>CM023615.1:13425506-13723006 GCA_013358685.1 Antennarius maculatus
ATCTATCACCACTGCTCTCTTCTGCTCTTTGTCCACCACCACTATGTCCGGTTTGTTAGCCAGCAGCTGTTTGTCAGTCTGGAAGCTGAAGTCCCACAGGATCTTAGCCTTGTTGTTCTCAACCACCTTTGGTGGTATGTCCCATTGGGATTTGGGTACTTCTAGTCCATACTGGGTACAGATGTTCCTGTACACTATCACAGCTACTTGGTTGTGCCTCTCCATGTATGCTGACCCAGCTAGCATCTTGCACCCTGCTACCACATGCTGGACTGTCTCTGGGGCTTCTTTACATAGCCTGCACCTTGGGTCAGATCTACTGTGGTAGATATTGGCCTCTATTGCTCTTGTACTTAGGGCCTGTTCTTGTGCTGCTATGATCAGTGCCTCAGTGCTGTCTGTCAGTCCAGCTTTATTCAGCCATTGGTAGGTCTTCTTGATATCAGCCACTTCCTCTATCTGACGGTGGTACATGCCGTGTAGGGGCTTGTCCCTCCATGTTGTCTCCCCCTCCTCTTCCTCCTCCTCAGGTTTCTGCTGTCTAAGGCATTCACCAAGCAGTTCGTCTGTTGGGGCCATCTTCCTGATGTACTCTTGGATCTTTGATGTTTCATCCTGGACAGTGGCCCTGATGCTCACTAGTCCTCGGCCCCCCTCTTTCCGCTTAGTGTACAGCCTCAGGGTGATGGACTTGGGGTGAAACCCTCCATGCATGGTGAGGAGCTTTCTAGTCTTAATATCTGTGGCTTCTATCTCCTCCTTTGGCCAGCTTATGATCCCAGCGGGGTATCTGATGACTGGGAGTGCATACATGTTGATGGCTCGGGCCTTGTTCTTGCCATTCAGCTGACTTCTCAGGACTTGCCTTACTCTCTGGAAGTATTTGGCTGTGGATGACTTCCTTGCGGCCTCCTCATGATTGCCATTAGCCTGTGGGATTCCAAGGTATTTGTAGCTGTCCTTGATGTCTTCTATCCTGCCCCTTGGTAGGTCAACCCCTTCAGTTCTGATCATCTTGCCCCTTCTAGATACCATCCGGCCACATTTATCTAATTCGAATGACATCCCTATGTCGTCACTGTAGATCCTGGTGGTGTGGATCAATGAGTCAATTTCTCGCTCATTCCTGGCATACAGCTTGATGTCATCCATGTAGAGGAGGTAGCTGATTGTTGTCCCGCTTCGGAATCGGTATCCATAGCCACTCTTTGTGATGATGTGACTGAGGGGGTTCAGGCCTATGCAGAACAGCAGTGGTGATAGTGCATCTCCTTGGTATATGCCGCACTTGATGTTAACTTGGGCAATTGGCTTGGAGTTAGCCTCTAGGGTTGTCTTCCACATCCCCATTGAGTTCTGGATGAAGGCTCTTAGTGTCCTGTTGATCTTATACAGTTCCAGACATTCCAGTATCCATGTGTGTGGCATTGAATCATAGGCTTTCTGGTAGTCTATCCAGGCGGTGCACAAGTTGGTCTGCCTGTTCTTACAGTCTCTGTGTACTGCTCTGTCCACCAGTAGCTGGTGCTTGGCTCCCCTGGTGTTACTACCAACTCCTTTTTGTGCCCCGCTCATGTATTGATCCATGTGCCCACTCATCTTAGCCGCTATGATGCCTGACAGGAGCTTCCATGTCGTACAGAGACAGCTTATTGGCCGGTAGTTGGATGGTGTAGATCCCTTCTGTGGGTCTTTCATGATCAGGACTGTCCTGCCTTCAGTCAACCATTCTGGGTGCGTCCCATCCCTTAGCAGCTGGTTCATCTGTGCTGCTAGGCGCTCATGGAGTGCTGTCAGCTTCTTTAGCCAGTATATATATATATATATATATATATATATATATATATATATATATATATATATATATATATATATATATATATATATATATATATATATATATATATATATATATAATACACACACACACAGCATATACACACACACAGTATATACACAGTGTATATATATGTGTGTGTGTGTGTGTGTGTGTGTGTGTGTGTATATATATATATATATATATATATATGTATGTATATATGTATATATATGTACCTGTATATGTATATTCTCTCACACACGCACACATTATGTATGTGTGTGCGTGATTATTATGCTGAGCGTCGGGTTTTATTTCCTCAGGGGGCCACAGACTCAGAGAAGAGGGTTCTGTGTCTGTCAGCAGAGAACGAGAGTCTGAAGCAGAACCTGAGTCTTACCCAAGGCCTCCTACAGCAGCTGTCAACAATCCCCTCCCAGTCCAGCACCATGCTCGTCAAGGTGAGACACACCAGCGCTATTCAATGCATCACAGCATAGTTGCTTGTAACTTTAAACACATATTTAACTCACTTTGGTACATACACTGCATTAGGAGAACGAAAACCTCCGTAGCAGGGTGCAGCAGCTGGAGGTGACCCTGCAGCAGCGTGCTGAGCAGCTGTCACACCTGGAGCGACAGAGTGACCAAAGTGAATGGAGGAGAGCAGAGGAGCTGAAGAAACGAGATAACACAGTGAGGGAGCTGCAGCTGGAGTTGGACAAAGAAAGAGGCAAGGAGCCAGTCGTCAAGGTAAACCTTATTTCAAAGCACTATTAAAGTAGATTTTAAAGGGAAAATGCAATAAAAATACTCATTGTCCCTCAGGAGTAAATGACATTATTCTCTTATTGTCAGTACATCACCCAGACTTTGGAAGTGGAATCACCCGCCACATTAAAGCATTTGACTAAAGCCAGACAGAAGAATGAACTTCTGTCTGAAAAGCTATCTATTCAGAATGTGAAGTGCAAACAGCTGGAGGAACAAATCAGGAAGTCAGACGAATACAGCTGTAACCTGCAGTACAAGGTAACAGAGGCGAAAGACTCAAATGCATTCCTTCATCAGACGTTCAGATCAAGCTAACTTAACTTTCATTTTGTCTCAGCAACATAGTTGACATGACCCATCACAAGGGATTTTGAACAATACTGCTCCATAAAGACACTAAATATGCAACAGTACTCCAAGCATTGCTGTTTGCTGCAGGCTTCCAAGAATCACAGATTCTCAGAACAAATCCCAGATGGTCCTTGTTTTGCCATCAAGCATCATCACAAAACAAGAGACAATTGACAGAGTCAAGTCCAGAGGAGTAAATGAAACACTGTGTTCAGAGAACAGATGATCAAAGAACAGAAAATCAAACGCAGAAGGAAAAAGTTTCCACGTCACTGATGGAAATTCACAACTTGGATCAATTCCATTGATGGATGAATTCATTATAGAACTGAACCTGCACAGACTGAACCAGTGGAGCTGACAGATTGACTAATTTCTGTGTTGAACCTTTTACAGATTGCAGCTTATGAGAGAGAAATAAGTAAACTGAAAGAGGAGCTGTTGAAGGAGATTGGCCATTTGGAGGAGAGGAAGGAGGAAGCTGTAAAGGCTGCTGCCAACTGTTCCGCCGAACACTTTCAAAATCTGCAGGACCAGTTCTTCAGTGAGTCAAGTCATTAAAGCTCCAGTAAAAGAGATCATGGTTTCTAAAGACTAGAGAAAAAAATTTATTTAGAATAAAAATAAAAAATTATTCATCTTTAAAGATGCAGTTCAACATTTTAGGACATACAGTACGTTTACTGTGTAAGTTTCTGTGTTTCCATGCATCACTGTGATATTGCCAGAAATTCAGAGATAACATTTTTTAAAATTAATTAAATAAAACACAACTTATTATATAGTCTAAATATTAAACTGTTGTATTGCTGATTTAGAGAGGTCTGACTGGGAGTATGTTAGCTGTTAGCTCTTTTCAATCTTCATGCTAATTATAAATTACAAGCTATCTGCTTAACAGCAGATTTGAAAGTGTCATCAATCTTCTTCTCATTTAACTCTTGGCCAGCCAGTCGATAAGGGGATTTCTGAAAAATTTAAGTGCTTCTGTTAAGATTTATTGAAAAGAAACTATTATAATGAAATTCTACGTGGATTTTGATTTTCATCAGGCTTGCAGAAGCGTCTGACAGCACTCCCTCCAACTTTACGATCCATGAAAACCGACTACGCCAGTCTGAGGAGCCAGGTTCGAAACTTCTCAGAGTTTTATGGGGCAGCTATCAATGACGCAAAAAAACAGGTGCACATAGCGACATCACATGATATGTTAGCCTAACACAACCAAAACTGACAAGCAATGTAAGATCTTTGGTTGCTTTTTTTGTTTGCCAGATTTCAACAGCAATCAATACAATGTCAGAAGCCAACAAAGATCTTCTAGAGAAATACAGAAAGGAAGTTGCCCTGCGCAGGAAGTATCATGAGCAGTTGGTGGAGCTTAAAGGTATGCAGCGAAACAAAAATCCCTGTTCAAATTAATATCTGTGTCATTAATAGGTACCCTTTTTTTGTTTTAGGAAATATCCGAGTGCTTTGTCGTGTGAAGCCTGTGCTAAAAGAAGACCAGCATGAGGACGGTCCGTCTGTGGTGGTGACAACAGACCCCAACAACGAGTCCTCACTAAGTGTGCTGAGCAAAGGAAAGAGTCGTGTCTTTGAGCTGGACAAGGTTTTCCACCCTCAGGCTACACAAGATGAGGTATGAGAACGAACAACATATGCAGGGAATTGTGTTAAAAAAAAAAAAAAACCTTCACTCTTTTTTTCCCCATCAGGTCTTCCAGGAGATTCAACCTCTTGTGACATCCTCCATTGATGGGTACCACGTCTGCATATTTGCATATGGGCAAACTGGCTCTGGCAAAACCTATACCATGGAGGTATTCTCTCTAGTTTGAGACAATTACATCGATGGAAGGGATGATTCATGACGCAGACTACAGACTGAATATACTGTCATTTCTCAGGGCAATGTTGAGAACCCAGGCATTAACCAAAGAGCCATTAAACATCTCTTCAGTGAGATTGAGGACAGGAAGGACATGTGGTCTTATACTGTTACTGTCAGCTCTGTGGAAATCTACAATGAGGTGCTGAGGTACAGTATACTGCATTATTATTTTGATAGAACAACTGATGGTCTATAGAGTTTGTTTGTGTTATGGCTGGTGTTATATTTTGAACCTCAGAGATCTGCTGTGTAAAGTTGGAGAGAAACTGGACATAAAGATCAATCCGGATGGAACAGGACAATTGCATGTGCCTGGCCTCAGAGTCATTGAAGTTAAGAGCTTTCAGCACATCAAGAAGGTGAAAGTTTTTTAAACAACTACTTCATATCAAAACTTAATTTTAAATCATCCCATTGATGTCACCTGTTTCTACTTCTGTTAAGATTTTAGCCATTTCCCGAAGAAACAGGATCACATTTGGCACTCAAATGAACCAGCACAGCTCCCGCTCCCATGCACTTCTGTGCATCACAGTTCAGGGCACTGACCTCGCAACCGGGTCCAAAACTACAGGTCAGTCAAAGGCTACTCCTATTATAAACTGCCTTTTGTTTTATTAAAGCTGAGTGCTCTCCACCCATGTATTTCTGATTAAGAGGCAATATTTTGGGAGGTAAACCCTCAAGCAGCAAGGATGAGAAAGGGTGGAGACAAAAAAGCTAAAAAGAGAAAGTCTAATTAGGACTCAGGCAGTGATAAGGAGATTAATGTCTTCATCACTTCACCATTACACCAAATTAACATTTGTCTCCCCAGGAAAGTTGAACCTGGTGGACCTGGCTGGTTCTGAGAGAGTATGGAAGTCTGGTGCCGAGGGAGAGAGGCTGAAAGAGGCCCAGAATATCAATCGTTCCTTGCTGGCACTGGGGGATGTAATTCAGGCGCTGAGAGCTCGGCAGACTCATATCCCTTTCAGGAACTCCCGCCTTACATACTTATTACAAGACTCCCTGGGCAATGGCAGCAAGACTGCCATGGTGGTTCAGGTGAGATGACTACTCCAAGGTGTGATATATGTACCATGAATTACCTTTGTTAATATTTTGAATCATTTCAAGTCTTTGTTCTGAGTGTTTTCTATTTCTGCTTAAGGTGTCTGCTCTGGAGAGCAACGTTGGAGAAACACTGTGCTCACTGAAGTTTGCTCAGAGGGTGTGCAAAGTGGAGCTGGGTCCCGCTACCAGGAAGATCGAGTCTGGTGGTGGACAGTGTGACTGACAAGTCTTAAGTCAGCTGCTTCTTATTCTTCTTATTGATCACAAGGAAGTCATTAATACACCCAATGGATTATTACCTCCCATGCCAGGCAATCGTATTTCTACAGCATTAACAATTTCAGCAGCAATCCTCTTCAAGGGCTAAATCTGTGGAGGTCCACATGGCTCCCAAATGCCAACCTTTAATTGAGCTTATGTATTGTTGCCGATTTCCTCATTCTCAATTTCTTGCAATGACTCATTAGATATCTGCATGCAGGAATATTTATACTTCAGATAAAGCCTATGAACTCCCTATACAATTTTATGCTTCTTTGAACCACAATATCTCAGTTTAAGAATTCTGTCAGTACTAAAATCCAGGATTTATCTTGTTGGCCTCAAAAGGCCTTTTTCTGTGTCTAGAATAGCATCCTATTCTATAGGCTTCCAGAACCACAATATCAACTTTTGATTTTGGTGATTTTTCCCATCTTGCTGTGTCTGTAGTTTGTGAGCTTCTTATCTAATGTTGTATATTTTTCAGGGTGTGCTGAAAGATTGTTTTGTAGCAATATGGACTACTGTTTCAATGATATTCGTGTCGTATATTAGTCTACGTTTTGTGTAAAGAAACGCACTTTCCATTTCTGTTTTAATCCTAGATTATTTGCCTTTTGAGGAAAGAAGTTGAAGGGATCAGGTGGATTCATAAAAGCAACACGAGCCATGCAATAGCATCCTTAAGGAAGAGCAAGTTTGGACCTATATGGACAAAAGACGCACTTTATTGTGAAGTTAGTATTTTAGGTTTGAAACAGTTTTAGGTGCTTGCAATAGATGTCACTAGTGAATGTCATACCAAATACAGCTTACCTGTTCATCATTGATCTTCTATTTATCACTGATCAATTGACACTACTGACCAGTAGCAGCAAAAGTGTAGCAAGACGTTGCAGTAACAACAATATACTGTACTTCATAGAGGTCACTTTGATAAGTGAATTTTCAGATAATTTTGTGAATAAATATGTATCCAGAAAATGTTATTCTTATTGACTGTTGAGTAACAAATGGTTAGTATTGCCACAGAAGCACATCATCAATATCTAAACACACTTCCTTCGGACTCATCTCTGACTGGACGATATGGGAACAGAAGCTGTCCCTTAATCAGGATGATGCTTTAGGTGGAAATCTAACGGATTGTTCCTTTAGCCACACTCTTCTTCAAACAATTTCATTAAAATTTTCTCATAATACTTAACATATAATAAGAAAACAATAACATGAAAGAAGACTTTATCCATGTCTCCAACACCTACTCTCAAAGTAGGTGTTTGGGGCAGCAGTAGCTCAGTCCACTAAGTCTTGGAAAGGGGACCGGACGGTGGCCGGTTCAAGACCCATGTCCGGAAAAAAGTTGTGTGTGAACTGGCAGTGGAGAGGTGCCATTTCACCTCCCGAGCACTGCAAGGCACCATCTCCTTTATTAGTTGTTCATTGAGGGACACCACGAAGGAGCTGCCTACCACTCTACCTCTAGTCTGCATGCTTACAGGCCCCTTGTGCGTGTGTGTGTACACATATATTTGCTTGTGAATTAACAAGAAACAAACCAATGCTAGAGTGGACAAATAATTTCCCCTACAGGGAAATAAATAAAGTTGATTTCATTTCATTTTATTTCAAAAAGACAAAAGGCATAAAAATATTGAGGCTTTTGGAAATTCACATTTTTACTTGAAAATATAAGCCTTACAACAAAACATTGTTCATGACCTCATTACACAATCACATACAATAATGTACTATTTAATATTCATGTTACAATGCAACAATACAGGGAAGACTGACACCACTATTTTACCTGCAGTGATCAAAGTGTCTCTTACAGCTTAGCACAGTCCTGCTGGGACAGAACCAGTTCGTCCTTAATGTCACATCCTGGATTCAGTCTGAATCTCCCTCCCCTGCTCCTACTGAGCTCACCGCATCGGCCAACTCCTCCTCATTGCCACGGAGACGATCTCCTGGACACACAGAGAGTGGCAGTCAACCTCTGACTTTCATTCACGGCATCCTTCAATCAGTTGTTATATTTATCTGTAGATCCTGGGTATTTGGGAAGTATGTAACCCCTGTAAGCAACCACACTAACAAATTAGTTGTTTACTTACATCCAAATATTACCAGTAACATTGTGAGTCTATGAATCAGTATTAAACACGACCACCTGTAATCTCACTGCATGCAAATGGGGGTATTACAGACAGCTTAAAACTAGGGACAGCCTCGACATTCTCTTTTGTGATCTTCATGACAGCTCGTGCTTATTTTTAGAATGTGGATCACACACTAGTGGAAAACTCACACCCCAGATGCTATCTGATAGATCTTAGCCTCCATGGAGTCTGGAAATCACAAAGCAATTAGCCTGATAATTCACACGTCGTTCAGACCGGCTCGTCTCTGTGAAGTCAGGAAAATTCAAAGATAAAAATATCAAATGGGAAATACTAACGGATGAGCTCAGCGATAGCTCTCTGTGTTCGCCTCTCCAACTTCTCCAGTTTCTTTGCCACATCGCGCTTCAGATCCCTGCATTGAGAAACACAAACACAAAGTCAGGAACAGATTATGTTCTATCAAGTTTTAATGCACTGTGCAGGCTGGAAAATATTTATAATCTTAAAAAAAAACGCCTACCAGTCTGGTTTTCTTGGAGCGAGGTTAGCCAAATCCTGCAAAAAGAAAACAACCGATTAAGATAAAACCAACTACTTCAAATATCCTGCTTCTTTGCAAAATTTATTTCAGACAAAAAAAGAACCCACCACTTCTTCAATGATAGGTTCTGGGTTGGCTGCTTCCAACTGATCTTTTACTTTATCCTCCACTGTAAACAAAACATTTTTCTTCATTTATAAAAGATAGATGTAAATTGTGGTAGGAGACTGTCATCAGTGTTCACAAGCTATGACTTTCTTGGGATAATGACTATCAGATTCAGCGCACACAACAACAAGGCACTCCATTGTTACAATAAGCTGAGCTGGTACTTTTTTAAGGCTCGTTTCTGGCTGAGGAGGTCTCACCTGACGCAGGTTTAGCTTTGGGCACCTGTCTCTGCTTCAACTCTTCATCCTCTGGGGTGTAATTTCTCAGCTTCAGTTCTCTGTGAACAGACATACACCGTTATGGAAGTCTATTGTGGATGGACTGATAATTATACATTATCAGTCAAAGATGCTCCCTCAGTCTCTTTCCTTAAACTCTTGTGAAAGTCCAGAAGGTGGCACCACAGGCAAATATATTCCCTCCAGGAATTAAGGAGCATGAAAGATCATCTGCAAACGTTACACAGCTGCACAGTTAATGCCTGAGGGGGGTCGGGTATAATGCCCCTCTTTATTCCTATGAACACGTCTGATTAACATGCCCCACCTGCTACTGGCCATAGACTCGAGGAGCGCCCCAACAGCTGAAGAATGCTTTTTTATGTTGAATTATGTAGCCTTTCATCTCCAAACAGCAAAATTCTTGGCAAGCTTAACTGACATCTCCGCTGGTGATAAAGAAAGTTCAGTAGCAGCAGTTGAACTATTGTCTGACAAACAGAGTTATCAGCTGTCAGGAGCTGAACATGGATTCATGAAGAGGCTCTAAAGAGCACCATTGATACCTTCATCACACCCCTGCTGCTAAAACACAGACTGATGCCTTGTATGGATATGAGCAGGAATGGGGGTCATTCTCTGCTGTGTGGTGAGGTCTTCTAGTTCACACATCTCCCACAATGCTTCTTGACTCTCCCTAAAGAGAATGTCTCAGGGGAAGAGTATATCGCAAACTGAATTCAGATTCTAAAAAATTTTGTTCACACTCATGCACAGTGCCCACACCCCTGAAAACACATAACTAGAACCAAGGCAGTCACAGATTCCAACATCCCACGACACCCCTGAATTCAAAATTTTACCCTGACCTACTTGCATAGGTCAAAGATCAAAGCTAGCACTGGCCTTCTCCCTCATCTTTCTATCTTATCCGATTCCTGAGTGTACAAAAGTTGAAATTTGACCTTGACTTAGTTTTCTCAAGGTCAAGGTCATCATCTCATTTTCATCCCTTTTGCCGCACGAGTAATGTGCTTTTCGTTTCATCTTTCTATCTGCAACGGTTGCGAAGATATTTGGTGGACATACGAACAGACGGGATGTAAAAAAGGTGTGAATTCAAACATGTTAATTGAGACACCCAAAGTTAACGTCACCAGTTCAAACTAAAAACAGTAATAAGCTGTTCACTGTCAGTTAAATAGTCATGTGATAGCTCATGCTCACCCAGGTTTCAATTCATATAAATATGCGATTAACATTAGTTAATAAGTAAATAATATTAACTTAGATCAAATTCATGATTCATTCATGACGACAATTAACGGGTTGCATGCTGATGAAGATATTAGCAACTATTACTATGTGATTGATAAAGCATTTACTATGTTTACTGAATTTGACAGAAATGCCATTTTTATTGGGGAATCACTTTTGGGACAGTGACTGGGTGTGCTGCCCAATAAGAAGCACTCTTCACAACTTACAACTGGACACATTAAGACGACTGTTGAATCACAAAGAGCCGGCGTAGAATTCCCAGCACTGATCAAAGTGCTTCTCTCTCAAATGTTTAGAATGGACTGTGGCAGAAGAGACTCAGCTTGATATGAGTGTAAACATTGGAACTCTCTGCAATCTGCTGCAACAGCCGGAGCACAAATATCTCCAGAGAGCAATCCGCCTTTTCACGCACACATGAACAACATATTGTTAAAACAGAAGTCCAAAGAACACCTGACAACACGTAACCGGAAAAGCTGGGTGGTGCACTTGTGTTGCCTTTTGTTAAATTAGTTTGGAGGAATTTATGATTACAGTCAAGGAACTGAAAAGCGTCTTTTAAACATCTTAAACTTGTAGATCACTTTTTTAAACAAAGACTTTAGCAGCATAGGTCAGGGCTCAATAATAGGGATTGAGGAACGACACATTTGGCGAAGTGGCCGCAGCTCGCTTGCTCAATCATCAAGTGGTCAGACGACTAAACACTTTCTGGACTTGACGATCCATCCTGTTTCATTTTGAAACAAGATGCGGGTATTCAATACCGATCAGGCACCAATGAGAAGATTACATGTTTAGATATTAATGATATGATCACTGGAATTACAAATTTTAGTGAAACTGAACTGTGTACTTTAAATTTGACTTATGTCTTTTTTGCTATTTGATAACTACAAATGAATGCAACAGTTTGTACAGGCACATGCTGGGCCAAGATTTAACATGAAGCTGTTGTTGTGTTCTTTAATGCCTTTCTTTGGAAATTTGATCTCCCGTTAAATTTTAATACCAATTACAAGATATTTTACACTCGTACCCTGCTCCAATAGTAGTAAAGTCAACGTTGATAATTTGTCTTCACTGACAAAGGTTTAAGAAAGGCCTTTGCACTCTGCAGCTACTTCCATTCTTGTGAAAGTGAACTGTCCTGCTGAACTGGAGGAAACTCAGTGGCACTCCCCAATTGTAGTCATTAAATATAAACAATGGAAAAAAGGTCCTGTAGGACAGGAAAGATGGCTACTCCTTCCTACCGACTAACATACTGAGTTAAGTAACCTGCAGTATATTTGAGCAGTAAGCAAGACGAGAGATTCTAACCTCGTGCAAATACTGTATCTCTCAACACCTGCACTGAGGCAAGGATGGTGTTACCAGAAGATGGTGCTCAGATAAATGGCACGCGCACGTGTACGTGTACGTGTACACACACACACACACACACACACACACACACACACACACACACACACACACACACACACACACACACACACACAGGTGATGAACTTCCACATCACTTTCTGTTCAGTCTGGGTAACTTAAATGCTTCAGGTAAATGAGGCACAGACAGCAAATGCTTCAGAAATCATTGTCCATTTTTATGAAAAACATGAGAAACACCAAAAGAATAAACAAATATTTGCTCCTTTGTGTGGTGCGATGACTAACCTGTGCTTCTCTTGAGTTGTCTCATCTAGTAGGGCTTTTTTATTTTCTGGCTCCCCTTTCTCTTCTTGTCCCTGTTAAAATTGTAATTAATCACAATTTAACAAAAAATATTGCAATTACTTTATCATTATCATTCTTCTGTCAACATTTTAATTTCTAGTAACATACAACAACATTGCGTTCTCTCATGACGACTCTCTGAATCATTAAGAAAATACTCAGTGACTCCTGGACTGAGGCAATGATCCCTTTTTAAAAATTACCATTACATTTGGCACTGTGAGGAAACAGACACTCAGTTAATGCTTTAATAGGAGAACAAAACAATTAAACATCTATTTTCATTTGGGAATCCAATACAGTACTGCTGTACTACCAATTATCCTCTTGATTATTACTGAAGATGTATAGGTATATAAGCAATGTATTATTTTGAAAACTTCTTCATTTCATATCATCTACATTAAAGTATCTATAATAGAAAATACAAAAAACAAATGATGACAAAGGCTTGTAGAAATAAAAGACTATTAATACTAATCCCAAGTGAAAAGCGGTAACAAAAGATATCAAACTCCTCCCACTTTGCACTTTCCTGAAGAAGCTTCCTGTTCACCTAGAGCAATCTGAGGACTGACTCATTCTTGAAGTGCAGCACAAAGGAAAAACAACCTCCGGCTTCACAAATGTCAACAATCATCTATGAAACATTACTAGTCAAGCCAGTATGACTCTGTTCAACACCAGCTTACAGACATACTCTACTCCAGCTGGGAAAAACTGTGGCTTAGACATTGAACAGGGTTTCCTGTTGCAAGAATAATTCCTACGCATAGCTGAAATATTGCCTGTGTACAGCCAAGCTGGTCTGTTGGAACAACCTTCATGTCAACGTATTTCTGTACTTCATTTGAATCCTCTTTTACAACAGTTAAAACACCACCGTCTATTCCTCCACTATCTAACTTTTTTGTACTTAAAAAAAAAAAAAGATACATCAATTCTTCTCCCATCACTATTTCAGTGATTTGATGGCGTCAAAATTTTGACCAAAATGCTAGTCATCATTTCATCCTTGGTTAGAAGTTAATAAAGTTAAGCATGCTTATCACAAATACCGAATGACACGTAGTTTTTCCACACTGCGGGACTATATGACTGTAGTCAAGTTGAAGAAATAAGTTAATCTTCCTGGTTTGCTGTAATTTTCTTTAGCATCAAAAATACTGCAAATGGATGGGAAGTTAACACACCGGGATTGGGCATGTGCTAACAAAAGCTAAATTAATTACTGTAATCACACAACATTCTGAGGAACTATACTTTTGACATCGACTAAACAAGAGGCACAAATGATTCCGCCACAGTGGAACAGCAGAGCTCTCATCTCTTCAGCCACTCATCTATCCAGTTTCTCTGCTTGTCAGTCACCAAAGTATTCAGGTCTTTTTCAGTAAATTCATCACTAAACACAAAAACTCACACTCACAGAATGCATACCTCCATTAACACCGCTGTCACCAAGCTGGTGTGTGTGTGTGTGTGTGTGTGTGTGTGTGTGTGTGTCAGTGTGCAATTATACATAAATCATAACAGCGATCTGGAGGTGCTTCCAGATGACTGGACAACTACAGCTAATGTGATCAGGGAGACAGGTAGGGGAGTACTTGCTGTGTCATCTGGAGGGCAAGTAGATAAGGACACTTGGTGGTGGAATGAGGAGGTACAGGAGTGTATACAGAGAAAGAGGTTAGCTAAGAAGAAGTGAGACACAGAGGACTGAGGAGAGTAGACAGGAGTACAGGGAGATGCAGCGTAAGGTGAAATTAGAGGTAGCAAAGGCCAAACAAGGGGCTTACGATGACTTGTATGCTAGGTTCAACAGTAAGGAGGGAGAGACTGATCTATAAAGGTTGGCAAGACAGAGAGACAGAGATGGGAAGGACATTCAGCAGGTGTGGGTGATTAAGGATAGGGATGGAAGTGTATTGACAAGTGCCAGTAGTGTGATGGGAAGATGGAAAGAGTACTTTGAAGAGTTGATGAACGAGGAAAATGATAGAGAACAAAGACTAGAAGCGGTGACTGTTGTGGACCAGGAAGTAGCAAAGATTAGTCAGGATGTAGTGAGGAGGGCATAGAAGAGGATGAAGAGTGGAGAGGCAGTCGGTCCTGATGATATACCTGTAGAGGTTTGGAAGTGTCTAGGAGAGGTGGCAGTAGAGTTCCTGACTGGGGTGTTCAACAGGATCTTAGATGGTGAGAAGATGCCTCAGGAATGGAAGAAAAGTGTGCTGGTTCCCATTTTTAAGAACAAGGGAGATGTGCAGAGTTGCGGCAACTACAGAGGAATGAAGCTGATGAGCCATACAATGAAGTTATGGGAAAGAGTAGTGGAAGCTAGACTAAGGGCAGAAGTGAGCATTTGTGAGCAGCAGTATGGTTTCATGCCAAAAAACGTGTACCACAGATGCAGTATTTGCTTTGAGGATGTTGATAGAGAAGTACAGAGAAGGCTAGACGGAGCTGCATTGTGTTTTTGTAGATCTGGAGAAAGCTTATGACAGGGTGCCCAGAGAGGAACTGTGATTTTGTATGAGGAAGTCTGGAGTGGCAGAGAAGTATGTTAGAGCGGTGCAGGATGAGGACATGTATGAGGACTGTAAGACAGTAGTGAGGTGTGCTGCAGGTGAGACAGAGGAGTTCAAGGTGGAGGTGGGACTGCATCAGGGATCAGCTCTGAGGCCCTTATTGCTCACCATGGCGATGGACAGGCTGACAGACAAGCTTAGACAGGAATCTCCATGGACTGTGATGTTTGCAGATGACATTGTGATCTGTAGTGAGAACAGGGAACAGGTGGAGGAGAAGCCAGAGAGGTGGAGGTTTGTCCTGGATAGGAGAGGAATGAAGGTCAGCCGCAGTAAGACAGAATACATGTGTGTGAATGAGATGGACCCAAGTGGAAGAGTGAGGTTACAGGGAGAAGAGATGGTGGAGGTGGAGGATTTTGAGTACTAAGGCTTAACAGGCCAGAGTAATGGAGAGTGTGGAAAAGAGGTGACGAAGCGTGTACAGGCAAGATGGAACGGGTGGAGGAAAGTGTCAGGTGTGATGTGTGATAGAAGAGTTTCAGCTAAAATGAAAGGAAAGATGTACAAAACTGTGGTGAGACCAGCGATGTTGTTTGGCCTAGAGACAGTGTCACTGAGGAAAAGACAGGAGACAGAGCTGGAGGTAGCAGAGATGAAGATGCTGAGGTTCTCCTTGGGAGTGACCAGGAAGGATAGGATCAGGAATGAGTACATCAGAGGGACAGCACATGTTAGAGATTTTGGGGATAAAGTCAGAGAGGCCAGACTGAGTTGGTTTGGACATGTCCAGAGGAGAGATAGTGATTATATTGGTAGAAGGATGCTGAGTTTTGACCTGCCAGGCATGAGGCCTAGAAGAAGACCAAAGAGGAGGTTTATGGATGTAGTGAAAGAGGACATGAAGGTAGTTGGTGTGAGAGAAGAGGATGCAGAAGACAGGGTTAGATGGAGGCAACTGATTCGCTGTGGTGACCCCTGAAGGGAAAAGCCAAAAGGAGAAGACTGTATATACCTTATATATACTACTCCCCTACTAATGGATACAGATCTGGGTCCATAACTGGGTATCTGTATTTTGACTGGTTCATTATATATTTACTAATAATCAAGTAGCATCTGTAGTGTGGAGGCTTACATTATTGTAGCATGGTATTTTCGTTTGACAGAAAAAATATTTCTAAACTACTGTGACATGTATTTGCCGACAACTTCATGTGAATTCAATCACATTATTAGCTGTAGGTTTGCTTTGCATGGTAGAAAACGGTGTTATAGCAGTAACAGTTCAAATGTATTGGAGCATCTCGTCACACCAACTCTTGATTTCAAACATGGTAGATTCGGACATTTCCGTAAAAAAGAATGTCCTTTAAAATTACTGTCGTGAGCAAACAATGACCTCATTTTGTTGTTAAACAAATATCACAACGCAAAGTACATCTTCGTAAGGAAAAAGTACAAACCCTCCAGGTTTTTACGATTCATGTGCTAACTAAATGTGTATGCTAACATTAGCTAATGCTAAGTCGATGCTACCTCAGCAAGCATCAGAAACAATATTGAGGGTTTTCTGCCTACAATATTGAAGTTGTCAGAAACCAGACATAACAGGAAAAGATACTTACATGAAGTTGTCTGTCTCTTATTGCTTTCAGCCTCTCCTTTCTCTTCAAGGCCTGCTCCTGTAGTGAACCAATACTTTTCTCCGTGTCCATTCTAAAACGCCGCTCAATGTTTATCTGGCATCAATTGAGGGTCCTGAAGGATATAAAAACGACTGTCGATCGCATCGATTGCACCGTACAGTCGCCTGATTAAAATACAGTATGCAGTATTTCCTTGATCGTTTTTTCAGTCATTAACTTGTCAAATTGACTTCTGTAAAAATGGAATGAATCTTTTAAATATTAAATTTACTCCAGATCTTCTTCTTTTCCTTTCGGCTTTTCCCTTCAGGGGTCGCCACAGCAAATTAATTGCCTCCATCTAGCCCTGTCCTTTGCATCCTCTTCTCTCACACCAACTACCTTCATGTCCTCTTTCACTACATCCATAAACCTCCTCTTTGGTCTTCCTCTAGGCCTCCTGCCTGGCAGTTCAAAACTCAGCATCCTTCTGCCAATATATTCACTATCTCTCCTCTGGACATGTCCAAACCATCTCAGTCTTTACTCCAGATATCAATACAAAAATAATTTAAAATGAAATGAGATGACATGAAATTAAATGAAATTAAATGAACTTTAATGATCCCCCTAGGGAAATTATTTGTCCATAATTTATGTATATTTACAAAGATAAACAATTTGTATTTGATCTATGTGGCTGCATTAGAAAATGGAGCAGCACTATCGACTTAATTATCATTATCTGACAATACGGTACAGAGTAGTTTTAAATAGCCTATTTAAACCTACCCCTGCACTATCAATAAATTCTAACACTAAACTAAAGATAAGTCAGAATAGCACGCATTCAGATCATGGCTAGAAATGTATGATAGTGTATTGGTAAGACAGATGCCTTGTGCTTCACTATAGTAACCATCCAAATGGGCAAATAGTGTGTACCAACAACAGAGGTTATAGGTTTTAAATGTGGTTTACATACTAAATACAGTTAGCAAAAGCTAACTGGCAAAATTCCTTACTATACTCTCGCTGTCAAAGAGAAAAAACTATCAAACAAACACCAAAAATAACCTAAATATATAACAAACACCCAAACATAGTTCTTTGCTGGACAAAAATTCATAGAACCACATGTCAAAACTGAATCCATAGCCTCAATCTCTTGCAAGTGTCTGTCTTCATAATTTTGGTTAAAAAAAAACAAAAACTACTTACATCCATATATGCTATGCACTACACAATCCACTGTCAACACCCCAAGAATCCAGAAAGTGAGGCCTCTTCTATGACAACTGGACATCATTACTTTCTCCAAGAGAATCTACAGAGTGGCTAGAAATTGACAAGCATCATTAGAAGAGAAAGAGAAGAAAAACAAGACAGAATCTACTTGGGGGGTACTATAGAAGAACTGTCCTCACCAGATGACCTCTTCAGTGGGGAATTTTCTTTCCACTGGTGGACACCAGCATCAGCTGCGTCACCATGTTCACAAAGACGGAGGACAATTTCATCCTTTACATTTTTAATTTCTCCAAAGAGGCTATGACAAAGAGACTGTTAAATCTGGAAGGGTTTGAGAAATAGAGTCTCAATCTTGGGAGGGAGGGGGGGTCATGGGTGGAGTTGAGATGGAGGTCATGTGGCAACGGGCAATGCCCCTTGAGTTTAGGATAATCTCCGAACATGATAGAATAATCCTAATTTAAAGAAGCTACACAATTTTTTGATTCATAAAAAAACCATCACTTGCACATATCTTGTTCAAGCAGATACGTTCATATAAATAATGAAGTGTATATCTGTTTTGTGCATGCACAAAGACGCGCCCTGGAGGAGGCTGTGGGCTTGTGTGTGTGAGTGTGTGTGTGTGTGTGTGTGTGTGTGTGTGTGTGTGTGTGTATCTTTAAGAATATCAGCCTACCTGTGGTCCACAATCAACTCCTCACTGTATTATTTGCCTTGTCAAAACAGTCATACACTAGTTGATGACAGTTTGATCTTCCTCAGCAGACCTAGGCCAACACAAGACTCTCCTGACTGTATCCACGCGCACGGAGCTGTCATTCGTTGGTGTGGAGCGGATGGCATCTGTCGCTTCCGTGGGAACTCTCTCCAGCAGGAATCAGGCAGCAACAAGCTCGCTGTGAACGCGGACATGAGCGCTTCATCAGACCTGCGTTTTCGCGTTGGTTTGTTACCATTTCGACAGTGATCGCAGTGTTACTCACGTTCACGCCGTTATGTTTGGCTCTTTCGTTTTACTCTGATAACTTTGCGTCCCGACACAGAAAGGACTTGCAGTGCGGGTTGTGAGTGTGACGTGTGAATTTGCAGGAATGGTTGAGAAGAGCGAAACGCATGCAGCCTGTGGACCTAAAACAACCCTGGATTCTCCCATGCTCATCGTGTTCATGATATAGACTATTAAAACAAAAAGAAGGCAAACAATCCGGAGCGAAAGAGCAACCACAGATGCGGCGGGATGGCATCGAAGGAAAGGCTGTACGAGCTGTGGATGTTGTATTACACAAAGGTGAGTGCAAGAGCGGAAGACCTGACGGTGACACCTGTTGTTGTAGCGCGTCCTCTGCTTTAAGTTTATAGCAGGATCGATAAACGTGATCGTGGCGTGGGATCTATACTGAATGTCTGTCGTTTGTTCTAAGCGGTCATATGAGGAAGTTGCCTGGTATTCTCTTTTGGCACAGTAGCTGTTTATTTACTGGTGGAGGCAGCCCAGCGCATACGGATTGTCATATTAAATTTTCTTGTATTACATTTTATTACATTTCGGTCATAAAATGACTAAAAGCTGTCTGTATCCAGAAATATTAAGGAGATTAAGTCACTTAGTCATGTGCGTCTGGTCCTGTACCTGACATGCAGGTGTCACGAAGATCACTTCCTGTTCCTGCCTGTCGCTCTTCCTCAGTCAAGCACGTTTTAACCGTAATGGAATTAAAACTATCATGGAGATTGTTTTTGTTATTCGATTTGGTGCCAACAACACATTGCATATATATAATTTAGTTACAATAATCCGTAAAAGACTAAAGTAATGTGAAAAAAATAATATGGCATTATCCCAAATTGAGTGTCACATTGTTTTGTGCAGCATTTTGCTCTCATATGTTGCCCCCTATGGGTGTGACTGCAAAGAACCACCTCAGGTGGTCCTTTGAAATATGTAGTAATTTTATAAGAACAATTTAAAAGTCCAACGATATTATACATGCCATGTCTCCACTTGAAGAAGGATAAAAGTTTGACTGTGAATAAATTATTGCTGCTTAATGTGTTTGCAATCTGCTTCCATGCCCGAGGACAGGGAAAACAAGATGACACTTCAGTCCAGGTTTGCATGCACTGTATGTTCACTGTGGGGCATTAAGTGTTTGTTCTTCACAGTCAACAGTGAAATGCTTCTCGAAATAGTTAATTTTAGGTCAAAGACTCTGGCAATATTTGTAACATATGTCTGTTTGGCTTGATTTAGGACTTTGCTTATTCCCTACTGGGAAATTAGCCAAAGCTTGTGAAAGAGCTGAAAAAATAGATTCTGGATGAGCTACAAATGCTCAGATGCATCTGAGAAACAAGTGGGCAAAAGCTCTATTATTTCTCTTATAGTTCATTAACAAAATGCTCACTGCAGTAGCATCGAAGAAGACGTGTGCTTAAAACCCACTGTGGTACTGGTCCCCCAGGATGACACTGTAAAACTCCCGAACTTTCCTGGTTATACCACAGACTTTAAAAAACAAAACAAGCAAGTGTGGTGAGTTTGTGTCTCCATATGTAAGACTGCTTCCTTATTTAGTTGTCTTTAGGCTTTCAGTCATTTGCAGACACACAGCAAAAAAATTCGCTTTTTTTCATCAAAGGATGTAATACGCTCACAAGCTTTCGAGGAAGTACATTTTGCATACTTGCAAATTACTCACCCTTATGGGTGAGATTCAATGAAGGGTGCAATTGATCATGTTATTAAATGTCAGCACCTTATGTGTCTGATGGACACAATATGCTGAAGGAAGGCAGCAAAACCACTTGGGTGAACAACTACTTGCATCGTAAACAAACATCAACATGCCAACGTATGTAAAGCTTTGTTGTCTGCCTGTTTTTCAAGTTTTCATCCACAATATGTATTTTCTTAAACCACACAGATCCCATCACTGACTCACAAGCCTTGTTTGCAGATGAGGGAAGGTTTTGACTATTGCAAATGAGTCAAGCAGAAGAAGACACCTGAACGTCTCCAAAGAGACCATTACTTACTCATATCGTGGCCTGACACTCTCCCTCTTAACAAATCCAGGAAAAGCAGCAGCCATTACATCTTTTTACATATCTAAATGGAAGTTCAGAAATATTTCAGTCTAGTTTGTTTCAGCTGTTTGTTTTTTTCATATAATTGTTTTCAGAATAACTCTTTCAGTTGAAAGTGTAAAATGGAAAACAAGAGTTTAGAATACAGTCTGTGATGAATTCCTTCACTTGATTCTAACATGTCTGAGTTCATTTGGTGTTGTAGCGATCATTCCCCATCTGCAATAAACCAAAACTTGCTCCGGCTTGTCTTTGATAAAGGAGCCTTGCTTCCTCCAATTGTGCAAGAAGTTACACACCCCTTTCAAAGCTTTTGGATCAGCAGAGGACTGATGTGAAATGTTGACGAGCCATTGTGATATAGAAACTCTGAGGTTGATCTAAAGTGAAACATTATCCACACAAATACACAAGCAGTAAATCAATCATTGAGTTTCTGAGTAACATCTTCCAGTATAGAGCACATGGTTGATTATTTATTATTGACAGGATGACACTATATTGGGTGTATGACATCATCATCGACATTTATTTCATCACAAAGATGTTTGAACAGCCGTGTTAGCAGTGTAAACATGCAGTGTTTATTCACTAAATGCTTCTAGGTAATCAGGTTTTGCAGTTTCAAGCGTGTTAAGCCAAGCATGTTAAGCCATGAGATGATCACAGCAAGTCAAGACAATCACACAGTGAGCAGCACACACACATCTCCTTCTTTTTCCGGAGTTTACAAACACATTATTGGCGCAGTGTCAGAGACCATCATCATGTCCTTGTGCCCAACAGAAATGGTCGTAGACAGGGAGGGTGATCTCAGCACAGAGGGAGTAGTCTGACACGTCAGATCTTGTCTGAAGACATCCAACAGGGCATAATTTTTGGATGTGCTTACTCCCTCCCTCCCACCTTAGTCATTAAACATTACTGTCTTAAATGGTTTAATCAGATTGGTATGGTTTGGTATGGTCATGTCATTACACGTCATTTGTGGGGCTGAAAGGCTTATTTGTTTTCTTAACTGATTAATATTTTAAGAAATCTTTGATTAATTATTCTGTTATTTATTTCAAATAACTATCCAGTTCAAGGACAGGTTTTGATAGAAATGCAACAAGTAAATTGGTCATGGCTTCGCATCAACGCAGTCAAGTAATAATTGTTCAATCAAAATATGCATATTTGAAAAAAACAGCTGTTATATTATGGTTTGCAACACAATGAACACAATGTTCAGACCTTGAGAAGTAAATTTGTTTGAGGTTACACTGTTTTTCTTTTTTCGGTTCTAACTAATGAACAAAGACTGCAGCTTGAATAAAATGTTTTCAGCACTGCAGTGACGGCAACAACACTATTATTCCACACTGCTTCACTACATCATCAAACTGCTTCTTTTGTTTTCATTAGATTTCATTAGACTCCTAAAAATATAACTTGGATTTCCATCTTTTTGTTTCAGTAAGTCATTGGAAACCTGTTTGATGCTTCTTGGTTTGTGTTTTTGTGTGACTGTGAACTGATCATTTGAATACATTAACTTGAGCTACTAGAACATTAATGTCTTTGAGGTGAGGAAGGTGTTATGCATTTTGTACACTGTGCTTACATAGTTGACACCGTGTGTTACATATGGTTCAGAGGGAACTGACTCTACAATCATTTACGTAAATCTTATAGAGATCATCTCTGTGGTTGTAGTAAGAAAAGAAGCATTTTTCCCAACCACTTACAGCAAATTGATGCATCAACAACCTACTGAAAAAAATATGTGATTATCTGGAGATTGTTGTAGCTTAATTAAAGCTTTCAGTGTCATGTGTCAAAGTGGCAACAAAGCTGCCAACCATCCCTACAGCTGTAAAACCTCCTCCCCTGCTCAGTTTTAGAGAGTGTTTACTCGCCTCTCCGCCATACTATCTCATTTACTGAGACATTCACGTCAATATTCCACACTGAGGGATGCAACAACAGCCAACCCTGCTTCTCACTATGACTGGCCCATGAGCCCAGTGACTGAAGTCCCTCATGTGCCTCGATTTCCCCTGTTTAACAACAGAAGGGCCAACCAGCAAAATCAAAGTGCTCTTTGCTCTCACTTGTGCAGGAAGCTGGAGCGAAGCAGAATGCCAAGCAGCAGAGAGCGGCACAGCTGCTTGGTCATGTGCAGAGAAAACAACTGACTGGGTTTATAGGGGTTGGCACCTCAAGGCCAGTTTGTGACATCTGCTTAAATTAAATGTTGTTTTTAAAAAGCATTTGTATTGTTTAAATGGTTATTATTGAAAAAACCATCCTGTCCAAAGAGGTGTTATTAGAACTCATGATTAAAGGGTTTATGTCTCTGGAGAGAAGCTGATCAGTAGTGATTAACAAGGACCATTCTTTGGAATTGTTGAGATATCGGTGAAATGGTGTTTCTTAAAACACCAATGATACAGTGAGCGATGGAGTTTATTGTTCATTCTCCTTTATAGGTCATCAAAAAACTGTCGTGTTTGGTGGGATAGCTTCACTATCTGGCAATGAGACTTAGAAATGATCTACTTTGCTTTGCAGGATGTTGACACCCAGAAATCCAGTAAAATAATTAGTGACAATAAAGACCAAGGACGGCATCTTTACAGATATAGACAATGCCGCACACTTCCATTGTTTTATAGGTGTCTATTTTGGGAGCAAATGCATTTTTTTTCTAATTAAAACCTGCAAAGTGAAAGGGTTTAGACATTTAACAGAATGCCACCATGTGGCTAAATCTATTTTTCCTAAATATACTAAATGTATTTTTCCTGCCTGGTGTTACTTCCTATTAGTAAATCAGTATCAGTTCCTCATATTTATTATGTACATAAAATTTATCTGTTGCAGTTACTCCCTGTTTGTACCTAAAAGAACACAGGAGCGTTCAAACTCAACACATAACAGATTAAATTCCATCTCCTTATGAAAATAGAGAGCAATGTCCACATGCATCATTTAGTCAATGTATTTCTCTCTACGTAGCATAAACTCATGAATTCCAAATTTCATCAGTTATTTATCTGCTATTTCCATTTCAAATGGTTATTCTTTACTCTCAATTCTTAAGCTCTGTTCAACAGCCAATTTTTTATCACCCTTGGTGATGTTTTGGAGTAATTTAGCAGTAAATCTAAATCTTCTAGCAAGGAGGTAATTGACCTTGAGTTGTAGTTTGCAAGTTTAGCGGAAACTGTGTTGATTCACTTAGGTGTCAGATTTGATGCCTCTTAAAAAGTTGCTGAGCTACAAACTGAAGAAAACCACTATCATTCCACAGAGATTTACTGCTGTGTGGCTTGGAAAATATAGCAAAGCTGAAAGCATTGAAAGATTTCTGGTTCCGACTGCAAGTTCCGACTCAATTGATTAGAATCTGGAGGTAAAAAACAAAGTGCAATTTCCTGTTTTTACAGAGTCACGCAAATGTTTTAGACAGCACATTATATAATTATTTTTTTCCCATAATTTGTTTTCTGTAACAGGTTACAAGTGCATCATCTATTTCTCCTTCATTTTAAAGCATTTAATATTTCATCTCTTTTCAGTCTCTTTGTGCTCTCACACCTGAATCATAACATTTCCGCTCCAGCATTGTCCTGCTGTGCTGAATTTAGAGATCGTAAATGTGGTCGCTGTGTTTTGTTGTTGTTGTGGGAAGTTTGTAAAGAGGCGTTCCTCGTATCTGCTCACAATTGGCAGTAGAGCCAAAAGAGGAATGGTTTTGAAGAGGAGGCTGCATATTGAGGAAATAAGCTTCGGTTAAAGTGACTTGTCATTTCCTGGTTGCTTGCTTTAAGTTGGAAGACAATAAAAGGGTGAGTCAGACGCTGATGCTGGTTAATGTGCAGCGTCTGAGCTGCGAGCTGAAGACTTCCCTGAAGGCTCATCTGGTTCACCAGAGCCTGGCACCCTGCTCTACCTTGAGCAGTGAGAGATGGACTGGCTCATAAGTCAATGCCAGTTGGTAATGTACATTTAACATTAATGTAGCATTGAAAAAAAGAACTGTTTGCACAATGTATTCTAATTAAATGTAATGAGATATCCACTTCTGTTTAGGTTTTTGTCTGCAGCTTTTGTTACACCTTAAATGAACTGTAGCTCTCTTTATTTGTTCTCTCATTTGTACTTGTTGGCTAAGGGCAAGCACCTGATTCATTGTGACACATTTGCCATTTACAATACTGCATTTTATTTGTGCATGATGACTCAGTCAGTCCGAAACTGCTCCTATCTCCTCTCACGGTGACCACTCTGCAGAAGCTGCTTCACAAGACTCGGCTAATCGAGATGTTCACGGACATTTCTTGGTGTTTCACCGTAGTTGCTTCAGATATCACAGAGCTGTTTAATAATAATATCCTTTTTTCATAAGATTATTTCACAAGTACTCCATTTATACTTGACCTTTTCTCTAGAGTTATTCATCTCTATCTGTTTAATCTGTGTGAGATTGAGGGACTGATGTGGGGTGGGGGGTGCTGGCAGGATATGTCGTGCTGCAGAAGCTGATTATAGCTGAGATAATGGTGCTTGTGTGTAAACAAGCTTCTGTTGTATAAGCCATAAACCATATTAAATTATCGTATAGGGATGCAGTGATGCGCAGGTGTCTTGTGTAAGACAAGGACACAAGGTGTTCTTGGTTTGTTGTGCATAATTGAATTTATGGCTGCAGATGAAGGAACATGTCAAGTGTCTTTTTCTTTAACCCTCTTTGTTTTGTAAAAGGAAAGAATTGGCTCATGTGTTTGCAACATCCTGTTACAACAACAGGTCATATGGCAAAGCTTGAATCGTCTATTTCCAGAGTAGTACGACAACCGAGCACAACAAAAAAATCATATTCCATTGCTGCTTTGATGTATGCTGTACATACAGAGCCATTTTCAAAATGTGCATGAACCCAGTCGATGAAAGTGACATGCTGCCTCCATGTTCTTCCTTCCCTCCTATAGAAAGATGTGAGCTATCTGCAGCAGTGGTTGGAGGCATTTGTGGCATCCTTTGAGAGACTCATTGATGTGCAGTCATTGGAGCCTCGGAGGTGAGTCGCAGCAGTTATTTCATTTATACAAACTACACAGCCAGGAGTTCCCACTGTTTTGTATTCACGCAGAGCAGGATGAACTTTGATTTCTGTGGTGATACAGTTTATATATGTTTATGTTATTCACAAACACAACCGTTATTAAAGCAGCCTTTGCCTCCATGCTACTACCTCCCACTCTCATCCCATATCTTTTTGCATCCTCCTTTATCTCCCAGGTTGGAGGAGAGCAGCTCAGAAGTGCCCTTGCTCCCCAGGGAGGTTCTTGTGTTTCTCAGCACCCAGCTTTGGGACAGCACAGCTCACTTCTCTGGTGGTGAAGAGCACAACAGCAGCACCCCACATCCCCTTCTCCTCATGAAGTTCTTCATTATTGTGTGCAGGTGAGGGCGCAGTCTGTTATGTATCTGTTCCATCACCATTACTGAAAAATGTGTTTTGTGGAGTGGCTGCTGTTGTTATTATGGAAACTCAGAGTTGACAGAAAACGTGGACTGGACTGGACTCACAGCCACAGGTCTTTTAGCATTTCTCCTAAATTGTAATAGGTACAGGTAGTCCTCAACCTACAAAAACAATTGGTTCAGACAGTTCGTAAGCTGAATAGTTTGTACATCGCTATTTATTAACTTTCAATCTATAATCACTTTTTGAGGTAATTTAAATGCTATTACTACCCTCAGTTAAAAAAGTACTATTCTCAAAGACTTTTCAGAAACAATTACAGGACATAAAAGTAACACATAAATTAAATCAAATACTCTACTGGAGTACTGTAATGTAACTTACCTTCAGACTCCTGGGCCGTAGACCGATACTGGTCTGTGGGTCAATTGGTACTGGGCAGCACAGAAAAAAAAAATCTTACATCTGTTTTATCCACTATCTGGTTATAAACTATGTTTTGTTTTGGAAAATTACTGGATTCTCTCCTCCACATCTGTCTATGAGTCACTCTTGACGCATCTCAAGATGCTTGCCTAGGTCACATGGCTACATTCTGTAAGGGGCCGCTCCGGCCGGTAACACAGGATACATTACCGCTAAATTGAAACTACCAAGCAAGCAAAACATACAAAAAACAAATGTCTTTGGAAGGTTTTTTGCACGGAGTAAAAGAGCCAATGAGGAGACAGAAGAAGAACCTACAACTTCAAAGAGAACGAAAACTGTATATAACTAGCTTTTATACTCGTCGTACAATTTTATTTATCCACCAGACCTTAAAGGCCGGTTCGTGAAAATATTGTCAGACATCACACCGGGCACCACTGCTTTAGAGCGACGGAAGAAGTGGAGCGAGGAGTTATTGTCGGTCAGAGGCAGAGTTGTCATCAGAGAGATCGTCGTGTTTCTTACCACCACCACTGTCATCACTTACCTTATGCTTTTTGCGCTAGCGCTAGCCTTTGCTTTATCAGCCACGGTAAACGTTAAATGGCGTATGAAACCTGAATAAGATGAGATGCGCGTATGCAGCGGTGTTAGGGTAGATACTATACAGCCGTTGGATATGGCGGCGTGAGGTTGTTCGTATCTACAAATGTAAGTCGGATGAATGTATCTTAATGATACCTGTTGTCACAAAAGTCAAAGAACATTATAGAGATTAAGCTGTTAGATATATTTTGTAGAATGAACAATATCTGAAACATAAATTTGCCTAAGTTGAAGTTCATTTCCTTTATTAAATACTGTACCTGTGCCTTTCAGAGAAGAGGCAACATTTACTAAGGGAAGTGGAGGATTTTCTTAAATGAAAATTTCCATAATTTTCTTTGTAGGTTCTATATGCTGTGCACACATTAGACAGATTTCCTTCACACTGAATTTCACAAGCTTCTCTGTTCTAGAAATATGGAGAACATCGACCCAGACAAGACCCCCGGTTTTGTTTTTGAAACCATCAAGCTTTTGAGTTTCTGTTTGGAGCAGGTAAGGCCATATTATAAACTGCAGCTCAAATGGGATACAGATTTCAGAGATTTATGTTTGGACTCGACTCATATGGTCAGTACATCATGCATGCAAAGATTAGTTTGTGCCATATGAGCCAAACTTTGCAGATATGTGATATACAATAGAGAGACTGTGAACCTTTACAGAGTTTAGCTTGTTTAAAATGCGTTCTCTCAGTGAGAAGTAGCACAAGTTTACAGTTGATCTTTAATAATTATACAGGAATGTGTTGTTTGCATTTAAAAACAAACTGATGTAGCAGCTGAGGATGACACCTGAGGTTCAAACTTTCATTTTGTACAGATAAAAGTGGGACAAAAGGAATCATCTCTGCAACTGGTTGTCCAGTATGGACTTGTGCTGTGTGAGAGTCTGTTTGACCCTTATCAAACATGGAGGAGACGCCTGGCTGGGTGAGTTTGTGCTACTTTACACTGTCTGCTTGAGTCGTCTGTGTGAACGTGTGGGAGCTGGAATTTAGAATGATAATCTTGGCATTCATCATCTTGCTCAACCATTTGTAGTGTGTGACTCCCTTTCTTGTTGCCTTTAAGCCTTGAAGTCATGGGTCATTAGTGCCAGCAGTATGACTGGCAGCCACTGACTGACTAGTCATGATGTGAGTGGGAGTTATTGTGTTGACACGAGGCTTTGTGTGTTGCAGGGAGGAGGTGAGCCTGCTGGAGAGGAACAAGTATAAGTTCTCCCCACTGGACTTGCCAGAGGAGCTGCCTGTGTTGTTTCATGGTAAGACACTCCCTTTTCTCTCCTCGATCACATGATCTCTTTCAGACCTCACATACCACAAGAATCACACTGTTCCTGTTGCTGGAACACAGGGCAGACATGTCATCTTCAACTGTTAACACTTCAACCTTTTGTTATACTGCTGCAAAATCAACCTTGGTCATTTAATTCAATTGCTCAGTGTAAATACAGCTTTTCCAATTGTCAAAACCTAATTATAGCCTTTTCTTCTCTGCTGGGCAAATTTCAACGTGTCCAAATTTGAATATGATTATATCATCATAGCATGTTTATCCAGCAAGATTAAGTGCTAATTGTATATGTCCCAGCTAATTTGCATGGCTTAGACTGTCCCTTTTGAATGGTAGAGGTGTCATTGCAGTGTAATGTTATTGTAGTGTGAACATTAGATATTAGTTACGTGTTTAGTAAATGATTTTTAGTGATATAGCATTAGAAAAAAGATGAGACACTTTTGAGAAGCTGAAGAAATAGTCATCCTTTATAAAGCTTTCTGAATTTGGCAGGATTGCATTCTGTTGGATTGACGGTGGATAAGTCATAGCATAACTTTGGTTTGAACAAATTCACAGAAAGTCTCCAGGAAAGTGAGCAGATCCCAGAGCTCCTGATGCTCAGATTGGTTCACCTCCAGGGTGCTGTCATCAGCGGAGGAAAGGTCAGTGGCTATTTTTTTAGTCAGTGAAAACACTTCACATTAGTATCTGACTGCAAAGAAGTCACTTCATATTTTTATTTATTCATTTATTTTGTCAGAAGAATGGCCTTCTCGCCATCACCTCTCAGGCTGTTGAGGACTTGTTCTCTGTTCTGCGGGGCTGGTGCTGTCGGACATCTACTCAACCCAAAGACACAGGGCTTCCACGACTTACCTTGCAGGGCCTGACCACCATGATCCACCTCCTGCACTCCAGCAGTCCTATGGAGCGGCAGGTGGACATCAGGACAATACTTGACAGCTTCTTCCAGCTCCTCAACTGGAATCGTCCCCTCAGCATCAGCGAGCATCAAGACATGCAGAGCTGGGAAGAAAGCCTGGTCTCACTACAGAGCCAAATGCTAAGTAAGACGGAGTCCAGTGGATCTTGAGTCAAACATTCCTTTTCTAAATGAGCATGGAAGCCAAGTAATTGATTTTAGAGTTGTCTGGAGAGTGAGTCAACATCCTCTTTGTTGCCAATTTTAGCTGCAGTTCCTGAGATCCTGCAGTGCTCTGACCGACCGGTCCTGCAGGCCGTGTTCCTTAACAACAACTGCTTTGAACACATCCTCAGGCTCATTCAGAACAGCAAGGTGAGATCCCGTCTAAATTGTGTCTGTCTTTCCAGTCAGCTTTTTTTAAATTCATCTGTCTGTCATTTGGCCTTCCTGTCAGTCATGTCTAGTTCATTTTTATGTGTCCAACTAGCAGATCTGCCCTCTAATATCTGTCATGGTTAATGTGAAATATCAGAAATATTGATATGCATCATCACATTTTTTCCCACACGTGTCCTGCTGGAGCTGCAGGGAGACCAGGAGACAACTGCGTCTCCAGTCTCTCACGGATGATTTTTGTCTAATTGTCTATCTTTTTGTGTTTTATGTTTGTGTGGACATGCACGAGTAGCTCTTTCAGAGCAACAGGCTTAGGCCAGAGCGTGAGATTATGTGTGACCTCACTACATGTTTACTCACAGAGGTCGAAGTGGACCAGGTACTTCCCCCTCATAGCGATGATATTGGTCTGTCAGCAGGAAACTCAGCCTTCTCTCCACTCATTTGCAGCTCTGAACTATTTAAACAGGATGCTTCAGACAGGAAGTCTGGCTCACATTCATTTGTAAATAAAGCAGGTAAAGCAGATATTTGTGTAACTTGTCTGCAGATTTGTCTTTGATTTGTCCATCTGGGATGCAGTGTTACCTGCAGGCTGTGTAATATGGGATTACTGCTAATTTATTATGCCACTCAGTGACAAGAAGGTGTTAGCTTTATACATGTTAAGACTCATATTATCAAGTGGCGCATTATTCTTAAATTGTGTGGGGGTGTTCATTTATATGACGCTCACAATTAGAGGCTGACTTCCCTGTTGACAAGACCGAGCAAGATGAGCATGCTGTGTTTTTCATAAAGCATGAGATGGCTGCGTTTAAATTAACGCGTATTCTTTTCTTATTGTGGCTGTTCTATCTTTATTGTTTCTGCTTATATGAAAGTCTTGGGTCTTGATCTATGGATTAATGCTGCCTAATTTCCAGCTGTAGTTTGGGGCTGCCTCAGTCTTTTTGGTGGTTGGCTTTGCATCAGTTATTGACAGGGTTGATTGTGTGGTGACTGGTATAGTAGCTCATTTACTTTGAAAGGTCTCCTGCAGTAATTTGTATATATAAATGTGCTCTACTTCTTGTGTCTGACTATATATAATCATAGGAAAGGTCCTTCCTTCTTCTTGGATTCATTTGATGAGATTTCCTCAGGGATAATTTGTTTTCTTATTGATCAATTGCAGTTAAAATGTTCACCTCTTTGGGGCTTTTGGTTTTAACTCATAATGATAGACATTTCTTTATTCTGCATTTCCACAATCAACTGTACCCCCTTGTTGTGATGCAGGTTTGGGAGAAAGGAACTGACAGTATTACAATCCATGCCCTGGGAGTCCTCACAGCAATAATGAGTAACTCACCCTCTGCTAAAGTAAGGCCCCTTGTGTTCTATCAACCAAGAATATAATAAGAACTTTATACTGTGATGCAAACAATGCCAGGAACAGTTAGAGCCTAACGAGGAGAACTGTTTTCTTATTGTAATCTCTTCAGACGTATGGGAGGGTGCCGACTAGTTCTTCCCTGCTGTGCAGCTTTCTCAAGCCTATTTTTGTCTCTTTCCCCCTCAGGAGGTTTTCAAGGAGAGGATTGGCTACCCTCAGCTATTTGATGTGTTGAAAAGTCAAGGTCAACCCACCAAAAGGCTGTTGCAAGAGTTGATGAACATGGTAAAGTACAGATTTCCTCTTTATCTTTTGGATCTAGAGACAGCTGAAGTCACGTTGCTCTCAGTGATGCTCTTATTTGTATTTAAGCTGTTTTGTCTAGTTAAATAACAAACTTATTCTCTGTCGTCTGTTTTTGTCTCTGTCTCCAGGCTGTGGAGGGCCAACATGCTCACGCCCATCACCTCGGCATTAGTAACGAACAGCCTTTATTGCTGCTGCTGCAGTGGCTGCCTGAGCTATCGGGTCAGAGAAACCTTCAGCTGCTGGTGGCCCAGTGGCTGGCTACTGTTTGTGGTGGTTCTTTGTCCTGTCGCACTGTGGCTGTGGAGGCTGGTATGGTGGGTACTCTCCTGCAGGTACTCGCTCAGCCACAGAGTCTGGACAGGCAGTGTGCAGATGCTCTGCTGGGCCTCCTGCAGGACCTTGGCTCTCTGTGTCTGAGACCAGAGGAGCTGAAGAGCCTACTCAGGCTTCTCAGGGTGGATCAGGACAATGGCGCAGCGGTGGGGAAGGTGCACCCCTACTGCGCTCGTGTCATTCGAGTGATCTCGGCCATGACGGCAAGGGAAGGCCAGGACAGCGCCTTGCAGTACTTTGATCTCACACCCCCCATGGCAGGAATTATGGTCCCCACAGTCCAACGCTGGCCTGGCAGCGGGTTTGCCTTCCATGCTTGGCTGTGTCTTAACATGGAGTTCTCCAACAACCGTAAAACTGTCAGCTCAGGGGCAGCACCTCAGCAAGACGTGGGGAAAGGAGCACGCAGGAAGCAGCTCTACAGGTGAAAAGGAGCACTTGTAAATTTCAGGAATAATTACAAGTGTTGATGTATAGATGTGGCTGTGTTGTCCAGGTTTTAGAATGTGTTTTCTATTGTTAAGTTTCTTTACTGCGAGTGGAACTGGGCTGGAAGCCTTTTTCACCACGGAGGGTGTGCTGGTTATTGCTGTTTGCACTAAGAAAGACTACATGGCCGTCGTGCTGCCTGAACACAAACTGGCAGACTCCTCCTGGGTGAGTGTGGACAGAAATGGTAGTGTGGACAGTTTGTGACCAACTTTCACCCTCATCAAGAACATCCCCAATAAAAATAGATTGTCTCAAGGAAAAACTCACACTTCATTTTTTTAAAGCTGGAAAACCCTTCAGGCAGCATCTCCAGAAGGATCTGTGGGAACACTCTAAATATGTCAGAGGATTGTTTTTTTCCTCTGGCTTCTAAATATAAAAATATGCTTTTCAACTACTAGCATGTATCAACCACTGGATTAGAACATTTTCCAATGTTTACATCAGAAGAAAACATTGTGCTCTTTAATGTCCTCCTCCTCACAGCATTCAGTAGCTGTAGTCCATATCCCTGGCCGCCGTCCATTTGGTCAGAACCTGGTCACCGTCTACATTGATGGCGAGCAATGTAAAACTGCTCAGCTTCGTTTTCCATCTTTCAGTGAGGTAACTAGAACTAGTATCTAGCTCATCCTGTATATGACACACGTTGTTGCTCTCTATTAATCTAAATTCTTCCATTTTTGCTCTGCTTGTCTCGGATTCCTAAAGCCTTTTACCTCCTGCTGCATCGGCTCAGCAGGTCACCGGACCACAACCACCACCACCTCGCCCCACCTGCCTGCTTCCACGTACTCCAACCCATCATCTCCAGAGTTCGCCTTCCCTTCTACACCCTCCCTCATCCGTTCGCAGTCTTTCCCAGCTTCCTTTGCAGGAGGCCGTTGGGGATCTTTGGGGGAATCTCCGGTGCATACCATCCCAGCAGGACTGCAGGACACGGAGTGGGGCACACCAACGTCTCTGGATGGGCTCCTGGGCACCGTCTTTATCTGCCACGAGACTCTGCAGCCAACACAAGCCAGAGCTCTGCATGCTGCAGGTAGGTCATGCATGCAAAGACACGTGTTATACACATAGAATATTGTAGTGTGCACTAAGTGCAGGAGGCCGATAGTAGAGGAAATCAGTTGAGAGAATACTCCTGCAAGTGTTTTTTACGTACACCAGTCATGTTTGCATATTTTATGACCTATATTGGTTTCTGCTTTCCATTTAAGGCCCAAACCACGTGTCCTTATTCAAAGCGGATGGAGAGCTGTCTGATCTCAACAACAAGCTTCTGCTCTACTACACTCCACAGGTTCTCAAAGAAACTTTATAATGCTACTTTCATTGTGTAAGCACTTAATAACATCAGCATATTATTCTTAATTGCACATATGTTTCTGCTTTTTTTTTTTCAGGCCTTCAAGAGTCAGATATGTTTGGACCTGTCCCCCAATCACCAGTATGACGGCAGACTTACGGGACACCGTGTGGTGAACTGGGACATCAAGGTGGGTTCAGAGACATTATGAATCTTTTCTAAAACTTATTTAGCTATTTTATCCATTTTTCTAAAATTCACATGAAAACATGCTGATCAAAATGATATTTCAGTCAGGATGTGTCTCCCTGATTGACTGTAGTTCCACTTTGTTTATTCAATGTCTGATCAGAATGAGAAACTGTGGAAGGATTTAAAAATATTCCCTGTACGATTGTTTTATTTTATCTTGCCTGCAGGATGTTGTAAATGTGCTGGGAGGTTTAGGAGTTTTGATGCCACTGCTTGAGCAGGTGTGTGAGGTGGAGCCAATTTACAACGGTGGTCAGGACATCTCAGACCTGCTGGGACCAGAGCTCACCTCACCCAGAGGCAGTGCTGCCATGCTCCTGCCACTCAACAAGTCTGCAGGTTAAGTCGTGGATAGATCAGATCATTTTTGTTCTTATACTGTAAGTTATATGCAGTGCTGTTGTTTTCACTGAAGGTTCAGTTCATCTGAATTACAGGGACATTGCCTCTGGACAATAATGTTTGATTTAAATTTTCCTTACTGTGATCATGGATTACTATTCATCGTTTTTTGTTATATTTAAAAATTAATCAGAATACATTTTTGTAACTGGTTACTTTATCTCAGTAAGGCTCAATGCTAAATGTGATTTCCAGTGTTGTTGAAAGTCACATGATGTTTTGAATGGCAATAAATCAGATAATGCACATGGCATGAAGCAAGGACAAACAGGAAGAGCAAGAGAGTTACTCTCATACTAATACCTTAATATACAGCAGAGTGGCAAAGCAGAGAAGTCTTTGCCACAATGCTAATAGATTCAATGTCTGGGTCATATTGAGTCATAACAGTGTGTGAATGTGGTTCGCCCAGGATACATTAATCTGCATTTGATTGATAACTGTGACACCAGACAGAAGTGAGACAACATGAACATATTAACAGGTTACATATGACTAATGACCCAACCTGACGCATAAAATTGTTAATATAGTGCTTTGTAATTTATCACAGATTGCACACAGGAAGTGCTTAAAGCTAATCTGGCCCCTTTTTTTCTCTCAGAGATCCGATTAGAGAGAAACAGCATTGCCGCCTTCCTGCTGATGGTGAAAAACCTGATTTGTCATCATCCTGTCAATCAGGAAAGTCTGCTACAATGTCATGGGCCGAGCATCATCGGAGCCATGCTCAGCAAAGTAAGGACCCCACACTTCATTCTCCCTACTTGCTCCAACGGATAAGAACTATTTGTGTGAGCAACTGATCAGCATCAGAGAGTGAACATTTGATCTTTTCCACAATGTTGCTGCTCTGTATTGAATCTGTATGTTGCTGATGAAATCATTGTTGTTTTTTGTTATTGTTTTTTTTCTTTTTTTCTTTTTTTTCAAAAAGACCCCAATGCTTGTTTCTATGGGAAAGATTATGTACAATTCACTAGATTGTGTGGTCTGTTTGACTGACAACAAAAGAAATCTGCTGTAAAATTTTTAAATGTCTGCATCAGTCCACTAGATCTTGACTTGGGGACTGGAGGGTGGCTGGTTTGAGACCAGTATGAACCAAAAATTATGAGCTGGTAGCTAGAGTCTGCCAGTTCACCTCCTGAGCACAGCTGGAGCGCCCTTGAGCAAGGCAACTAACTCCACAAGCTGCTCGTAGGGCGCTATGCGGCTGACCTTCTCTCGACCATCTCTCTCTCCCCAACTTGCATGTACAGGTCCTTTATGTGTGTGTGTGTGTGTGTGTGTGTGTGTGTGTGTGTGTGTGTGTGTGTGTGTGTGTGTGTGTGTGCTCTAGCTTGTGGAATGTGTATAAAGGAACGACAAAATAAAAATTTCCCCCAGGGATCATTACAGTATACAAAAAAAGAAAGAATGTGATGCATAGATCTTATTCATCCAGTTTGAAACAAAATCAAAATACTGTATTTAAATCGTATAGAAGTCCTGGACATCACAGTGAATTGTGATGCACCATGACTCCTTTTGTCAGTTTTTGACTATTCTTTATCTTTCTACGTTACTTCTAAACTTAATAGATGGGAATCTCTGATGGTTGCGGTCGCTCAGGGTTTGCACTGCAGAGACATACTTTCTGTCTGACAGGATATGTTGAAACACATGACATTAAGGTGGAGCATCCTGAAAGGAAACTATGTCCCAATAATGATGTGCGGTGGTCAGGTTAGACAGTGGTGAAGACAAAAAGACTTATACAATGTATTTTCGTCTTTAGCACTTGTATTTGTAGAATGAAAGATCATTCAACACAAAGACATGCTCTTCTCTGTGCCTCCTTTTCTGCAGGTTCCTGGCAGCATGATAGACATGAATGTTTTAATGGCGTTGCAGCTGCTGCTCGAACAGGTTTTCAGTGAGGGCAACAGTCTTCTTCTGCAGCAACTCTATCAATACCTGCTCTTTGATTTCCGCATCTGGACTAAAAGCCACTTTGCTGTTTGTCTGGGTAAGGCATCAGCATCCGTTGTGTTGCTCAGCCAAGAACCTGCAAGCCTTTGGTGCAACATTCCATATTGGTTTGACATTTTAAATATTGCTTGAAAGGAAATAGCAACCTTTGTTTTGTTTCTTCTCAAGCTCATGTGCAGTACCTGTCTTCTGTAATAAAGAAAGGCAAGCAGCGCATGAAAAGGAAGTATGGGGTCCAATATATTCTAGATGCCATTCGCACATTCTACAGGTAAGCATTTCACTCCCACAGTATGGTTCCATATTAAGGCAGTAAAGATGTACTCCAATATGTATGTTAAGAGCATGTGAAGCATGTTTAACCAAAATTACAGTCATGTGGTGTGAAAGTTACGCATTTTGAGTCTGTTTGTATTCAAACCATGATTCACTCCTCCTCATAAGAAGATAATTTGTGCATTTATTGCTGTGTGTCATTGATCAGTGTGGAGAAAGATGGCAGCTCTCTGCCTGATGAAAAGCAGACCATTCAGACTTCTCTGTTCGCCTTACTGAAAGACTTCCTGAAGTCTCCCACACCAGAGGAGCTTCATAGTGTCCTCGCCTTCATTCTGTCTGTAGGAGAGGAGCAACAGGTATGTTCATCTGTTTCCTTAGGGAGTTTAATTGTGTTCTCATTTGACCTTTCCAGCCTAATATTTCAGTCCTTATCTCCCCTGATCGTCAACACTCTTCTATTTTTTTTGTACCTCTATATATCAGAAATACTCTTCTGACCACTTAAGACTTCACTCTCCCTAATCCATATTTCTTAGTACTTTATCTTGGTTCCTCTCTTCTCTTGATCAGGCAGTGAGGGCCTTGGATGTCCTGTATGAACTCCTAAGGAGCAGCCCCCCTCGTGAGCAGGTACAGGCAGTGCTTCTGGAGTGGGGGGTGGAGCAGCTGTACTGCTTGCTGCTCACTTCAAACTTCGGAGATGAAGTCAGAGAGAGAGTGTTCAGGGTGAGACCAACCAACAGGACCTCCTCTTCACTTGTCACTTCAATGTTTTTGCTACAAACACGGAAAAAATCTCTCAATTTCCTTTGAATTTGACAGGTTTTATACAAAATCCTCAAAAGTGAGAGAGTGTCTGAACGCAACAAGCAAGGCGTGAAACTGAAGGATTTTGGATATCTTGGCCTGGTGTGTTTCCTAGATGACATTCCAGTAACCATGACGACTGTTCGATGTCTATACGAGCAGGTTCTTGCTACAGGTAATGTTGGAACAGCAGTCCCTTCAAGTAATCATTACCTGAGTGTCTGAAAGCAGCTAAACTTACTGTATATGTTCTTAAACTGTGTGTTTAATTTATCACAAGTTATTCCAGAAATGATTGTAGAGAATGTTACTCATTTAATTCACTTTTGAGGAGAGTAAGGAAGAAAGTTGATGAGGAGGTTTAAGTTAAATAAAACTTACTTGACATTCATTCACCATTTGTGAACATTCTTTCCTGAGTCACATCAGGTAACTATTGGTGGTGATGGTTAGTGAGGAAGACAACTAATTAGACAATGTTGTGGTTTTGATTGAGGGGCCCTTACCAGCAGAAATTATGTCCGTAACATGCGTTTTACTGCATCAAAGTGTCATAGTAATTTTAGCAAAGTTTGTGAACTACGGTATATTCATGGTAAAAAGCAAAAAATAGATTTCCAAGGACTTCAAAATGAACTTGGCTGCTGCCCCACAGATTCCAGCCCCAACTTTAGAGACCTCCTGGCTGTGGTCAGTTTGTCCCATCGAGCTGAGCTCACCGTCCGATTAGATGTGTGTCGGAAGGTCAGTCGGCTCAGATCATTGAATTCTACTGAAGCTATCACAGTCTAATGTTTGAGAAATGCTGCTCAAAGCCTGTTTATCAGTAATAAATACACACTCTTTGTTCCTCCTGATGTGACCCCAGCTCTTTCACCTGATTTACTCCAATGAGGATTACGTGAAGCAGCTCGCGAGGCAGCCCGGCTGGCAAGACATCCTGACTAAGCTGTATGTGAAGGAATCCTACGGGTCCCATGCCGCCAGCATCACAGGCTCCAGCAACCACAGCTCATTTGAAGCCGGCTATCGGCCAGCGTTACGCAGGGAACAGGCCCTGGTCATAGATGAAGCAAACGTAGACCTCTTCCTGAGCTACCGCAGCTCGCAAGACATTGAGGATGAGGAGGAGGATGAAAGTGGACAGCGGGACATCTCTGAGGGATTCTCTGACTTATCTCAGTCGCCTCCTTACAAAAACTATAACAGCCACCTTGAATTCAAGTCATTTGATTCAGTGGACCAGGAGAGCCACTCCTCCTCCATCTCCAATGCAGTTGACATCACCTCGTTTCGTCCAGATGAGGAGGGGAGAGACTACCATCCCCTCTCCCCCTTTGCATCGCCCTTTGATTTAGACCTAGGATGTATGGGGGATACTGGAACACACACTCCTGCAGGTAGTCTCACCAACACACCATCTCCTTTGGAGAATTTTAAATCCTTTCCACCTCAAAGACCCAGGAAGAGCTCCAGTCTGTCCAATGTGCTTGATGACACCAGCTATGGGACAGACCCTCCTCCTGGAGATACAATCTCCAATACGTCCAACCCACAGGTACAACTTCCACCTCAAGTCATGTTTGACAGAACGAACGCTAAACTTTTCTTTGTCATGTTTTGGATTTGAATTATCTTTTTTTATTCCTTTGGGGCTGAATTTTTCTAATAGCAAACCCCAGAGGAGGAGCTGTGCAACTTGCTAACTAACATCGTCTTCTCCGTGCTCTGGAGCCGTAATGGGGCTGAAGCAGGGGAGGATGTGGTGTGGAGAGAGCGAGGACAGGTGTTTTCTGTTCTTACCAAACTGGGCTCTTCCTGCCAACTGGTCCGCCCTCCTGATGACATCAAACGCAGGTCAGCACCAAGTATTTCAAAAGTATTTCAACAGAACCAATCTATACATTGACAGTGATGCATTTAAGAGGCGATGTATTCAAAGTCTGTTTGCCTCTCTGTGTGTGTCAGTCTGTTGGAGATGATGCTGGAGTCATCTCTCTCAGATCTGAGGGACGCCCAGGGAGTGACTCTGCCTTTCTGCCCCAGTCTGGTGCGGCTGCTCAGGCTGCTGCAGGACTTCCTGTTTGCTGAGGGTACAGACAACCACACATTATGGAGTGAAAAGGTAAATCACTTATCCCGCCTTTAGTAACGCTTTCAAATCCTGTTTGAGCTTTTAGTATTTCCATGTCTGTGGAAGGTTTGTTGAAAGGAACAAAATGTGGACATCAAGTTTTTTTAATTACCTAATGTTTGTGTTTTATGATCTTGAAGATAGAAACCATGAATCTATATCTTTATCTAGATTCATGTGTCCTACTTTTCCACCAAGTTAAATGAAATCTGTTAAGTTGCAAAAAAACAAAAGCTTTGTGCACTTTTGATGGAGGTGACTTACATTAATGTATCTGCCTCTTCATATACATGCACTCCATCATTTGTAAATTTCTACTGTGACACATGCCTCACCGTTGCACGCAGTTTCAAGATAATTTACCAAGCAGTTTGTGTAAATGACGCACAAGTGCTATCTTGCAAAAGGTAGAACAAATCCTGGATGTCCTCCATTTTCTGTCTCCAATCCTAGATTTAGTGGGGGTTTTCCTGTCCTACACACTTCCCTCCTTCAAGTTTCATGAAAATCTATCATGAAACTTGCTGACAGTCAAACAAATCAACAAATGAGCACCAATGAAAACATGACCTCCTCGGTGGATAAAATAAACCAAACCAAAAGTAACAGATGCTATTTCAGTAGCCCAGTGAGACATAAGATATCACATTTCACTATATTTATGTACTTCATCACATGCTTTCAATAATCAGCTTTACTTTTTACTATACATAGCAACAAGTGGATGAAAGAGAAACACCCTACAATGATGCAGCTCTGATCTAACAAACAGAAGATATACAGAATGCATCATCACCATTATTGATACGATTAATAAACAAGACATTTGAGTGTTGGGCTCTTGGATCCTGGGTGTGTCCATTTCTGTCTCTATGTTTACACCATGAGAAATGCTCCTGTTCGGTTTTATTCGAGGTTAGGTGTAGATAGAAGGGGATTATTCTTTAAAATATAAGATAAGCTGTGTGGAATGCATTGAAAGGCTTTAGGTTGATGTAGATCCAGCGTGTTGCAAAAACAGGTCCAGCCTTTTTATTGCATTCTTTGTTGACTCAGAGGTTATTATTGTATTGCAGATATTTGAGGGGGTGGTGAACCTGCTGGACAAGCTGAAGGCCTGGCACAGCACCCCCGGCAGCCCTGGGAACACTGAACTGAAGGAAATGGCTCAGATTGGCCTGCGTATCATCACTGGATACATCCAGCAGCAGCACTCACCAGTGAGCCGCACATACAACTCGTCCAGTCGAACATGCCAAGATTAAATGTTGAATATTTCTCACAGTGTATGTGTTTCACAACCCAAACACCTGTGAGACTGAACGTTGTAGAAAATAAATTCTAAGGGGTTCACACTGTTTATTCAATGTGATAAGGACATCAAGATAAAGTCAGTTGAGATAAAACAACCCTACTGACTGGGAAATACCAGCACAGTCATTCCTATAAGGGAGTGGACTGTATGAAATAGCAGCTCATGTCACAGTTTTGACTGCAGCTCTAGCTGTGGGATTATGGTTTAGAGCGAGTGCCCATAAATAAACTGACCTTATGGCTCTCAATCATATACTGCTGACCGTGTCCTCTAAAGTCGTCAAATACATTTTTCAAAATATCCTGTTTGAAATCCATTAAATTAATAATTTTGATGTCACATCTGTGGGTCACATGGAACCAAAACCTACTGCGGTTTAAGTTGAGTGACTACAATATAAAGAAAAATTAACAGTTCGATTAAGTAATATATTTAAATAATTGTAAGCTGGCTGATTTACATTCCTCCACAGGAACGAAGTATAATATGTCTTCTTCTTTTCCTTTCGGCTTTTCCCTTCAGGGGTCGCCACAGCGAATCAATTGCCTCCATCTAACCCTGTCCTTTGCATCCTCTTCTCTCACACCAACTACCTTCATGTCCTCTTTCACTACATCCATAAACCTCCTCTTTGGTCTTCCTCTAGGCCTCCTGCCTGGCAGTTCAAAACTCGGCATCCTTCTACCAATATATTCACCATCTCTCCTCTGGACATGTCCAAACCATCTCAGTCTGGCCTCTCTGACTTTATCTCCAAAACCTCTAACATGTGCTGTCCCTCTGGTGTACTCATTCCTGATCCTATCCATCCTGGTCACTCCCAAAGAGAACCTCAGCATCTTCATCTCTGCTACCTCCAGCTCTGTCTCCTGTCTTTTCCTCAGTGACACTGTCTCTAGACCAAACAACATCGCTGGTCTCACCACAGTTTTGTTCACTTTTCCTTTCATTTTAGCTGAAACTCTTCTATCACACAGCACACCTAACACTTTTCTCCACCCATTCTCTGCCACTCCAGACTTCCTCATACAATACCACAGTTCCTCTCTGGGCACCCTGTCATAAGCTTTCTCCAGATCTAGTATAATATGTAGTATCATAAAACACATAATTCCATGTTGCTTTATATCTCTACTCCATCAGAGGGATGTATAATATGGTTTAAGTCCACCTTTCACCAGCTGCTTAATTTCTTTCAAATTTTATGATCACTGATTACACAGATCGAGCAATGAGAAAAATTAATTAAATAATTATTGCTTGTAGAGTAAGACGACAATAACAATCCCAACACAGATTGAGCTTGTTTATTTCTGAGACTTTTGAAGAAATTCACACACTTCACACTGAAGTAAAATTCTTATGGTTAAAGAAATTTTTTTAAAATTTGGTTTTCATATTTCTTCTTAAGTAAATTATCTGTACCTTTCCTCCACCGCTGATTAAAACCACCTCCAGAAAGCCTACTTCATTGTTGATGTTAAAGAGGACTGGAACGTTTCTATATTTTACTAACTATTACTAACTATTACCGATCTGCTATTAATATGTCTCAATAGCGTCTCAGTCCTAAAGCTGAACACCTCATCGCCTCTTGCTCCTCCTCAGGTGTTTGAGATGGCCTATCTGAAGCTCCACAGCCTTCTCCAGACTGTCCTTTGCCTCAGCTGGGAGGAGGTCTGCTTCCTGCTTGGGCAGCTTGGCGCCCACTTGTGGCCAGGAGGGGTAATGGACGGCACTAACTGTGGTCATCCGGAGGCTTTCCCTCACCTGGTGCCCATTGTCAGGACGCTGCTCGACCAGCACGCCGACCCCATCACCCTCCAAAGCCTATTACCCAATCTGCCCATCACCAACGGAAGCACCACCTTCGCCCAGGACCTGAAAGCTTATTGTCACACAGTGGAGTGGCAGGGCTTCTACCGCCATCAGGTCAGTGTTGTGTCTCACAAAGAGCTTTTGAAAATAGATGTAATTTATCTTATGTTTAAGGAATCTGGAGAGCCTCCTTTCCGGTGTTTGGTGTGACTGCAGAGGTATAATCAAACTTCATCTCTCTGATACTGTCAGCTCTGTTCTTTGCTGCTTCACGTTCCTGCAGCAAAGCGGATTTATCTCATGGTTGGTTACAGAGAAATGTAATCCACATTTTACAACATTTTATCAGTTTAGACAGTAGAGAAACAACCCAAAGCTCTATTTAGTGCTCCTTAGTTGACCTTGAATGTATTTTAAGTGGGAGCCAGTGTATACTCAGACTTGGAACAGAGATATTTTATGGATGGATGCCAGGCAGGCTAACCACTAGCTGAGAGGTGGATTTATCACTACTGTGTGTGACAGTGCATGTTCATAAATCTGTTGTGTTTAGATTTGTTCTGTATACGGATCCAGCAATACTTTAATCAGTGTGGCACAACTTTGGCTGTCATGGCAGCTTTTAAACTTGACTCAGGGTTATTTCACAAGTGTGTGTCTCAGTGTGTTTGATGTTTAGCGTATGTATTTGTTTAAAATTAATGTACGGGGTCATTCTGTGAGTTCTTTTTTTTTTTTTCAACCAGCTTTATTTTTGAGCATAAAATGATGAGACAGCACAAGGAAAGCAAAAAAAACTAATATACTGTAAATTTTGAAAGTACACTAGACATGCAAATATTCATTTGAATACAATGCATCAGTAAGGAGGAACAATTAAAGGAACAAGGAAGTGTTTTAATTCCTGGTTCTCGTTTTTTCAGTGAGGATTGGCTGATTTTTTTTCTCCAGACTATTTGATTCAATTGCAACTTTGCAAGAAAGAGTTTTAATTTCTTGAGTTGTGTGTATGTGTGTGGCGGTGTACTGTATATGTGTGTTAACATCCTACCGAAAATCCTAAGGTTCAGCCCACCATGGAGCAATATGAGCTGGACACATTTGGGAGGATCCATGACATCATGTCAAATTTCTGGAATTCCTGCTTCGACGACCTGATGAGTACAGCCTTCAAACGGGATAAGGACCGATCTGACAGCAAGTCCAAGTTCCAGGTTCAGAAAATTTCTGGTTTGGTGCAGAAAACATTTTCCTATAACAGTTAATCAAAAATACAATCATGGTCTGTCACATTATGTAAGTGATGTTTATGTGAAAGCAGGAAGTGATCGTGGACCCCTACCTAAAGCGAGTCAGAAGTGAGAACAGCAGGTATGTCAGCTGGCAGAAGCAGAGCTCCAGCCAGATGGGGGCAGTGTGGCAGCACTGGAGAGCTCTCCGCCGGCTTCTGACCAGCGAGAGGGGAGCATGGGCCAGCAGGTAATAATCATACATAATGACATTGTCATTTAAAATGACTGAGAAGATCTATAAATCTGTCGGGTTTTTTTTCCGCAAAATAAACATCTGAATAAAAATCCAAACATTTATTAATTTATTAATGTCTGCATGCTGAATTTCTGCCATTTTTTATTTATTTTGCATTTGATAGAGTTCAACCAGAGGTGAAATTGAAATTATCAATTGCTGAGACCTACTCCAAGATGCGTCTCAAACTTGTGCCCAACTACAACTACGATCCTCACAGTGAGGCCAGTGCGCAAAGGGACAACATGGGTATGTAACTGGGTGTAAACATTGTATTTTATCATGCAAAGAAAGCAACGAAAACATTCTTGTTTTTGTTTGACCTTTAGGAGCTGACAGCCCTCGTAGCTCTGAAACACTTCCATTAGCTGTTGCAAAGGAAGCCAAAGTAAGCGATATGGAGGATGATCAGTTAGGAGAGGAGGATGTTGTCTTTTTGGATGACAAGTGAGTCTATGATTTGCTTAATTTTTTTATCAGAAGCTGCAGTTTACACATACACTATTAACCCAAAGAGGAAAGTCCTATTTTAAACAGATTAATCACACTAGTTTTGAGCATTGGTTTTACCAAATGGGCCATAAATTATTTGGGAGGCCTTTGAATTTTATGTCCATGCACGGAAGAAGGTTTAAGATTTTCACACAATGTCAGGGTGGAAGGAGAGGACGAGAACCAGAAAGAAAAGCTGGTCCTGTCTGAAGACTGTGAGCTCATCACCATTGTGGCAGTTGTCCCAGGTCGTCTGGAGGTTACCACACACCATCTTTACTTCTATGATGGCAGCAGTGAGAAAGAAGAGACAGAGGAAGGTAAGAGAATATATGATGATGATCATCACACCAGACTCTTTTTACAGTTTTTCAGAGGATGCTTACACAAGTAAATACTTTCTGCATCTTTAGGAATTGGGTTTGATTTCAAGAGGCCTCTGTCTCAGCTCAGAGAAGTCCATCTGAGGCGTTACAACCTGCGACGGTCCGCTCTGGAACTGTTCTTCATAGACCAGACCCATTACTTCATCAACTTCAAAAAGAAAGTGAGGCTCAGTTTTACTGTCCTTTTAAATGAAAATACTGTAGTTACATATACAGTAAATTGTGTCAGCTCCCAGCAAGTATGTACCAGGTTTGATTATTTTCTCTATGGAGCTTATGAATATACTGTGTATGAATGTGTGTGTGTGTGTGTGTGTGTGTGTGTGTGTGTGTGTGTGTGTGTGTGTGTGTGTGTGTGTGTGTGTGTGTGTGTGTGTGTGTGTGTGTGTGTGTGTGTGTGTGTGTGTGTGTGCTCACATACAGACACATAAAAGTTCCTTACATCTTGCCTTTCAGGTACGGAACAAAGTCTACTCCAGAATCCTGGGGCTGCGGCCTCCCAACCTTTTTTATTTTGGCTCTCGCTCGCCCCAAGAGCTGCTGAAGTCATCTGGACTTACACAGGTATTTATTTTTGAAGAAGCTGTATAGCACTTAATAACACTTAATCAGTAAAATTTGTGCTGTGCTCCCTACGTTGATTGATCTGATGCTAACTTTTCCAACAGAAATGGGTTTGCAGAGAAATTTCCAATTTTGAGTATCTGATGCAACTGAACACCATCGCAGGACGCACGTATAACGACCTGTCACAGTATCCTGTGGTGCGTCCCTCCATCTCCCCTGACTGTGTTACTTATCTGTGACGCTTTCTTTATAAAAGATGATCACTTCAAGTGTCGGGAGGCATCATGATGAGATTGTTTTTTCTTTCAGTTCCCCTGGGTCTTGTGTGACTACACATCTCCCATTTTAAATCTGGAGGACCCTGAAGTTTTCAGAGACTTGTCCAAACCCATCGGCGTAGTCAACCCACGGCACGCACAGAATGTCAGAGAAAAGTATGACTCAAGGATGTGTCTGCTTATTTTTTTTTAATATTAGGTGAAAACATTCAAAAACATCACTCTGTTTTTGTTGCTAGATTTGAGAGCTTTGAGGACCCAACAGGCACCACTGACAAATTCCACTATGGCACACACTATTCTAATGCAGCAGGCGTCATGCACTACATGATCCGCATGGAGCCATTCACAACTCTGCACATCCAGCTGCAGAGTGGCAGGTGGGAACTGCAACGAGATACTGAGATAATGAGTTCCTGGACATCCTGTGGTGTTTTATTGACGCGTGTTGTCATCGTTCAGGTTCGATTGTGCAGACAGGCAGTTCCACTCTGTGGCGGCAGCCTGGCAGGCTCGCATGGAGAGTCCAGCTGATGTCAAAGAGCTGATCCCGGAGTTCTTCTACTTCCCAGAATTCCTTCAAAACTTGAACGGTGAGGGAGATCTGCAAATTGAAAGCTAAGGTCTCAGGTGTAATGTTATTGATTTAGTATTATTTGCTTAGTAATAGAACCTAGTGCGTCACTGGCGTGTGGTTTTTGCAGGCTTTGATCTGGGAAGATTGCAAATATCTCAGGAGTCAGTGACAGACGTTCTCTTGCCTCGCTGGGCCACATCAAGAGAGGACTTCATCCGAAAACACAGGAAAGCATTGGTGAGCCTCCAAAAGCACCCAGAGGATTGATATTAATACAGCTATTTAAGATGACGACAACTTACATCTTTAATTCTAGGAATGTGAGCATGTGTCCAGTCACCTCCATGAGTGGATCGATCTGATCTTTGGTTATAAGCAGAGAGGTGAAGAGGCAGTAAAAGCCCTCAATGTCTTCTACTACTGCACTTATGAGGGTAAGTTAACACTTAAATTCACAAGCAATGACTGAAACATGCTATTTTTCCTTTAAAATCACTTCCTCTACTCCTCGAGTCCCATGTTCGGGTTTTATGTATAAATGGTTTTTCTGCATTACTGTTAAAACTTCTGCTGCGTTTCAGGTGCCGTAGATTTGGATGCAATCGCTAATGAGACCGAGCGTAAAGCCCTGGAAGGCATCATCAGCAACTTTGGGCAAACCCCATGTCAGCTCCTCAAGGTAGACAGACCACTGTCATACGAACATACAACTAGTATGAATTAACTCCATTAGAAACCCAGTACAGTTAATTTCTGTCGCTAAAATTCTGATCTTCAACCAGGAACCTCATCCTCCTCGCATGTCAGCTGAGGGTGCATCGAGGCGACAGGCTCGCCTGGATACTGTGCCCCTGAATATCTTTGAACAGCTTACAAAGCTCCGTCCGTTTGTAGAGGTGGGTTCATCCTGTCACGATACAATAACAGTAATAATTTATGACGTTGTGTGTGCATTTATTCATATGTGGGTTGCTACAGGTGGTCAGTGACGGACTTCCTCTGGTCCAGGCGGTGGTGCCAAAGAACCAGAATCGCTCCTTCATCATTCAGGGTTCAGATATGCTGGTAAGGTTCATTTGGACGTATTTGTTACGACTCTCAACACAACAACAGGCACTCATTGATTTTAAATCACTGAACTCCACAGGTGACTGTGAGTTCTAACGGGTTAATAGGGACACACAGCTGGCTGCCGTACGACAAAAACATCGCCAACTACTTCACCTTCACCAAGGATCCCACCATGACTAATCCCAAGTGAGTGGAAAATGTACAATTATGTGAATCCAAATATCAAGTAGAATCAGAAAACTAAGTCCCTGTTCTATTTATCAATTTGTACATTCAAAATTTACTTAATGATAACACAACACAGTAATGCATATGTCTGTTGGAGGACGTGTATTTGTTGGTGCTGAATGTTGCTTTATGTTTTCCTCTACTTGAAAGAATAAAAGCTTTCCTGACAGTTAAATGGAAGCATACAGTGTGTCCGGCTGTCCTTCTATGTGAAACTTCAAAGTCTTTAATTGATTGAAATCTGGTTTAGAAGATCTTCTTTTAACAGACGATGAACATGGGTCACATAAACAGGAAAAAAAAACACCATGAAATCAAGTTGAGTGCCGTGCTTCATGAAAGTTTCAGTCATAACAATTTAACGGGCTTTTGATCTCTCCACTCTGGCTTGGTGGTGAAGAACGCAACGCTTCTTGAGTGGACCTTTCTCTCCCGGGGTGGAGATCAGTGCTCAGGTTCTGGTGGTGTCCAATGATGGCCGTCTGCTGTTCAGTGGAGGACACTGGGACTGTAGTCTCCGTGTCACCCAGCTGGGGAAGGGCAAGCTGGTGGGCAGGATCTGCCGGCACATTGGTGAGTTTGTCTGACTTACATATGTACAGAACTTTAAATGCATATATGCTTTTGTTCCATGTAGCATATCTATTTGTGTTGTTCCACAAAGATGTTGTTACATGCTTGGCTCTGGACCTCTGCGGCATCTACCTCATCTCTGGCTCAAAGGACACATCCTGTATCGTGTGGCAAGTTCTGCAGCAGGTAAACGTCTTCAAATCTCACACACAGCTTCACACAATGCACTGATTGTGAATGTGTAGAAATGTTTAAGATGCTTCTCATGTTATAGCACTTGTGTCCCTCAGGGAGGCTTCTCCAGTGGCCTGTCACCACGGCCAGTGCAGGTTCTCTGTGGACACGATCAGGAGGTCACCTGTGTCGCCATCAGCACTGAACTGGATATGGCTGTCTCAGGATCAAAGGTCAGAGATAACTGTTTTTATACCTGTCTGAAAGAATGACAGTATTTATTCAATAGGTAATGAAAAAATAGTGGAGGACTGTAACTGATGGTTGTATATATGATTAATGGTATTGTCTTGAAAAATATCACAATGACTGAGGGAAGTCAATTTTTTTTTTCTTACAAAAAGTACAAAATTGATGGAGGTAAGGAAAAAAACTCTGCCCTCATTTGACACTATACTTGCAACACAGCGAGACACATTTCTGAACTTTCGTTGCCATTGAGCCAGCAGTGTGTTTGTTGAAGTGTTTGACTCTAATCTAAAATTATCTAACCCATACAGACAATTCACAGTAAAATAAATCTCCAGCGTTCATGCAGTTTATTTAAAACGTATTTCACAATAGTTGAGAGGAGATACATGTTCAAAATTATAACACATTTAAATTTGAGTTGTATTAATTGTAATTTATAAAAAGCTGGTCTTGAAACATATAAATATCATAATGTGAGCTCATCAGTGGTTCATTGCTTTGCAGGTAGATCTGCACTGTAAATGCGTTCATTTTTGGCTTTTAAAGTTGTGAGTTTAAGACTTGAATGGTGTAACATAAAAGTCCTGTCCTACATGTTTTACACTCTTGCAACTCACCTGATTTAAATGATGCCATGTATTTGGTGCCAAGTTCTGCAGGACTTTTGCAAAGACTTGTTCATTGGACTCAGGTGTGTTGAAGCAGGGAAACATGTAAAACCTATGCTGGTCACAACTTCCACAGCGCTGCTGCTCAGAATCTTAACTTAACCCAGCAGTTGTTCATACAGTCTTCAGAACCTATAATTTAAAACAAAATGAACCACAGGCAAACCACGCTTTTGGCTGTCACTTATTTTTTGTCTGTTTTTGAAGGGCTTTACTTTGATCTATTTGAATTCTCTGTTGCCAAATTTTGCAGCCTGAGATGCTGCCACAAAACTCCAATAATTACTTGTGACTTTGTGTTTTTGATTTCGGAAAAACCTTGCAAGCATAAAACACATGCATAAAAAATGCATATGAGGTCGAGAACAATGTGATAACATCTTTACTTAATTTGCTCCCCATTATGTTTCAGGATGGGACTGTGATAGTGCACACCATCCGACGAGGCCAGTTCCTGCGAACTCTGCGGCCTCCTGTTGACAGCTGTGTACCAGCCCAAATCTCTGAGCTCCAGGTGGGAATGGAGGGTCATATTGTGGTGCAGACTTCGCTGGAGGAAGGCTCTCGTAGGAAGGTATAGCAAGCAACAAAACACAGGCAAAGCAAATAGTCACACGATTAAACCAGCTTAAGCTTGTACCGCATCTCTGCTTGTTCCTTCAGGGCAAATACTCCATTCATGTTTACTCAGTGAATGGCTGTCTGCTGTCTTTCTTCACCATGGACGAGCAGGTAACTGCTCTCCACCTGGTGTCTGAATACATCATTTTGGGAACCATGCAGGGCAGCCTCCACATACGGGATTTATGCAGGTAAAGAAATTGAGAACATATTTTGTGGCATCAAACATAAATATAAAGGGCTTTATTGTATTTTATTTTTACTTTTTTCATTTCAACATTTTGCTCTCTGACAGCCTGGATGCTTCTGTAACACCCCTTGCCTTGAAAGTTCCTGTGAGGTGTGTGTCGGTCACTAAGGAGTGCAGCCACATCCTGGTGGGACTAGAAGATGGAAAGTTAATTGTGGTGGGGGCAGGGAAACCAGAGGAGGTGAGGGGTGGGGTTAATCATATGCTAAATACTCTGTGGAAACCAGTTTTTTCAGATGATAATTGAGTCTTAAATCTAACATCCCTGTTTCAGTCCTCAAGCAGGTATTAACATGTTTTCCCTGCTGCTCTCAGGTCCGCACAGGACAATTCCCCCGTCGCCTATGGGGCTCCACACGCCGTATCTCTCAGGTGTCATCAGGGGAAACTGAATACAATCCCACTGAGAATGCCGGTAAATGAAATGAGAAATGCTGCATAAATGAACTCCAACCCAACAACGCCTTCCTTCCTTTAAAATGCTGGGAAAATATCCTCAGCCATCAACCTCTCTGAGAGAGCAACTATACCTTCAGCACTTTTTTATTCTTAAATTACTTGATGTTTTATTGTGTATTTCATTAAACAGTTCCACACTGTTTTTAGTCAGCATCATTCCAAAGAGTGGCTTTATTCTGAGGATAGAAAAGAGCTTGATGTTTGAGGTTGTGAACTACTGTTGAACTGTATATTCAGTGAGTCATATTTCAGGGATGTGACTCTCACTGGTGCACAAGAGTCCTCAGACACAGAGAACAGTAATGCTGTGAACCCCCCCCCAGACTCCATGTTCTTGGCTTCTTTGTTGTCAGAGGGACATTTGTGATCCCTGTGCTGTTGAATGTCCCATAGCTGTTGTTTGGCAATGGCACTTTCTTAAAACTCCTGGAAACTTGAAGACTTCTGCTGTAAATGTTCGAGATTTCCACATTGCAATACAGGTAAATACCACAAGAGGGTCAATTTTGCAGAGGAAGGCATTGGTGATAAGTGATCACTAGTGAACCAGTGCTGTCTTGGGATCATCAGCGGGCTACATCCGGACGATCACGCACTAGATGTGCACCGAGATACCACAGTGTATAATTCTACATGTCTCTCTGCTCTTAGCAAAACTGTTACAGTGAAAGCAATAACTGCTTCATTGGATAAGTATTTGTATTATATCATTTTTGTATCATTATCATAATGCTTGGACACCTACTGATGCCTTACACATAATGGATTAAAAGCCTTTGCAAGTACGTCTGTGCTTGTCTCATTACTGTCGGTCACATGAATCTGTTTTGTGTGATCTGAGAATGCATTTTTACTTTGAATCTCAAATCCTGTTTAATTTTTTGTATCTGAACAGTTGATTAAGCCTGCTGATTAATTTAAAAAATGTGTTGCTGCTCTACTTGACTAAGACATGCAAGATGTGAATCAAGTCAGTGAACTTGTTGGACCGATGTACTGTCTTGTCTACTAGTATCATACAAGTAATACAAGATCAAAAACATCACATGACTTTGAAAAACGGGCAGAAAGTGTGAGTGAGCTTCAGTGGAATTCACTTCCTGCCAGTTTTGTTTACTGTGGTTGAAACAAAGTAGTTGTTATGCAGTGTTGTGATGGGTCACAGACAAAAAGAACTATTTGGTTGAATGCAATACCAATATCATGGCACACAAATAGAAATGTGGTCATACTAACCCTAACCCAGAGAAAAATATTTGTTAAATCATTCATATTTGTTCACAGTTTCATCTGATTTCCATTGTGGGAATACAAGAAATCATCCAGGCTGTCTGAAACCCACATTTTACTCGTACAATAAGATGACATGCTACCTATGAAAATGAACAAAACTGTTTGTGGAAGCACAATTTTAATAATGCCTTTAATAATAATATGCACACAGGTCTCAGTTCATGTAACACTAATGTTGTAAGCATTTCAGATGTTAAATTTCACGTAAGTTCTTTTACCATAGCCTAGGAAGGTCGCTGTGTTATCAAACTAGATGCTTCCTTTCAGAATTCGGTCTCCACATGTAGCAAAAAGTAACAGCAGTGTCATGCGATCCCATGTTTGTTTCATAATTCAGGAATCGTCTTTCTTGTGAACCCTAACCTACCTTGTAGGATGGTTGCCCATTACTGAAAACGATCCCCAATTCTTGTGTGTGAACCCAAGCAGGAAAGGAAACGGATCGACTCCCACGACGTGTGTCATCCAGCTCTTCTACTGTAATCCCTGCCTTGCATGTGTTTGTGATCTTAACCCTATTAGAGTTGAAAAGGTCAACACGAGCAGCAGCAGTTCCCTGAAGAGGAGACTTTGATCTCCTGGTGGGCCGAACATCCTGTTGGCCTCCCCATAAACACCTCCAGGGGTACAATTCAGAGAGGTGGGGACCAGTGAAGCAGGTGATAAAACTGATCTGTAGACCTCCAGTCAAATACAAACCACAGAACAAGGGAAGTGGGGTAGGAGGGATGCAGTCACTCTCATGTGACCTAGTTGACAATGGAGGGAGGGATTGACGCCTCACTCTCAGTTATCAGCAGTTTCTCCATCTGACCTCTGCAGACCTGAGGGGATGCGTCTCATGAAGCGCAACAATTTCGGTGTTGTTTGAGTTGTTCTTGAAGAACTGCACCAGCTTGTCAAACAGTGGTCTGCAACCCACCCTCAACCCCTCTTCACCCCCTCGAGTTTTCTCTAAAGCCTTTGTCAGTGATTTTTTTTACAGCTGTCTTATCATTCCCACTTATCCATGACCAGAGAGGAACCTGGCCCAGGGTGCTTTCACACAACAGCAAGACAAGTCGGCTTGTAAAGACATGACAAGAGCTGTTCATTTATCTCTTTACTGATAAACTCATGATTATTTTATTATTTGTTTGTGTTTTTGACTCGGTGCACATCTGAAATCTCATCTTTCCAAGAAAGCTTTGTCCTGAAAGCCAGTTTTTGCGGTGACAATACATAAGAAATATAATATTACATTCATAAGTGTCTTCAAACAAAACAGGATAAAGAAGAATGCAGTGGAATTAAGAAAAAATACGCTTGATTGAAAACACGCTGACGGCATGTAGACTGCTATTTATTATTTCACTTGACAATAACCAAGAATCTCAGACAAAGATTTAAGATGAGCAGACTAATTTTAAAAGGCATGAACTGACAGTCAAGAAGACAATTTCTTCCTTTTGTGGCATGTATGAAAAAGAAAGCAGGATTCCATGTGTTTGGAATATGGCTGGAGTTTTATCAAGAGCAAGAACATCCACTTTGTCTCCTCTCATGCCTCTGCAGGCTTTGAAATGCGAGGTGCATTGTGTCTTGAGAGATCTCCCCATTTGTTTTCCTCTGAAGTCTCCAGGCTCCCCCGTGATGCATTCACTAGATTTTACAAGGTGTGTGATTTACCCTGCGTTGGTTTTCTAATCTTTTCAATTGCTGAGATCAAACATGCAGTTCTTCTCAAGGCATCTTGTTTGATTCTCAAGCTCCCCTTTGTTTTTTGATTGCAGCTGATCACAGCTTTGTGTAAATACCCTGTGGTGTTGTAAAATGCTTCATGTCACAGAATTCTTTTTTACTGGATTTACCCTCGGATCTAAAAAAACCAAACATTTTTTAAATTATTATTTCACCACTGATTATGATGAATAATGTAGACAAGCACCAAAACTATAGTAAGTAAAATATTCAACATGAGGAGTAATGTGTGGTCAACTCAAGATATTATATATTATGTAATTTATCTAATTGTATTATAAATTCATGTAAATGGTAATTTCTTGAGGATAAAGATGATGATCATTACTGCTACTTTATATAGACTAATGTTGTTTATTTGTTGTTTATTTGACTTTTATTTTATAATAATTATGTATTACATTTTTAATATTTATTTGAATTTAATATATTATTCTTTTGTATTTGTTATATAATATGAACTTAATTTATTATAATTAAAGTCAAATAATTAGAATAAAATAAATTCAGGACATGTATATCTAATACAAAGTATTCAGTGAAATTACAAAAAAAATTAAGTAAGTGAACGTGATGATTCGTGACCAAGATAATACAGGGAAAAAAATGTAAACTGAACAAATCATTTTACCCAAAAATTTACTTTCCAAACAAATATTCAATAAAATAAATGAATATTAAATATGTTGTATATAAATAAAGACATAGCGTTAAACATTGCACATCCCCTGTATCAGTGACGGGGCATAATATATAATATAATATAATATAATATAATATAGTATGGTTCTAATACCGGATCTGCGTGTCCACACGTGGCCAGTCGGCGTCACACTGGTTCGGTTTCTTTCCGCTCCTGCTTCCAGCAGCGGGTCGCGGGGATGCAGCCAATCAGCGGGCCGGACTGAAAGCTGAGAAGATGGGAGGAGGAAGGACCCGGGAGAGTTGGCCGGAGCCTTTCCTGCCTCATCTGCTGAAAAGCTGCTGGAGAGGTGGCAGTGAGTCCATCCTGCCAGCTGAAACAGAAGAAACTGTGTTCACTCGCCCAGGACCAGTGGGGGACGCGTGGGAAGAAGGAAATGCGTCTGCCGCGCTGATACCGGGAGAACCCACGGATTACACAGCCTGAACTGTAAAGCAGCGTAAAAACATCTCATTACTGGACTAAAGCGAACTTTCTGTCTTTGCTTCTTTTTTTTTCCGACACTTTTTGCTGTTGTTCTCCTGACTGAAGTCACGTCACAAATTTTCAGACGCTCCGATCTGTCACAGAAGAATTCCACGGACTGAAGACATGAAACTGCTTGTCATCTGTGTGCTTCAACTTTTAAAAGTAAGCAATAGCCTATTAAGTTACTACTTCATGTTTTCTCTATAAACTTTTTCAATGTTACTTCTTTCTTAAGTCACTTGTCATCTTAACAGGATTTTTAAATTAATTGAGTTTTATTCCACGAGTTCCTGTTATTCCCACAGGAACCTCATTTTAAAGAGCTGTACCCCACGGTAGTGTGTTGCATTAAGGTTCACCAACATTATTCACGTACACGGTGACTAATGTGTTTTATGAGCACATTGTGGTCACAGTATGATAGAGAGCGTGTTATTTAGCCATGATCGGTGTGAGAAACAGGCCTCCACTGCAGACAATAATTTGATACTCATCCTCCTCAGAGAGAAAAGCCCACGGGGCTTGTATTCCTGCCCGGACACGCTCCTCAGAGTCAAAGCACTTATGTTAGTGTTTAGATAAATGATGAGTATCTTTCCCTTGGGATGAAAGCCAAGGTGGTGATTCTCTTAACTTTGTAAACATAACTATGAATTATTCTGCAGCCCACACACTGAATACAAAATAAAATATATTTACACATATCTGGGTTGGTGCTGTTGAGTGATCCCTTAAAAGTTGACTTTGTCTCACACGCAGAGTCTCTGCTGTTGGTCTGACTCATTTTATCTCTTGATTCTACACGTTTCTTGCTGCTTCTGGTGAAAATGTTGGCCTGGTGTTCTGGATATCCGGAGCAAAGCAATTATCATCATTTTGTCCCAGTTTGTGGTGTGTGTGTGTGTGTGTGTGTGTGTGTGTGTGTGTGTGTGTGTGTGTGTGTGTGTGTGTGTGTGTGTGTGTGTGTGTGTGTGTGCGTGCGTGCGTGCGTGCGTGCGTGTGTGCCGATGACTGTTAGTGATGGTGGGCTAAGGGCTAAGGGGTAGGTTGTTACCGCAGCCATTTGAATTTCCACAGAGTAGTCAATCTGATTTTTTTGGAGAAACCTGAGGATCATGAAGACATTGAACCTCTTCTCAATTCCTCAGTGAGAGCTATAAAGCAGTAGATGAACAGTAAACGGGTCACTGCCTGCCGTCTTGTTCTGGGTTAACTGGATGTTAGATTGAAGCTAAGAGAGAAAAAAGAACCACATGCTCTTTAATTAGTCTCTAATCCACCCTGCTAATGACAGTGATCAGTGGAGGTGACGTATGCATCTTAGAAAGCTTTCCCTCAGGTCAGACTGTCTCTGCTGTCTGTTACTGTCACTGGGAAGGCTCACGTTTGGTAGTCTTCATGGGGAGGGCAGGAGAGAGCATCCTTTTGTGTGTTTATTTTCACGCAGATTAGATTAACTGCATGCCTGCAAGCTTCAAAAGTGGTCTCACTTCAAAGAGGCCCAGAAAATGTTTCAGACACAGAGAGGCTGAAGTGTGTGTGTGTGTGTGTGTGTGTGTGTGTGTGTGTGTGTGTGTGTGTGTGTGTGTGTGTGTGTGTTTGTGTGTGTGTGTGTCATCTGTGATGACTGAGTGACTCTGGCAGCCGTGGAGCTGAGAGCCCCATTGAAGGCAGTGTTCCCCGGTGGTCCGTCTGTTCTCACTGGGGAATCCCTTCAAATTTCAGCGTCTAACCTAAATGGAAAAAGCAACTTCAGCTCCCGTCCCTCCAGACTTTGTGCCCACAAGGCAACAGATAAGAACAAATACTTTCTGGTAAAGACAAAACTAATTTATCTTTGAATGAAAATTGGACATAGCACCAAAGGAAACACCAATAAATACTACATAGTAACACAGTCAGAGTTTCTCAGTGATTGATAGTGTTAAATAATGTAGAATAGAGTTAAATAAAACTCTAAAGAGTAAAAGATATTCATTTCTGTGCTACTAAAGTGCAACGTAAAATTTAAAGTATAACCAGTCAGAACTAGCTGGGCTGTCTTTATTGTAAATTAATGAATTTAATAGATTGCATAATCGATAAAAGGGATTGTAAACACTTCTCCTTATGAAGTGGATTTGTTATTCCTAATATCTGTAATGAAAGTCATTTTAATCACCACACATAATGTTCTAATTTGTAATTGCACATTGAAAGCGTTCGCCATATATAGTAGTGATTCATACTGTATACACGGCTGATAGTGATTTACTTATTCCTCTCCTGAGTAGGTCACTGTTCCCACCCGTCTCCAGTGGGGCATGGCCTTAATATTTTTCGGCACCAGTGGGTTTGGCAGTTTCTGCCCTGAGCCGAGTTAGCCCTCCAGGCAGGCTGAACTAAACCGGCCCAGACTCACACCAGAAACTGTAAAAGTGACAGAAATTCGAGCTGGAGGTGAAAAGCAACCGGATCCACTGTCATCGAATATTAGCAAGGAGTAGATTGAGGTTTACGTTCAGGAGTCGGAATGGAGAACGTCCATCTGTCACACGCAGTTAAGAGGTTATTATGGTCCCGTCTCGGTCTTGGTCAACCAGCTCCAGACATCCTTCTGTTTCCTGCCTGTTGACTTCACACCCCAGTACCTCTGATCTGAGGTCTGTCGCCGCTCTCCCTCGCCTGAACCAGGAAACAAATCCAGACTGTTTCTCCTCCAGGATGCCTGTAGAACGAGTGGCAGTGGCTCTGAGGCATGGCCTGGTGTGTGTGTCAGTGATTCAGGTGGGCTTTTTGTTGGAGGCCCTACAGGTCCGCACATGTTTCCTGTGTTTCTTGGCAGACTTCAGAAACAAAGAGACATCAGTGGGTTGTTTAGATGTCCCCTCGTTCTCCCCTTTGCAGGAGGTTAGTTGTTAGACATCTGTTTGCTGTTGTTAGCCCCCAGGTGGAGAAGGCCAATCCCCCTTAAATGTGTGCATGTTTAAGATGCCGTTGTTCAGAGCCTGGAGAAGGGGAGTTGGTGAAATACTGACCTTCATAGACACACCTGCAGGCCTTTGAGACTTCAAAGGCCCCCCCCTCACCCAAATAGACACTTGCATGCTGGGCAGCCTCGGTTAACTGACACCCTCGCCTGGGGCCGTCTCCTTTATATACCACCCCCTTTTCAAGAAACACACACACATACACTGTATTCACACACAGATGCATATTGTCATTTACACTGATTTGGAATGAGTGGGAGTGCGGAAGCTCTTTTTTTACTTCTTCCTTCCTCCTTTTTTGACCATTTTCCGTCTCCCCCCTTTTTTCCTTATGATGTCCACTGGTCCTAAGCCATTTGATTAAAGCCAGCCACTCCTGTCAGGCATCAACCCTGCTGCACAAGCTGTTAGGAATGTCTGATATACCCCTCATGTCATAATTCAGACTGGGCTCTCCATTACCCACTTGCAGATAAGGTCTTAGGGCACTTTAAGGACGAAAACTGAGGCAGATCTAAAGATTAAAGAGCTATTTTCAGTCAACTCAGTTCTTAAAGTGCACCGAAATGGGAAGGGTGTGATTTTCTTCCCAAATGTGTTCTACTAGCCCTAGCAAAAAGTATGGAATCACCAGTCTTGGACGAGCACTCACTCCGACATTTTATTATGTAGAACAAACTCAGATAAAAAGCATGAAAAAGTAAGGAATTTTTACAAAAGTGCAACTCCTTGGCATTCAGAAACACTAAAATAAATGAAGAAAAAACATTGTGGTGGTCAGTGAATGTTACTTTTATAGAGCAAGTGCAGCGAAATAAATATGGAATCACTCACTTCTGACGAAAAAAAAATTGGAATCACTCCATTGAGTAGAAAATAAAGACACACCCAGTCAATTCCCTTTCCTTAATTGGGCACCTACCTTAGATTAGTTCTGCTCATTAGTCAGTAATTAAAAACAGTGCAGTTGTCACACCTTGGAGGGCTGCTGGACCAAGTGGAATGGCAAGAATCATGGCTCCAACAGGAGAGATGTCTTTTGAGACCAAAGACAGGATTATCAAACTTCTTGAAGAAGGTAACTCTACACGTATGGTTGCCAAAGATGTGGGCTGTTCACAGTTAGCTGTATCGAAGAGCTGGACCAAGTACAAACAGCATGGGAAGGTTGTTAAAGTCAAGCATACTGGTAAACCAAGGAAGACATCTACAAGTCAAGACAAACAACTAAAGGCCATACGTCTTGAAAACAGAAAATGCACAACAAGACAAATGAAGAAGAAATGGGAGGAAGCTAGAGTCAATGTATGTGACAGAACTGTGCAAAATCGCCGAAAGGAAATGGGATTTTCATACAGGAAAGCTAGAAGGAAACCATCATTGATGCTTTAACAGAAAAGAACAAGACTGCAATGGGGTAAGGAGAGGCAATCATGGACTGTGGATGACTGGATGGAGGTTATCTTCAGTGATGACTCACAAATCTGCATTGGACAAGGTGATGATGCTGGAATTTTTGTTTGGTGCTGTTCCAGTGAGATTTACAAAGAGGACTGCCTAAAGAAAACATCAAAATTCCTACAGTCCTTGATGATATGGGGCTGCATGTCAGGAAAAGGCACTAGGGAGATCACTGTGGTTGAATTTTCAATAAATGCACGAGTTTACATTGACACTTTGGACAGCTTTCTTATCGCTTCAATTGAAAAAATGTTTGGGGAAGATGAAATCATTTTCCAAGATGACAATACATCATGCCACAGAGCAAAAACTGTGAACTTTGGAGCAAGACACATGCCAATGGCCAATGTCATGGCCTGCAAATAGCCCAAATCTCAACCCAATTGAAAACTTGTGGTGGAAAAATGGTCCACAGCAAGGCTCAGACCTGCAAGGATGATCTGGCAACTGCAATCAAAGAGAGTTGGCACCAGATTGATGAAGAATACTGTTTGTCACTCATCAAGTCCATGCCTGAGAGACTGCAAGTTGTCATAAAAGCCAGAGGTGGTGCAACTAAATACTAGTGATGTGTTTTAATTGTTATTTCTTTGTCTGTTTTTCATGATTCCATATTTTTTTCCTCAGAATTGAGTGATTCCATATTTATTTCGCTGCACTTGCTCTATAAAAGTAACATTCACTGACCACCACAATGTTTTTTCTTCATTTACTTTAGTGTTTCTGAATGCCAAGGAGTTGCACTTTTGTAAAAATTCATTATTTTTTCATGCTCTTTATCTGAGTTTGTTCTACATAATAAAATGTTGGAGTGAGTGCTCATCCAAGACTGATGATTCCATACTTTTTGCTAGGGGTAGTAAGAAAAAAAGCTCCTTAATACTTGGAACTACTTACATTAAACATATTTGTATCAGTGGTTTCCAGATATTCTAACAAAGATGTTTGATTCATATCCAATCATATGAACAGTATTCATTTGTAATCCGTGATATTTATTCACTCTAGGTTACTCTAGGAGATGCCTGTGCAAGTGGTAAGTTCACCGAATCAGGGCAGTGCTGCAGACTGTGTCCTGCTGGAGTGAAGGTAGAGTGTGGGAAAGAAGATACCAAGTGTGTGCCATGCCCACAGGGTAAGCAGTTATAATCCTAAGGCTACATCCCTGGCACAGAATGTGCTTTCCTTTGCCTTAAGATTATGTCTGTCATCTTTTCAAGAGGCTGGAAGACATAAAAGGGCAAAACCTCTCATCATCATCAGTGATTTGTGACATAAAACATATATTGTATATCCAGACTCACACTAATTTTGCAATCCATCTCCCAGGAACATTTTTCTCACCCGAAGGCCTCGGCGCTTGCCTTCCCTGCTCCAAGTGTCCTTCAGGCGTCCCCATGTTGGTGTCTTGCTCTGCCACTCAGGATACACAATGTGAATGTGACAATGGCTTCTTCTTTTGGGGCACCCACGGCCTATGTGCGCCTTGCTCCAAATGCAATCGTGGTGAGGGAGTAATCCAGGAGTGTGGTCCACGTGGAGACACAAAGTGTCAGACATGTGGCCCAGGAACATTTTCTGAGGAACTTCGAAGCAGCAAACCCTGCCAGGCGTGCACCCAGTGTTCCTCCAGTGAGGTGGAGATCCGTGCCTGCATGCCCAACTCGGACACACTTTGCATGGGTGAGTTCTAGGAATGAAATAGGCCGAGATCATGCATCACCAGTTATGAAGGACATTACCAGTGAAATTCTCTAATTATCTAACAACAGAATACTTAAAAAAACAAAGCAACATTAATTAAATCCTGCTAACTAATTAATGTTTTTGTGTCACAGACCTCCTTTGAGTTCTAAAAATCAAAAAAGGAATTGAAAAATGATCAAGACTTACACTGATGTTTTTATAATATCAGAGCAAACCTTAATTCATTCATTGTCCTGCTCTTGTAAATTCTCAATAGTTCACCAAATCAGCAGCTGGAAATAGTCTCCTACATATAAACTGTTTGTATATTCTTAAAAACTACAGACCCTGCTGCTTTGGTATGTTATTTTTCCCTTTTGTTAATCTTAAAATATGACCTGACTTATGTAATCAGAAGGAATGAATGGTGTTGATGCTGAGTGCCACAGATGAATGCATTGTTAATGCATTCTTTAAACTGGATTTGCTGGCCAAAAAAAAAAAGGATTGTGCCAGCTTTATTTTATTAAAGATCTAATTCAGGGGACTGTAACCATTGTAAAAGACTGAATAATGATCTAATGCAGTAGAACAGGAAGTGGGAGGTTCTAGGAGAATACATGTGGTCAACACCTGCATCCACGCCTCATCTGAACACTCAGCAACAGTCTGAGCTGGGAAACATGAGTAGTGAAAAAAGAGCCCACTGAACTATTGTAATCCAATTGGTATGAATCTGACGGGTCCTCAGGTTAACTGCCCACATTCAACCTTAAGGCCAAAAGAGGCAGCTGACCCTAACAAGTACTCAGCTTGCTCCCAAAAGGCTTCATTTGCTCTCCAGGAATAAGGTCATCTGTAGACACTTGAGTTCCATATGTCGTGACCCTTTGGCTTCAGAGAGGTCATCCGTACCTCACAGTGTTTGATCCTAAAATAGGCCGACCACAGGAGTGAGAATGACGCTGGAAAACAGAGGCAATGAAAGCCTTTAAAACGCCAGGGGACTGAGAAAGCTTCGTTAAAGAGGAGTGAAAAGCAGTACAAATCTGTTTCTAATGTGCGCATGAATGGTTTTGCCTCTAATGTGACTTTCCCCAAATCGACAGATAAGAAGCTGCACATTTTGTCTCGGCCTGGTCTGGATGGGCTCGATGGGACCCGTGATGCTTCTCTCTGGCCGGGTGTTGAGGAGGTGACCAAGCAAGGAGAGGCCAGTCCTGTCCCCGGAACGCCCAAATTCAACCCCCATGATGAGGGCGGCAGCAGCAACATGTTGATCTATGTGTCTGTTTTGGCCGCTGTGGTGCTGGGTCTACTTATTTACGTGGCTTATAAATGGTGAGTTTTCACAAGGGAAGGGTCCTAGCCCTTAAATGGAAGTCATAATGCTTTTAATACAAGCCTGGGGTGAAAAATAGCTCACTGTGGGCTTAACATAATTTATTTTCCTCTACTTTTCTCAGCTGGAGATCATGTAAACAGAAGAGGGCTCTCTCTAAGGCCCGGGCAGCTGAGTTGGGAACATCTCCAGAGGGAGAAAAGCTCCAAAGTGACAGCGGCGTATTTCTGGACTCTCACAGTATACAGGACAACGCCAGCAAAGGTGCGACCAGCTTTTGAAACTCCAATATTATGAATGCAATTGAATTTCAGAGGTTCCAGAAGAAGTCTTAACAAGGTGACTGTTACATCTAGACGTTCGTCAAGCTGTATGACATGCTGTGAAAATGTTAGTAGGAAATGCAAAGGACAAGAAAATCACATGTTTCTGAAGGCTGTTGCAAGAACTTAACGCATACTAATGCGGTTGAGAGGAAGAGTGTGAGCTGATAAACATGGAGCTAAATTAGGTTTACCTGGACACATGGCTAAGGATGCAAACACACACAGTAAACAGTATTATACACACATTGCTTCTATCCATTCGTTTCCTTGAAGACAAAATTATTGAGAAAAGTTTGAGAATACTTTCCATCTCCTCTCCACTCTAACACTGATCTCTTCCATGCTTCAAACAGAATAATTTCTGGACATTTGATGATGTTTGATGAATTCTGATTGAGTAAAAACTTGTCAATGGCGTTTTTCAAAATAAAAGGATGAATGTGTCTTAAAATGTTTGAATGGTGAGATTTCCTGGAAAATGACAAATATTTGTGAAACTTTGAAATGTCTTAATAGTGAAAGCATATGCCTCATGTTTCAGCCAAGTTTCATGTAAAAATATTGAATAGTTGTTGAGTTACACCCTTAACAAAAAAATCTGGACAGACTGCTATAACGATAAATGCACCCCCAGAATTAAAGTGGAAAGGAACCTCAAGAAAAATGCTGCCACATTCTGCTTCTCAAAGAAAAACTCATGTAATTCTGTAATTCACCATCTCATTTGTATTATTAACATATCCACTCATAATATCCTGCTTGTATAAGGGTTTCTCTGTACAAATGGCAGTAACATAATAATCTGTATTTCCACAGGTACTAAAAGGGACAGCAAGCTGGACAATCGTCAGTACATCAACCTGCCCCCACATAGGCAGGAGGAGGTGGAGCGCCTCCTGCAAGAGGGAGGGGGCCGTGGGTGGAGGCAGGTGGGCGCAGTGCTGGGCTATGAGCCTGAACAGCTGGATGTGTTTGGGCGTGGAGAAGCCCCTGCTCACACGCTCCTGTCGAATTGGGCCCAGAAGGAAGGGTCCACTCTGGGACTGCTGTGTTCTGCACTGGCTCGTATTGAGAGGCCCGACGTGGTGACAGTTCTTACCTGCCCCACACAGGGGGTTTCAGTGGTCTGATACCTTCTTATACTCAAGTCTGACATTAAAAGACATAAGTAAAGAACTTTCTTTTAAAAGTGAGGCTCTCTGATATCAACGTCTCTGTCACAGCGGCGTCTGCCAACTCTTCTAATTTCTTTATTGGACATTTATTCAATTCTTAATGAGATAAGAAAACTTGTTCTTAACAAGTAACACTTTTCTGTTGTCCAGTTTATACCAAATGGTATATCATTCATTTGGATTCATGTAAAATCAAATGATTTTACGTGGATCCAAATGAATGATAGAGTATCTTGTGATGTGTTCATTATCTCTACAAAGTAAATCACCTACTACCAGAGTAAACTGAGCGTTCGGTGTGTCACACCATCTCACAAATACAACTGAGGGACAGTGATTTACATTTCTGGTTAATCCTGCATGCCTTACGCACCGGACAATGACAAACCAATGCCAGACCTGCAAAGACCTCCACATACATTTCATAAGTACATTTCCATGCACATACGTCCTACAGTATTGTACTTGGTAGGCGACTGGAATCAGAAAAAATAATTTGTACCTGCTGCACAAGTGTGGTTATTCTCACTATACTATTGTTGTTTTGTTTTTTATACATGAATCAGATTTTAGTATTTGACACCACTTTTCTATTGCTGTTATTTTTTGTAAAAAAGAAAGAAAAAAAAGAGTGTTTACTGGTATGGTGGTCAAGTCTCAACAGAAATCTAAATGATGCTTGCAGCTGCTAAGAGCATTTATACAGAACATCTTAAATTAGTGCCTTGTTCTTTTCTTCTTCTTTCTCTGCTAGAGTCACAAAGTAGCCTTGGTATTTATTTATACTGAGATTATGCACCAGTGATGCCTCCACTCCCATCACCAGCTTTCTTGGCTCTTCCTAATAATCATGTATGATTGTAAATACCGTTTTTTATTATTATTATTATATTGCATATTGTTTGATACACTGTGGCTTCAAGGAAGATCATTTATTAAATGTGAAGAATGAAGGAAATTGATAGAAAACTGTTCTCCTTGTGATCAAGATGCTCGACTCACCATACTCACCATATTTTGTCACCATATTTTCTCATATTAGATGGAGAAAAAAAATAGAACTGTTAACATCTTTACTTGTCTTCAAGATTCCTTCTTGCAATTGTATTTATTTCATCACATTTCAAGTCTCTAACTTAATCAAATATATGAGAGCCATGGGGATCTGCGGTGTGTTAGTCACACATATGTGATGGAGAATTTTATTAATTTTTTCAACATAGCAGTGAATGTTTTCCATATTGTAATGATATGCCACAATGTCTTGTAAAAGTTTTATTCATTTAATGAAAATTTGATAAATTAGCAATGGAAACAGAGGAAATAATCTAGATTAATACAGTTGAATAGTCTGAATATTGTATCAGTTGAGTTAGGGGCTTGTGAATTATTCTAGGTTAAATGGTTGTGGAGTTGCTTAGTTAACAAAAATGAATGAGTACTTTTTATACTACAAAAATGATATGGCAAAAAGTAATGAATAAATGCATGAAGTAATGAACAATAATAACTAATTATGTAGAATAATGCTAACAAAAAAATATACAACTAATTTTTAATAATGAATAAATGATAAAATAGTATAGAATGATTTTAATGCATGAACAGTAAAATAATACTGTTAGAGAAATAAGATTCTGAACTGATTCACTTGAAAAGACAAGTGGTGATAAAAGTAATTAGTAAAAGGTTATAAAAATAGGTAACAGTGAGAAAGTTGGGACAGATTTGGAACATTAATGGTATCAAGGGTTTAGGTATGTAAGAACACTTCTTATCCTCTACCCCCGGGGAAATCAGTGAAGGGTATTTAATAATTTAAAGGTGAAAGTATTAGCTTCATCCAAACTATTTATGATGAAAGTTTCCTTTTTCTCTGCGAGGACCGATCTGCTGCTCCCCCTCTGATCTGGTCTCCCAATCTGTTAATGATCTCTTTGCATTCAGTTCTAAGTGGGAGCAGGCATCTTGCGTGGCCTACGGCGGTGTTATATGCCGTCACACACTCCAGACGGGACTGCTTAACTGCGGTCTGGAGCACACAGGCATGGGGCTATGGAATGTACCGAGAGGGGGGTTGGGGCCGAGGAGTGCAGGGGAAGTGCCTGCACTCGTCCCAGTTCTCCCCATTTAGTGCAAACCACACAACTCTTAATGAAGACACTGATAGCTCTGGTTCTTAAGAGTTGCTGAACAACTGCCTAAACAGTGCGTGTGTGTGTGTGAATGTGTGTGTTCTCTAGTGAAACGTGCACCCCCTTTATGAGGGAGGTAGAGTTTGTTTTGCTCTCAGCGGTCCATCGTGTAATGGAGGTCACCCATGTTTGCTTAGAATTGTTTGAGGGATCAAAATGACATTTAAGTGTACCCGAGTCACAGCAGGAAAGCCAGTAATTTTACAAAAAAGTTTATTTTCTTTAAAATGTTTTACACTCGGTATGACAATGTGCTTACACAATACTTACAGTAGAGTACGGTGAAACATAGTTTGTACATAGAAAAATAACAAAAATGGAAAAAAAAAAATGCGTGAAAATGTCCCCCACCATTGAAATAAAAACAGAGGGCTGTGAATTGGCAGGGTCCGGAGTTTGACGGATGTGGGAGCTGCATCAGGAGGGCTGAGTTGGTGGAGGATGGGTGAGCTCCCCAACCCCACTCTCCTGCTTACGGATTTGGTAAATTTCATATTATTTACAGTTTTTTTGAACGGTGGTTCTGTTCCAAAGTCTGTTTATTTAAACATTCCCAAAACTATTATTCAATATATTCACATATAAAGCAATGTACATGTCAGATCTTTGTTTCTAATGCAATTTAATATGTTTCAACTGACTATACTAATGAAACTACCTTGAAAACAGTAAAAATCATCTAAATTAATGAGTAACAGTTTTTTTTGGAGCAAGGCCAGTCTAAGTGTCTCTAACATTTCACTAAGACGTACGAGTGATAAAAGAGCCAGAACACACAAGATGTTTAGAACCTGTTAAAACTGCATTGCTACAACCTTCACTTTCAGCATTACTCCTGTGAGTAGAGGAAACCGGGTAGGATGAGTTAAAGTCGGGGTGTGAACAGGAAATGAGAAAAACTTGGACAGGTAAACAGCACGTCAAACATAGCATTCAAACCCTGCTCCCGTTATTATACATAAATCGATAAAAGACATGGAAATATTGATCACTAAGCCCAACATGCTGGTTACTGTCTGATCCCTAAGTGTATTGTGTGTAAAAAGCTCATCCCAGTGAGGGCATATTACTTGAAGCCGGAGACATGGAAAATGAAGGAATTTCCATAAGGATACCACGCTGACCTCATGCATTCATAAAACAACAGAGGCTCCAAAGTCTTGTGGTTAAGAAGGCAGGGTTTGAGGAGTGGAAGCTTGAACCTCCACAGCCCAGTTAAAAGCAGCACCAGATACAGAGTCAGTGGTAGGGAGATGAAGCGAGCACAAAAAAAAAAGGAAGTGAGGAGGACTGGACTTGTTTCTTATGATCCATTTTTAACAGCGGAAAGTAACGGAACAACTTGGATAAATATGAGACAAAAGAGCTGATTAATTTGAATAATCTTAATTCGGGTCTAGGGTTCTAAAAGTGGAATTGAGGTGATTATCTTAGGAATATTTAAGAGCCACCGATGAAAAAAAAAAAAATCTTAAAATCAAACAGTTAGTGAAAACTGTCTCTGTAGCACCTCTCAGTATCATCCTTGGAGCACACTGCACCCCGACTGTTGGGTTGCTCGGCGACACACAAGCTTCTGAGTCTGGAGAATGAGACGCCTCCATGATCCATGGAGTCCGTCGAGCTTCTTGGGCAGCAGTGCAATTGTTAGTCAAACGTATGTGTATGAGACTAGCTCACACTGCTAGCCGGCTAGTCCATACATGGAGTGAATGGAAATGCAAACCAGTGCTTCTTGGGTATTAGCACGGAGTAACGATAACACGTTGTGAGCTCAGAGGCTAGTAAACCTCGGTGTCCTCCTTGGGTCTGTACACTGAGCCAAATCTCTGCATGTACTTCTTTATGTACTCCTTGGTCTTGTGCTTCACATTTTCGTTACACTCAAGGTCCTCAGGATTGTTGCAGGCTTTCAACTCCTTATTCATCACTCCGTGTGTTAGCTGGTAGGAAGAGCAGAGATAAGGACAGATTTAGGTGTATTTCTCCTCACCAGACGGCAGTAAATCATATAATTACAATGTACAGAAGCTGTGGTGGCTCGGTTAGACGCTTAATTCTCTTTTAGTGACTTTGCGCTTTACAGTTTAAAACAATAAAATGCATTTATGTATAAGCCATTGAAGCCCAGCTTGACTTTCTGCTTACTGTATCCATGTCCTCAGAGTCCTGGTATGTCCAAGTGCAAACCACTCCCTACATAAACAATCCATGGACCGACCAGGAACCACAGACAAACAGAATGCTGTCTTTTAAAGGAACACTGGTTCGAAAAGGCTTTTCGAATGAAATGAGTAAAACAAAAGACAGCTGATTTGAACAATGTGTCCTTAGTCTCTTCCAGAGGAAGAATACATAAACATTTGTCTGGACAAAAACATCTTGAGAACTGAACTATTGTGTTGTGGCTTGAGGACAATCTCAAGGTTCTTTCTTTTTCAGTCAAGACCTGAACAGTGGTGTCATCATAACGCAGAAACAAAGGACGCATTTGAAGCTCTGAATTTGGCAATGCACGTGTAATTAGGCGACAGTAGCTCAGTCCATCCTCTGGGGACCAGAGGGTTGCTGGTTCAAGACCCGTGTGGACCAAAAACATTTGGAGTGTGAGCTGCCTCATTTGGAGCGCACCAGAACAGAGCTGTCCATTACTCTGCCTCCCCCGTTATTAACAGTAAAATTGCATGCTTATAGGCCCCTGGTGTGTGTGTGTTTCAGGGGCCTGTACACACATATATGCATGTTTAAAATATATAGTAAAAGGGAATTAATATAGTGGATTTCTTCTTCTTCTAACCATCTTGTTTGTTGAACCGTACCTTTCTAGCCAGGTGTTTGAAGTCTTCCGTGTTGTTAATGCGTCCGAGTTTGCAGTCTGGCTTTCGATAAGGATTTAGACATTGCACTATAAACTGGGACATCTGCATAAACCACACACACGCACATACACACACATTAAGAAATTGAAACAACTCACATTAAAGAAAATTTCTGAGATTAACACTCACCTCTTTGCGAAATGTCTCTTTACTCTTTTTAGCAAGTTCACTAGAAGTGTCTGCTTCAGCCGTCTTAGTGGAGAACTATAAATTAGAACAGAATGATGGATGATTTTATTAAAATGTGTTTGCAAACAGTTAAAATTAGCTACACAGCAAAGGAAAAGGTCTATTTTTCACAAACAGCTGGTGCTGACCAGGCATAGTTTTCTAAAAACCAGTAGCGAGGCCCTAAATGTGCATCACCACAATCAAACATGGCAACTGGCAGCAAATAAGTAGCTATCAAGGTCAGCAAGGCATCAAACAGCACCTGTGCACCAGCTACTTGACACAAAGCAGGGATATCCTGCCAGGATGTTACCGCTCCAGCTTCAGCCTTCAACAGCAGAAGGAGGCAGGCAACAGCTGACTGCCTGAACCCACAAGAAAGTGGTGAGGATCAAAAACACAGAAGACTCAAACACATGTAGTGCCAAGGTCAGGAATCCACAAACATTGAAACTGGACCCTTTACACCCACAGACGCTCCGCCAGTTTGCTGGATGTGAACAACACCACTGTATAAACACACGCTGGGAAATGGCTCGTGACCTTGTAGCTGCTCAGAGCTCGCATCTAAGGTTTTGTTAGGTTTACATCAATATATTTTTTATCCTTCAAAAAGAAAAAAAAGGATGACAATAACAGAAACAAACAAATAATTGCTGGGTCGACCAGATGGCTTTGATTATGTTTTAAAGTCAAGACAGAATTAAAGGGGGGAAAACAAATGATGCACAGGAAGATGAGCTGAGTCACCCCTCCCCTTGTGGCCTTGAGGCTAAGGGACGGACAGCTGAGCAGGGGGGGTAGGGTGAATGTATTCTCTTCGAGACTGTCTCCTCGCACATTCTGATGAAGCCATTTCACGAGGAGGAGCCATTAAACTCAGGGAAGATGGTGTCGAGCTGGGAGCTTTACTATTTTACCCTTGGGACACATGTGGAAGCAATCACTAGTTGAACATCTTCTCATTATTTCAAACAACTCTATAATCATGTTTTGTGTCCGAGCACAAATTCTAGAAACACAACACTATACACTTCAACAACACAAGTTCAAACAGGTTCAGTGCACAAAAACGACACACATCATAACACAGGATCGCTGATGAAGGCTCACCTTGGAAGGATTTTCATCATAGGTCGGTGTTCCCAGGTCCATCTCTGATTCATGGTCCACACTAGTGCTGTCGCTCGTTCCTTCCCAGGATGGGGGGTCCCACTGTGTTTGCCTTAAGAGCAGATGAATGTCAAAAGACATGCATACGTTTCCAAGAAGCACAAAGACACATTTCACATAACAATACCAACCTTGTGACAATGTGGTAGTAGTAGATCTTTCCTTCGGGGTCCCGGGCTACTTTCCAGTTGGGAGGTAGTATGATAGTTTTGGGTTTGGGGGGAGATGGAGGAGGCAGATCTATCACATTATTGGGTATGATCATTTCCTGGAGCATAGAAGAAACAGGAAAAAATTAAATGAATATAGTTTTTCACTTAAGCAATTACTATTTATATTATACTTAAAAAGAGCCTGATTAATTTAAGTTATATCAAAATGGGAGCTCATTTCTTATTTTTTTTATAACTGAATTTAGTTAATTAATCCATATATCTCAAAAACGTATCGTTGTGACTAATCTATTCTTCTATGAGAGGGGGACAAAAGGAGTTTGCTTAGTGGTGTTGCACACACTATTTTAGATGTATACTGCCTCCTTGTGGCCAAACAAACATTTGTAGGCCTCAAAATCACAACATGACGCGGATACGAGAATGTCCCCAACAGTCACATCCTTCAAAAACAAAAAATCTTAAATGTGATTTTATGCTGCAAAAAATAATCTGCCATAGTTTTGTATCTCCTGCCATCATCCTCTTTTTAAGTGGAGGTTTTTCTTCTGATGATTTTTAAAGCTGCTTATTTAAAGATTATGCTCAGATTTCTCTTCACATACCTTCAAAAGAAGATGGAGTGTATTACCTGCTGGACAGTTTGGGATGTGACGATCGTTGTGACAGTGCCTCCTTGTTGAACCACGACCCCCTGCTGGTGACCGGGATACACAGACTGGCCATGCAGGTAGCCGGCCGTGGGTTCAGTGTACGCCTTCAGAAACACGAAGCAGTCAGATCAAACAGTTCATCTAGACATCAATCAATCAATCTTCACCACATTATTGTGTTCAACAACATTATAATATACATGCATATACAGTATATATTTCAAATCTATGCATGATTAAACATTTAAACAAATTTACACAATCTATACAAATTTTAAGGGCCGTAAATCAACTAGATAATACTTGAGGTGGGTTAACAGCACCCTACCTGTATAACAGGAGTGCTGGGCTGAGGGTAGGCGGTAGGGATGCTGTAGATAGTTTGGCACGGCTGTCCCTGGTAATAGATAGCTGTCTGTGTTGGAGTCTGTGCTGGGGCTGTGGCATACTGCTGTGCAGGCTGTGTCTGCACAGTCACTGTCTGTTGAGTGTTGGGATCCCAGAGAGTGGTGTAGCTCTGCTGGCCCTGCACCGCAGGAGCCGTCTGGGTCGGTACGGAGAGGACAGCTACGCCTGCATCCTCGGCTGCTACAGCTGGCTGAGTATACTGCTGATGGCTGGCGGTGGTGATATGCTGAGAGAGATTAGAGACAGGAGTAGTCTGCGAAGTGGAAGATGGAGAGGTCAAAACCAGGTCAGAGATAAGACGCTGGGGGGCTGTCTCTTCATATGTGAGGGAGGGCTCAACTGAAGGTGTAGGTAGCAGTACTTTTCCAGCATTGGGATTGGAGGGATCCACAAAGGTCTGGATGGGATATCCAGGAGGGTATGTGATAAAGCCAGGACTGGAGGCATAGGCCAGAGCGGGGTCATAAACCATCGTCTGAAGCTGCTGCTGCTGCTGCTGCTGAAGCTGCTGTTGTTTCTGGGCTTCCCGCTGAGCAACCTCCTGCTCAAAAAGTTTTCGGCGTTCTTCTGTGGACAGTTTGTTTCGCTCCTTTCCAACAACTCCTCTTGGTGTCTTGTTGATGTTGGATGGGTCAAACCTTAAATAACCAGGAGCTCAAATTAATATCACAACTAGACAATAGTATACAGCTACATAACACAAACTGAAGTACCAACACTAGTTTATGCTCAGAGTACACTGGTCAGTATTATATTGAGCACTAAGAGCTGGTGATAAAATGGACTGGGTTCTGAACTTCCCATTACCAAAACATCAATTAGCACCTCAATATACAGCACTGCAATCAATATGGACATAAAATTAATTAATTAATGTTAATATAGCAGGTATTTTTATAAGATATCTGCTTTTAATCAGTGGGAGACATGAATAGCAGTCTGCTCCAAATGACACAAGCATACATTTTAAATGCTAAGCATAATCTCCACTCCATTATCAAATGAAGGGTTCTTTTCCTAAGTCAACAAGTAAGTAATTACATGCAGGAATTACTTTGGATTCAATCTGCTTTACAACTGAAGCAGTCAAACATTTCCTCATATGATATTCAGTATGTTGGCCAAACTTGATTTATTAATGAATTGGGAAGTTTGAACTTTGCATGATGTCCTGACAACCAGGTAAGTAATCATGCACTTCTAATGACAATTATCTGTGTCAACAAACAGTATCAGTTTTGATCAAAAATATCAGACATAAATATTCCTCTTCTCCATATTGTCACACAAACTCCTGAATTTACCGTTCTTCATTTCGTCGGGAGGCCCTCTCATAGGATGAGGGAGGGGAAGAGGAGCGTCTCCTTCGTCTCTCAGTGCTGCGTGGAGTTTTGTCAGAGACTCTATCCCGATCTCGATCTCTGTCCCAGTCTCGATCCCTGTCTCTGTCATAATCTCTGTCTCTCTCCCGCTCTTGTTCCCGCTCACGCTCTCGGCTTCCAGAGCTAGTACGTGGCGTCAAAGCTATGTCTCTATCCCGGTTACGATCTGTGATAAAATCATCATCAAAGTGATATCGGAAAATTCAAGATCAAAAGTCGGTATGGGGCTAAACTTACCAATCGCTTCCTTTTCCACCTGACTCTTTTTTGGTATTCTGTACACCTCCTGAAAGGATAAGTACGACATTAACTTAAAATGTCAGAACATAGAATGTAAAATAATTTCTCTCTGTAAAAAAATCCCCAAAATTCACGATGATGTTATCTATACTAACCTTCAGATCTTTCCAGCTGTCTAGAAGCTTGGCAGCCATACTACTAATGTCCAAAGCACTAGGTTGGGGCTCTTGACTTCTCTCACTCTCAACATCTGAGACACATTCCTCTTCATCCTGAGAAGGAGTACCAATCACTGATGGGTCCACAGAAGTTGTTTTGACCTCTGAGGTCATGTTTGCCTCTGGGCCCTCAGTGTGACCCTCACTGGCAGGAGCAGGTTTCTCTTCAGTTTCCACAGTCTCTACCTGGGGGTCCACATCCTCTGAAGGCAGCTCAGGTAGAAGATCAGCAACGTCTGTTTGAATGGACTGGTTCCCTGACTCAAGATCTTTACTGATAGATGTGTCAACTTCAAGTTCAACCTTCTCCTTTACAACCTGACTGGACTGCTCTTCATGACTGTCTGGTTCCTCTTTAGATGCTTTTGGCCTCTCAAGTTCAACATCTGCTTGACAAACAGTTGTTTCATCTTTCTTTTCAATTTCCTGTTCCAAGTCCAACTCCATTTCTTCTTTTACCTCCTCAGCCTGAGGCTGGTCATGACTCAAGTTTATTTCAGTTTCTTCCTGTTTCTCCTCTTCCACCGACTCGTCAATTGTTTCTTTCATTGGGTCAGTAGCTTCACTCTCTGCTTCTGTCTTCAGCTGTTTGCTGTCTGGAAGTCCTACAGGTGAGGATTCCTCCTCCTCTTCATCGTCCTCCTCCTCTTCTTCTTCCTTGCCATCAGATGCTTTGCTTGCATCAGACAGCGCACTGTCCAGACTGTTTTCACTGATGATTTTAAGGCGGCGGTACACAGCAGGCTTTGTGGCATCACCATCCAGCTCTGGTCCCAGTTTGGTGGAGGAACCATCAGGAGTGTTGAGGGGTGTTTGAGCACGAGACGTGTTCTCACTGGAGTAGCCATCCATTTCAGCAGGCTGAGGGACAGTCTTTGTCTGGGCCCATCGCTTAATGAAGGTCAGGACTCGGCTTTCCTCCAACATGTTCTTCGTTGAGATGGGCAGCACAGCCAAGGTCTTCATAATCTGTAAATAGAATAATTGACGCTAAACTTAAAAACTTGAAGTTATTTTACTGGGATGGGAAATATTTACAGTAGCTTAAGGCGAAGTTAGCAAAATATATTACCTCTAACTGCAATTTGATGCTATTGGAATTACTGCCTTTGGCTTCAGAAATCTCCACCATGAAGATCCACAGTAAAGACAGTCCATGATGGTCCAAGAACTGCTTCAGGCATGAAGAATTTTGAGTATCCTGCACAACAGAAACACATGTTATGTGCTTCAAATGATATTAAAAAATATCAACAGCTTAAAAAAGTGATCAACCACACAGATCATACTTTTATGAGCTTGAGGCAAATGAGTTTCTGCTCCATAGTTTCTACTCGGACCATTAATCTGCAGAGAGACACGACCTGCTTCTCATCATACAGGCCTTCTCCATTCTCCAGTAATGCCTCCAGCTCCTCATCAACCTACAAAAGGACAAGGTGATGTCAATGACACATTTCTCTTGGAAGAACCGTCAAACCCTGCATTGTAATGCATATGTTATAGAGCCAACATCACTACAGCTATAAAACAAAATTAAAAACTGGAGCATGGCAATTTAATTTACTGTGGTCATACATATTACGTGGAAGTACAAGCCCACATTATTGCCTGACATAGGAAAAACAGTGACACAGCACAATTTTAAAAAGGCTCTAAGCACTGACCGTAGTGAGAGCACTCTTTCGACTGCGGTCTTTCTTCATTTTCCCTCCGGCAGCCCGAACACTAACTCTATTCTCTCCACCCAGGAAGCCTCTGCAGCTGGGTGCTCCACAAAAGCATTTCTGTGCTTCTTTTCTGTGGAAAAGGTTAGACAATGGTGAAATCACACTTGATAAATAATCAGAACTATATGTCTATACAGGTCTAGTGTTAAAAACTTTCACACAAAACATCACAATATAAGTAAATAAGTAAGAAAAATACATATGCTAGGAAAGAAATAGATGCAAAGGAACTATACCCATATCTCTGGAACTGATAATCAAACGTCAGTTCAGTTCCGGCAGTAACAGGTTTGGTGGTGAAGAACCCAACTCTAAGCTGGCCATTGACAGTCCACTGATGAAGAATGAAAATCATCTTCAGGTTATTCAGCTTTCAGAAGCATAACCTTTTATAATAATATTAAAGGTCTTTTTTTCCCCACTTACCTTTTGTGTCTCACAGTTGGGCTCACAGCTGTGGTTCATAAACCGAGAGCAATTACCCTTCAGTGTTGCATCGATGATCTGAAAAGACATGATGCAAAGTTAAATCTTTATGTCTGCCACTTCATCTGAGTAATTAAACCGGATACATACTGTAAAATTATTGTTTACCTCATTATTTTTTAGAGCCATGAAGTAGTAGTGGATGTTCTTATTACGAGCATATTCTTTCACCCTTATTTTGAACTCCTTGTGATCTAGTACCTCCCCGCAGTATTCCAGTACGAAGGTGTTTCTGAAATAGCAATAAAAAAACAATTACATTTGGAAGCGAGATAGTCAAAGACTGCAACATCCAGTGACACCCCTGAATTCAACATTTTACCCTGACCTACACATTTTTGTGCCCCTGGCTTCCTGAAAATGTTGCTTTTGTTTTGTGATTAAATCTCATGAGGTTTCAGAGATGTGTAACTAAAATGGTATACAGTGTATAGTCATTCCTCGCGGTTAATGCGTTCCAAGAACCACACGCGATTGACGAATTCCGCGATAGAGTGACAAACTACTTATCTTATTACACTGCTCAAAAAAATAAAGGGAACACTAAAGTAATACTTTGTAGACCTGAATGAATGAAATATTGTGTATGTGATCCCCGCGTGCCTGTATGACCTCCCTACAATGCCTGGTCATGCTCCTGATGAGGTCTGGGATGCTTTAGTCCCACATCTGGACTAAAGCATCTGCCAAATCCTGAACAGTCTGTGGTGCAACTTGGCTTTGGTGGATGGAGCGAGATATGATGTCCCAGATGTGCTCAATTGGATTCAGGTCTGGGGAACGGGCGGGCCAGACCATAATATCAATGCCTTCGTGTTGCAGGAACTGCTGACACACTCCAGCCACATGAGGTCTAGCATTGTCTTTTATTAGGAGGAACCCAGAGCCAACCGCACCAGCATATGGTCTCACAAGGGGTCTGAGGATCTCATGTCAGTACCTAATGATAGTCAGGCTACCTCTGGCGAGCACATGGAGGGCTGTGCGGCCCTCCAAAGAAATGCCACCCCACACCATTACTGACCCACTGCAAAACTGGTCATGCTAAAGGAAGTTTTGCAGGCAGCAGAATGTTATCCATGGCGTCTACAGACTCTGTCAGGTCTGCCACATGTGCTCAGTGTGAACCTGGTTTCATCTGTAAAGAGCGCAGGGTGCCAGTGGCGAATTTGCCAATCTTGGTGTTCTCTGGAAATTGATTGTCAATCAGTGTTGCTTCTTGAGTGGACAGTTCAATTTCACAGAAGTGTGGCTGACTAGGAGTTACGTTGTGTTAAGTGTTCCCTTCATTTGTTTGAGCAGTGTATTTACGGTAATTTAAACGTTTATGAACCCTCCGAATACTGATATTAAACCACCTTCTATCTTTATTACCTTTTCCAACACACTTATCGACTGTTGTGTCTCACAGATGTCTGAGACTGACGGAACGGAGCGCACTTCCGGATGCCATCAGCCAACAGAATGCGAGTACGGTATCACGTGACTGCCTTCCAAAAATCCGCGATGAGTACAAAAGTTTAAATTTGACCTTGACCTACTTTTCTCAAGGTCAAGGTCATCATCTCATTTTCATCCCCTTTGCCGCCCGAGTAATGTGCTTTTTCTTTCATCTTTCTATCTGCAATGGTTGTGAAGATATTTGGTGGACAGACGGACGAACGAACACACAAACACTGACAATTACAATACATCACCGCTTTGCGGGATGTAATTAAATATTTATATTTAATATAAATATTAAATTTCAGTTTCAAGTTAGAATACAGAATACAGAAGAAAATCAAGAAGAAATAAAGACTACCACCATAAAGACATAAAAAAATAGATTTTGTATTAATGCTAAATGCTCCTAAATATTTGAAAGTGCTGTATTGGAAGCATCAGAGAAGCTTACGAAGCCAAGTCTTTTGCGGCACGTAGTCCCCAACCCTTGTCTTCTGTAAGGATAACGTCAAAATCCGCATGCTGTTTCATCTGGAAGCGTCGATTAGAGCAGTAAACTCCGTTTAGGCACCGTGATGAGCTTCAAACAGAAAAGAGTTGTAGTCATGAATCTAATCAAAAGTATGTAGAGTGGCCTAAAAATGTTTGTTTTCAAATATTAAAAAATGTATTGTTACAAGCTTAAATTCACAATGTTGAACTTGCCAAATTGTCAAGAAAGACTTATCAATCTCAAGCAATTCTGGCCAGAAGCCAACCTTTAACAATATTTAAACTGAATTTTTCTTTTCAACAAAATGCATGTATGTAAAATATATTAAAAAATGCAATAAAAAAGTTTCTATTTCCAGATTTTTCTTACCATACCAGTTGTAAAGCATTTCACTTAAAAAAAAAAACCAATGAGTAATTCACTCACCACTCAATCATCAAAAGCCGGTTCAGACAGTCTTCTCCACAAGCTAACGCTCCCCTGGACCGCTCCTCTCTGGGCAGCACTGGACACTCACACTGCATTCTCTTTATATCTCTATGAGATTTGCTCTTCTTTCTACAAAAATATGGACCCCGTTAAGTTCATGTGTGAAAGTGTTTTACAATGCTGTTATTGTTTGTATACTACTTAGTCTCGGTAATCAGAATGGACAACACTTTACCTCTCAGTCAGGTATAGATTCTCCTCAATCAAGTCAAAGTAAGGGGGCATCTTTTTGGACTTGGCAAACTCTCTCCATTTATTGGCATCTCGAAAGTCTTGCAAAGTCAGAATTGGACGTTGCACCTCCACCTTGATATGACTTTCCTTCGAGACATTATCGTCATGCAAACGCTCACGCTTTTCTGCCGGCCCAGCTTCTGCCTCGTTGTCTGAATCTGACTCAATCTCTGGCCGTCTTTTCTTTGGAGGGCCCCGGCCTCTGTGGGGTCGAAAATTGACTTCTCTAGGGGGGTCAGGCACAAGAGAGCCCCTGCTGTTACTGCTTATTTCATGGCCTTGTACAAAGCTTGAAGGTCCAGGATCACTGCATTCACTGGCTGTTTTGCTAAGATTACATGGTTTGTCCCCACTGTAGTCATCATTAGTTAAGGAGTCTGGATGGATTTCACTTGAGAGATCCTGATAATGTTCATATACATGGAGGTAAGGATTTCTGCTTGTCTGAACATTGAGGGGCCGGTGGTTCCAGGAGGCATTTATCTGCATGAGTTCCTGTTCCTTGGGTGAAGTTCCTATCAGTTTAGTGTTCGGCAGATGAGGCCCATGACTGCTGTCAGGCTGTTGGTATGTACTACTGGGCTGTTCTGCTTGGGTAAAGTCCCACCCGAGGCCAAATACATTCTTGCCACTGATATTGTCAGCATTGGAGAAGTCATCTTGCTGGTAATAGGTGTACATCTCACCTCTGCTGCTAACAAAATGCTGCTTCTGAACTTGTTCACACTGGGGAGGAGCTGTGGCATTACCGTGGACACTGTTATGACCGGTCATGTAAAGTTGGGAACTGACGGAGCTGGAGCCCTCTGAGTGACTTGTGCTATCAATCATGTTACTCTGAGACTGACACAACATGTTACTAGAGGAATCATTTCCACTTACATATAGAACATTAGTCTCCATAAATGCAGTGGAAGGACACCCCTGACTATGTTTTTGAACTTCGCTGCAATTCCTGTCAGTGTCACCGTTGGCATTCGGCAGATCTGGGCCATTCAATGGAGTGCATAGTGACACACCCTTGTCTTGTGTCTCCATTGTAAGGGAAGAATTCTTTGGCACCACCACCACAGAATGCAACCGCTTTATAGCCTCGCCACAATCAGAGTCATATTCTGAGTTGTCGCTATCACTGGCTTCACTCTGTCCCACTAATGCATCCTGATTTACTGCAGTTCTTTTACTTAGTTTATTTTTCTGAACAGTTTCCATAAATTTTCCTTCATGGTCATTGCCATTCCAACTCATCTTTTCAGAGTTGTTGACCTGTGGAGCGTTGTTTATGTGAAAAGACTTTTCTGTTTCCAGTTGTTCAGAAACACTCAGCTTTATGTCACAGTGGTGATCGCTGGTGCTCTCTCTGAAAGGTTCCCTTTGGTCTCTGTATTCTTTTATCACAGGCATGCTGTCTGAGCCGGCAACCTGATGTGAGATCTCAGTCTGCTTCAGCAGTTTGGAATGCGTTTCAATTAATCGCTGAATACTGTCTTTGTCAAAATTTTGTTGGCTTTTATCTTTAGCAAACTCAATTTTTTTGACAGAGATCACCTTTTTAACAGTGGGCTTACTGACTCTCTCTACATTAACTGTCCTATGTGAATTATCATTATCTAAGTTATCCTGACCAACAATATCCCACCTGGACTTTTTAGTGGTACTGCTACTCTTTTTAACAATATCTAAATTTTGCTTTCCTCGTGTCACTGGACTCTCAGATTCAAAAGACGATAAATCAGATTTAATTGGCGCGCTTGTGCCACACCGATTGTCAGCTGTTGAATGCATTTCCTGCTCAACAACCTCTGGTTTACATTTCTGTTGGACATCATGCATGACAGGTGTATCTGTTGGGGCAAGTAAGAATGTTGGCCCTGGTGAAAAGTCATCAACCTTTTTGTCTTGACCTGTCACTGAACTATCATTATTTCTACTATATGAATTTAAGACAACTGCATTTGAATACACATGTGTTTGGTTGTTACACAAAACACTTTCCTTCACATTGGTCAAGTTTTCCAGGGTGGCATTTACATGCTTTAGGCTTTCACTTGAGGTTATATCTGAGCCATTGTCACTCTCAGCTTCAACACATGACTTTGTTTCTATTAACTCAAAACAAGTTTCTTGTGAACTCTTATCAGCACATGATACCATCTGCTTAAAAGTCTGATCACCATGTTCATTTTCATTTTGATGGCAATCAGATTTTTCCTTTTCACTAAGAGAACACAACTCTGTTGTGCTGGAACAGGGTGGTGTTTTACCAGGGTTATAAAATATGTCTTCTGATTGTCTATGATGCCCACTGTTTATCTCAGAAAATTTACAAGGACTTATTTGCTTAATTTCAGACCCATCCGTTTTCTTTTGGTTATTTTTACAGTTGTCCTCTAAGGCAGAACTTTTGTCAGGCTCCTTTCTTTTATGATCTGCCTCAGAGTCGCTAGAACTGTTTTTTTGGTGTTTGTCATATATCTGAGATTGTGAATGTATACTGGAAGAAGAGGATTTGCTATTGGCCTCAGACTTGTGATGGGAACTAGATTTACGGGAACACATTTCGAGGTCAGGTGAGCACTTTCTCTGCGAATCAGAGTCTAAAGGCCGTTTAGATGTCCTGTCACACTTCGACTGTTGTGTTCTTTTGTCCAACTCTGAGGAGCGAGGAGAATCTGCAGATTTAGAGGTTTTGTCAGATTTTGCGTAAAATGATGATTTTGACTCTTTGTGTGAGCTTGAATAAGTGGATGATCTGCTGGAGTCACTTGTCCGCATCTTTGTCTTCCTATAGTCATCCTCAGAGTCAGAACTATCCCGAGTTCTGTCAGTGCGAGAACGAGAATGTCTTCTCTCTCTGCGTGGTGAACTCCTATGGGATCTCCGATCAGAATCATGATAGTATGACCTTTCAGAGCGTGAGCCTCTGTCTCCCCGTGACCTCTCTGATCTGGAGTGAGATGAACTTGTTCGAGATCCTCTTGATCGTGACCGTGATCTCGATCTGGTCCTTCTGCGATCTTTGTCTGATCGAAATGAACGCAAAGATGCATGTCGAGACTCACGGTCTGACTTGGAATAACTAGAAGACCTTTCATGCTTCTCCAGCCGTTTTGAGCAACTTTTTTCCTTTTCCTCAAAATATGAACCAGAGGAAGACTTTTTCACAACTTTACTTCTGCTATCAGAGTTTGTTTTACTTTTGGAGTCAACTGATTTGTTACTGGAAGACATTTGAACTGAATCCCCATCAGACTCAGAGCCTAGGGGAGCACTTTCAGATTGCGACCTGGTTTTGCTTTTATATACCATCTTGTCATTCTCAGCATAGCTGGGACTCTCTCCATCTTTTCCTGAGGAAGCAGCTGACTTCTTGGGGCTTGTCTTTGTCTCAGATATCTCATTGTGAGCAATCTCAGAGGGGTGAACATTGGCAGCACTCTGAGGACAAGGTGTTGGGAATTCAGGTATACTCTCACTTTTTGATTTCTGAAGATTATGCAAGTCAAAGGACTGTGGCTCCTCTGGCAAAACAGACATTGGTTCCTCTTCGGTCACAGAGACACTGAGAATTTGCTTTTTGAAATGCATTTTGGATAAATCCTTCTTCAGTTTACTCGCTGGTGAGATGGATGTTTGAGAAAGTGTCTGTGCTCTTAATGGCGGCACCACAGTTGTCTGCTTTTGCTCAGTTTTAATATCTGCATTCTGCCCTCCTTTGTCTGAGGTTGGTGACAAAGCCAGATGAGTTTCAGTGACAGCCTTATCAGGGTTATTAGGGATGAAGAGCGAACTCTGTAGTGGCTTCTTGGTCTGTGCAAAGCTGAAGGACACTTTCTGACGACCTTGATCTTCTAGGTTGACCTTCATCTTGGTACCTTTTGGTAGGAGATGATTTGATAGCATGACTCTGGGAGACAAGCTCTTTATTAGGGCTGCCTTGGATAAGCCCTCTACCTTCACCTAGAAATAGAAAAAGGAAGATATATATAGCTGTAACATAGATTTTGTTTTTTGAAAATCAAAAAATTAGAATATAAAAATTGATACAAAAATAAAATATCAAATGAACAGCAAAAAAAGGCTAATATTCACAGCAATGTTAGTGTACAGTGAGTAGTATTTAGTGGGACTTTCTTTGCCGGGAATGAAAATTGAATGCTTTGAATTTGCAGGAAAGATATCAGACTTTCAACTCATTTGGCCAAATTCCTGATGCTGTTATGGATTTAGTGAGGTTATCATTCGCCAACTGACTATCCAACTAATTTTTTAGTAGTTGATGCTACAGGAGTGCATTTGGCATTATATTAAGTATAAACACAGCAATCATTGATTAGTCACTGTCATCAACTGTCTCCTATCTCATATTCAAGGGCTTCTTGTTCAAGGAAGCCTGTCAGTTGCTGGTCATTCCAGGTATCACATGACCACTGTAACCAGGCAACGTCTCGATTGTCACAGCCCAAATTCAGCTAATTGCTAAGGGCAACCTCACTGATAGATGCCACCAAATACTACAGACTGGACCTTAAGCTTTGTTTGTTTAGTACTTACTGAGGCACCACTCCCCTCCTCTCTGTAGTTACAAAAGTGCATCGTAGGAACATGAAAAAAGAAAGAATGGGCAGAGATAAATTTACACAATCAATGCAGAACTAAATAGAACCATATTAGCATAACAGAATAGGCTAATGAAGCCAACATTTTCAAGGTAACCTTCTGTGATGTCAACATGTCCTGACCGTGTCATTTGTGGTAGTGATAATTGTTAATGCATTTAAAGGTCAGTATCTGTCACCAATCAACAACAGCATTAGGTGTAATGTTTCCATTCTCCCCTAACTGCTATATATACTTACAGCAGTTAGACCAGCTTAAATCAACAATATAAAATATACCAATATCAATGACTAAACATCTTGTGTACTTATTGTTATCCTTTAAATTTCCTTTATTAAAACGGTGGCAGTAGCTCAGTGAGCTGGGGACTTGATGGTGGCCAGTTCAAGTGTGGATTGGCAGTGGGAGAGGTACCAGTTCACCACTGAGCACTGCCTAAGTGCTCATGAGCAATGCACCAATACAAGGAGTATGATATTGGTGGCTCCATACAGAACTCACACAATCTGAAAAACTGGAATGGTCTTTTTGTGAGGCTAGAGTGCCAGTCATTGACTTTCCATCAACAGAAAGGATGTACAATCATAAAACTTGTACAGTAACACCCCAGCCTTTGGATACCATAAGTCTTCAAGGTTTACAATTTTCAGTTTGTTCCTAATACAGAAAAATATTTTTGTCATAGAAGGGAGACTGAATCCACTTCAGCAAAAATTGAGTCTAATTTCATTATAGACTACTGTATATGGTTCAGATTTTCACATAATAATCCATTCATTCAATTTCAATACCCTCCTCTTCCGATGTCGCGGAGTTGCTGGAGCCTATCCCAGTGGACTTGAGGCGTGAGGCAGAGTAAACTCTGGGTATGACACCAGTGCATTGCGGAGCCACATGAAAAACAGACAAACATACACGCACTCACACCTACAGATATTTTGAGACTGGCCAATTAACCTTAAGTGTATGTTTTTGGAGGTGGGAGGAAGCCGGAGAACCCGGAGGGAACCCACACAGACATGGGGAGAACATACAAACTCCACACAGAGCGGGACTCCAACCTGGAGTCGGCTTGCTGTGCTGCGACAGCACTACCCACTGCACCCTAAGTTTTCTCCGCTTCACGCCCTAAGCCAGCTGGGATGGGCTAGAGCTCTCCATGACAGCGGATGAAGTGGTTGTGACAATGAATGAATGAATGAAAAGTTTCATTAAGACTCTGTGCTTTAACTAGGAAGTAGTAAGACCAAGCCACTGTGGCTCAGTGTAAAAGAATTGAGTAAGCCACAAAAAGCCACAATCTGTGTCCAAGACAGCGGCGCAGCGCGCTGACAACCAACGCTTGTCGCGGGGGGTGTAGGGGGGATATCCCCCACAGGGGGTTACGGGGGGCCTCCCCCGGGAAATTTTTTTAGAAAATGGGGTTGTTTTCCTGCATTCTGAGGGCAAAATCTTCTGTTCAGTTTACCTACAAAAATACACTAAAGTCAACAGTTCAAGCTAAACTATCATTATTTCTATCGTACTTTATGCAGGTATAAATGTGAGATTCAACAATTGAAAATTTGCTTTCACTACGTGAAGATACAGTCATACAAAATATTACTCAATGTTTACTTGTAAGTTTTACTGAGACTAGAAGACATTTTAACTTTGACCACCACCAACACCATTGGTATGCCATAGTTTAGTTTAGTTGTTTTTGAATTCAATAATATGATTTTTCATTTCAATTTAAAAAGGCATGAAAAATAGCAAAGCGAGGTGAATACACATTTACATACATCGCGGGTCATTCCTGCCAGTCATAGGGATTAAAAGTCTAAGACAAAAAAGTATTGATAATATCTTTCATTTATCTTCTGATCGGTCTGTCACCACTCCTACCCGCTCTTAGCATTCACCATTTGTTGTTTAATTAGGATTTTAACACAAACTCTACTATATAACACTGGATTCTTAATTTCTTTCGATCGATCGTCCTTGCCTTGTCATACACCAATTCGTGGGTTTAGCTTGTAAAAATAGAATCTTTTTGTTTTTCATTGGACGGAAAGACGTCATGACCCGAGTGCATATTTAATGATCGGGAGCATTTGGGTCACTTCGGCTATTTCCGTCGGCATGCGCTGTCGGAAATAACAGCGGTAGCGAGAGAAAAAGTTTGTTATCGCTCAGGCATTTTTGCGAGTCCAAAAAAGTTGTACATTATAGCCTTTTTTCCCTAAAAATAAGAACGCCTCTGTGGCTACAAGAGCTAAAAGTCTTGTAGCCATATGGAATTTACTTCGCCTATGGCGACGTGGCGAATGGCTAACGCAAGCCCAGAGACTATTCTTTAACCTAACGGTGAGTAAATCGACTTCAAATTGACAAAACAGAAACTAGCCTTCAGAAAGGAAACTTTCAAAAAAATTGAAGGATATTTATGGCAGAATTATTTAAAAATGAGAAATAATCTTAACCAATAACGTAGCGACCTCAAAAATAATGACTGCTCCCTCCTTCCACTTTTCAAGTACAGTGGTACATCTACTTACGAATGTCACAACATATAAAATTTTCTACTTACGAAACGCCTCAACAGGAAAATATTGCCTCAAGTTACGAAAGAAATTTTGAGTTACGAAAGGTAAAAATATAGTATGGGCTGCTACTCGCACCTCCCAAAGGTTCCTGAAAGCAACATTCTTATAGCTGCTCTGCCATTGGCTATTACCGAGCATCCTGGCATCACATTGGCTAAGAGGAACCTCTGTGTGTAGCTAGATAGGTGTCCATGCAGCATCCCCGTCATTCGGCTCTCGACCCATGACGTGTTCTGATAGTTTTATGTAAATATGTTAACTTTTAGAGTATTTACTATGGACCCCAAGAAAGTGACGGAGAAAAGAGAAAAAGACAAAAAAAAATGTTTTTTTGTCCGTACAAACAGAGCAAGAGATAATAGAAAAACATGAAAAAGGGATGCGTTTGGTTGATCTTGCCAAAGATTATGGCCTTAATGCATCTACAATCGGCACGTTATTAAAACAAACGGAAACCATAAAACACCGGGAGTTTAAGGCATTGCGTCAGTGGTTTGAGAAATTCAAAAGGAGGACTGGAATTCACTCTCTTGTTCGGCATGGTGAGGCAAGTAGCGCATGAACCAAAGGGCAAAAAACAATGAGGACAGCAGGTAAAAGGGAAATGACCTTCATTATTATTCTTTACGCTATTCTGTTTTTTACATTATGTGTACAACTCTCATTTATTGTTTAATCATCTAATTGTAACATATATTTGTTACATGTTTTGGTGCATTTTTATGCTTTATAAAACATTTATATCTGAATTTTGGGGGGCCTGGACCAGATTAGGGCATTTGCATGGAAAATACATCTCTACTTATGAAATTAATTTCCTAAGTAGAGGTACCACTGTACTGACTTTTTTTTCAGGAAAAGGATACTAAACAACCAATATGTTGCTGATCAGTCATATGTAATAAACACCAAATTTGTTCAGTTTGTAGTTTAAAAATTCTTTGTGTTTGGGGTTGTCTTGTAATTCCAATTGCCAAAAGATTATCAGTGAATAAGTAAACACAAACAAAGGCTTGTTGGCCAACAGATCTACACAAACTGCATCCAAAACCGCCAACTACAAAAATACATATGTAAAGTCATATCAAAGTATGGTACTCTACACAGCGTGAGCAGCATCATGTACTGTTTGATACCTGATCTCTGATTTGAGAAGTGTGTCCATTGAGAAACTCATCTAGGATTAGCCGGTGTGAAGAGGCTGATGGCCAAGAATAATCCAAATCAAAGCAATGAGCCCTCCAAAGTGATGCAACACCTGACAAAAAAAGAAGAAGATAGGATTGCAATAAACTGACTCTTGTTCAACTACATCTTAAAGCAAGCTACTTTTTATTAACATCATTTGATGGAGGTTGAGTAAGATGCAACCTTATGCAATACACTAAACACAGCCATAATTGGTGGTTTAGCATATGCAATACAATCCCATGCGTCAATACCAACACTATTCCAGATCAAAGCCTTTCAACCATTTAGTACAATCTAGATCCAGAGGCGCTCCTTCTTTATGTATAGTTGCTGTGTAGCAGAGAATCATCTGACATTCATTTGTTGTGAGACCAACGAGTACCATTTTCTCTACTTGGAGAATTAAACGTAAGTGCTGTCACTTTAGTTACATAAAAAATAAAAAAAGTTACATTCACCTTTAGTTTATAAATATTGTAGTACTTTCATGATCGATGTTTATACAGGGGGAGATAATAGCAATCTTCACCATTTTACACATAAACAGCGCAAGCAAGAGAAAACAGAGTGCCCGTGAGACGAGACTTTGTGTGAAAGAACAAATGTATGAGTTTTTTGAGAGGAACGGTGGCTGGCTGTAGGCCAGTGAGAACATTAACCAACACATGGCCTTCATCGGGAGGTTTCCATGCTGCCAAAACATGGCCTTTAACAGGACGCTTGTGAAGACGAGCAGAGGATGTGTTGCAAACCTCTCCATTTTTAAGAAATATCCCGAATATCTGCTATCTAGTCAAACTAAATCTTATAAATATGTATTCAGTAAACTGGCAATCAACAAAAGATTAACTTATCTTTACTTATTTGATTATGACGTTAGTTTACAAATATAACCGGCTATGCTAACTTGGGTAAGCTAACATGAACAGTGTTTCCGTGGGCCACCCTATTTGGTAGCGTTAGCTTATGTTGTACAGTGTATTTTGTTATTGCTGTTAACGTTGTCGCGCAAACACTTTTTGAAAACATCGTATGTGTGGCATTTATGTAATTTATCAATAAAGGCAGCACTAAATTATCGTTTTTATATTGAATCTAGCGTCAAGCCAATGAACGCTACTAGCTCCCATAGCTAACGCTAGCTTGTTTAGCTAACTCTTGCTAATGTTACTGTTGTTTACCTCTTTACTGATCAAGGTATCTGTTATAAATGTGTATAAACGTAGTAATTGAGGTGTTTGGATAGTGAGGAAATCGTTAATTCTTCGTTAATTTTCATGATATAATAGAGTCGTATTATCAAGCATATACACCCGGCTTAACTAGCATGCTAGCAAATTGATGTTTTGTTTCACTTGTATCTACTACAACTGTAAAGCTATAGTTGACCTAACATTAACTGTAGATAAAAACATGCACTTTACGAGGTACTCACTTTACGAAGTGCTTATGGTCACACGGCTCCCCCATCTTCAAAATCGCTATCAATCGGCTTTTTGTAAAACATCAAGCAACAACGTATGCCGACGTCAAATCCATACGGAGCTGTCGGAAATGATGGTCGGTTCAGAGGCACCGCTCCTGCTGCGCCGCAGCTTCAGCTCGGGTGAATGCTGATACTATCAGCTAGCATGAGCTCAGTTAGCCGAGAGTTGGAACAGAGGTGAAGTGTACCAAGACATTCAATATGATAAACCTGCAAAGTACAATAAGATTGAGAAACTGATTTTGTTTTTTGTAATCAAACGATCGTGTTTTTCGAGTACGTTTCATTCCACACACGGATCCTTAACGAGTCTCTTGCTCCGGCTGCTGTGTTTAACAACATCACATGATGGGAGAGAAGAGCTGGCGCGAACTCTGGAGGGCACTGTACTTGGCGACGTACTATATGAAAATTTAAGTAGGTTAAAGTCTCTGTCTAGATAGAATGACAACATGACAACAGCGTGACTACATGAATTACAGTGTCGGATTGAGAAGTAACTGTGTATCTCTCTCACACTTACACACGCACAAACACATGCACACACAGACACACACACAACGTACACAGCAGCAATTGGAAGACAGAGCTCTAAAAAGCTTGATCGAACAAACAGTACATCACATTAAACATTGAATTGTACATTAAAACTGGTTTAATTGCAATCGTCGTTTTAGTGTTGTGCAGCCTCCGATGCTGTAGGGGTCGCAATCCATCGTTTACGCTGGTTTTGCCGTTAGCCAATAGAAGAGAAGAAGAAAAGACCTCGAGGACGAAGAAGAAAAATACATATTTTTGATCGAGTGGAGAAGAGCATAGCGACTGAAACCGAATCTGAACTGATTTAATCACCTTTGTAAATTTTGCATCTAAATCAGTGCGTGTGAATTGTGTAAGTTTTACTGTGGTCAGATAGTTGTATTGTGCTGTTAGCAATATATATCACAACGTTACTCCTCCAGGTCGATAGTAATCGTCAAATGAACCAACGCTAAAGCTAAAGGCCTAGCTTTGTACAATGCTAATTTTAGCTAAAATCTGAGTATCGTTGCGATTTGATCCGATGTTAATGCTTCAGCCATGTGAAACTTTGATTGATATTAATGACGTTTCATACCATGAAAGTTAAGTTCCCAGCGTAAAGCAACGCAGCCGTTTTTGACAGAATACCAAGTTTCTGCGTCAAGTTAGCAACGTTGTGACACCCACCTTAATCGGGCAGCGCCAAGAACCTTATTCACTCCGTCAATGGATAATTTTAAAACGGGAGCATAATGTCACGCCGAATAGTTGTCGAATGCTGCCATACGGCTGCTGAATGCGACTTTTTGCTTGAAATTCTCAACACGGTGCATTAGAACCATTGGAATCATATACTGTAATGAAGATTACCCTCCTGAAATAAGCAATCCAACTTTCACATAGCATTCCAATAACAAGTTCTAAAAATAATAATGAAACTTGAATGTCATGCAGTGCTGTATACCTTTTACATTCCCAATGCGTGCTAAAAATGGATGATCATGATTGGAAGACCCGGACAATAGTGAGCAAAATCGTTAAATGCTATTTTTCAAACTAACAATACTTTCCCAAGAAATTTCAAAATCACAGGAAGATGACTGCACCCACTGAACTGGTATATCAACTTGGGACTGAGAATACCAAGGACCAAATGGTGTTGAGGCAAACGGCATGTGACGAGAAATGGCAAGAAGGGGGTAGACTGCTGCTATTGGATAACATCAGAACACAAGTCTCTGGAAGGAACAGACTGCAATCCTGATCGGTCTTACTCTTGCATAAATGGAATACTTTTGAGGGGCTGATTACTGAATCAGGGCGTGGAAGTGAAGCTGTGGAAGAAGGTTGAGTCACAAGACAACCTGTTTTGCAAGTGCACAGTCAAGTCTTTGAAGTTGCACATCCCTTGCAGCTAGTATATTTGGCTGCAGTTATTTTGCATTATTGGAACAGGTTGTCAAAAGAAATAGCTGAACTTGTGAATGAAAACTCCTTGGTGATTTGGCATGAAATTACTCAGAAGCGTGGTTGATCTTGTGGAAAGTTGCCTCAGGAAAAACTGGTTTTGGGAGTTAATTCAATAATACTGTGTGTTTCCAAAGAACAATGAAAAATAAATGAACCCAGCCATATCTATTAACATAATGAAAATTGTTTGGTCACATACAGGTGGATTTCAATACAGGTGGAAATTAATGTTCATTTTTGGTGCTCTGAGGTTTGTGGTTCCCGAGACAGATTTGTCACATCATTGGTTTCATTGTAACTAGTTCTGGCCCTGCTTTGGTTGGATGGTAGCATGTGCTGACAGTGGTTTGGTTGGACTGTCTCATATGCTGACAGTGGTTTGGTTGGACTGTCATGTGCTGACAGTGGTTTGGTTGGACTGTCATGTGCTGACAGTGGTTTGGTTGGACTGTCATGTGCTGGCAGTGGTTTGGTTGTGCTGTCACTTGAACTGGAAGTGGGTTTTTTTGGACTGCAGCATGTGCTGGCAGTGTTATGGTTGGACTGTCACATCTGCTGGCTGTGGTTTGGTTGGACTGTCTCATGTGCTGGCAGTGCTTTTGTTGGGTTGTAGCTTGTGATGACATTGTTTTTTTGGAATGCAGCTGCACAAATGCCTTACAGATGCAATAAAAGGAATATGCTCTTGGTCTTTGGTTGCTGTTCCCCAGTTGAAGAGCTGAATTCTTCCAAGACGATAATGGTTCAAAGGGTTTGTTTGTTCCCAGTGGCCCTCTATATTATTTAGAGTTTTTGTTACAGTGTTGGCTGAATGAATTGAACTGTTGGCTGTAAAAATGTGGAAATTTCTCACCCACAATGGTGATGTGTAGCGCCTAGGACTAGCATTAATGTAACCAAGGTGTCATCGGCGTGGAATGTTGGCCTTGGCTCATCTCCAGGGGATGGAATTTGTGGGTGATGATACTTTGTTTTTCAAAGGATACATGTTGAGCTATGGTCTTTTGTGAATGAAGTAGCCTTTGATACATTTATATATACATATATATAAAATTGAGACATTTCAGCAAACACTAAGTGATTTAAACTGTTTTTATGAGCTATTTTGTGTTGGAGAAGTTGTACCTTTGTTGAGAACAAGATACTGAGGATGGAGCAGCCAGGCAAGAGAAGAGGTAGACCAGTGAGGAGGTTGATGGATGCAATTAGTGAGGACATGCATCTGATTGGTGTTAGGAAGGAGGATGAAGGAGACGGAGGGATCTGGAAGAAGATGATCCTTTGTGGCAACCTCTGAAAATACCAAAAAGAGAAGATTAGTATGGATTGACACTTGTTTCTCTCAAGCATTTGCTGTGACATATGTTTTGGATTGTGTTTATCTCACCAATATAAATTTATCTGTTTTAAGAGTGGTTGTTGTGAGGTTTTTTAGTATTGGTGTGTTTTGGCTCTGATGTCGTATGGTTTCACATTCTGGTACAGAGGTGTAAGTTTGGATTGCCGGGAAATTGGCGTAGCGATAGCGATGCACTGTTGGCAATAATGCTGTTTTATACCCTTCTGTCTACAGGTGGTGTTGTTTGAGCGTCAGCATGGCGGTCGTCATCCGTTTACAGGGACTGAGAATGACAGCAGGCTCTGAGGATATTCGCAAGTTCTTCACTGGCCTCAAAATTCCAGATGGAGGGGTGCATATAATTGGTGGGGATCGTGAAGAGGCTTTCATTATTTTTGCGTCAGATGAAGATGCAAGAAGAGCCATGACACGCTCAGGTGGCTTTATTAAAGGTTCACAAATTTCATTGCTTCTTAGCAGTAAAACAGAAATGCAGAACGTCCTTGAAAGAAGTACGAAAAATGTGGAGCAAGTCCAAAACAGGAGATTTGAGGATAACGCAAGACGTGGTAGAAGATTTATGGACCCTGGAGGGGGCAGGAGATTGGGGCATACTTCTCCCCCCCAGCACCAATGGGCATCAAATGATGATGACGTATATGTGTTTCTCAGGGGAATGCCTTTCTCTGTGACTGAAGCAGAAGTCTATGACTTTTTCAGTGGTTTATATATCGATGAAATGATCTTGCTGAAAAACCCAAATGGTACACAGAATGGCAAAGGCTTTGTCAAGTTTGCAACGAGAGAGGATGTAAATGAAGCCCTGAAGAGGGATAGGCAATACATTGGGTCAAGATATGTGGAGATTTCCCCAGCAACGGCAGATGATTGGGGCAAGGCTGCTGCTAGACTTTTGATTACTGTCAATGTGGGCAATAACGTTGAAAGGGAAAGATCACCAGTTCGCAGTCAGAGGATTCCACAATACCATGCAAGATCACAGTCACCTTTGGTCCCAAGGTCCGTTGTTTCCTCCAATGATGATTACTGCATTCTGTTGGAAAATCTGTCCTTTGCAGTGGAAAAAGATGACATAAAAATGCTCTTCCATCATGCAAAACTTGAGGATGATCAGATCCTGCACCTTTATGACAGTGATGAGAAAAGAACCAGGTCCACTTTTGTGCTATTCAAGAGTCTACATGAATACTGTGAGGCCTTAACTCCTGAGAAGAGGCTGTTTTACAATCGTTGGGTTTACGCACGTCCGATCTCACGAGAGAAGATGATCAGTCTTCTGCAGTCTCAGTCTCAGAGCATAAATGACAGACCTGGAAATCCTGAAAGTTTTCAGGAGATGCCTCCATCATATTCCACCGATGATTATGATTCTGAGAAAGTTTGTCTGTTTGTGCGGAACCTTCCATTTGATGTACGGAAAGTTGAGATCATGGACTTCTTCCTTGGGTTTAATCTTACAGAGGACAAGGTGCATGTGCTACATGACCACCAAGGTGCTGGGGTTGGAAAGGCTGTGATTATCTTTCGATCTGAGGCTGAGGCTATGAGTGCTTGTTCTCATAATGGACGAAGATTTCTGGGGTCTGAAGTTATATTGAAATGTATTTCACATTCTCAGATGCGTCAGTTGGGTGTTGAACCACCAGTGGTGCAAGAGACATTTGTGAGAGAACCATTGCCAAAAGAGGAGCAGTATTCAGGCAGGAGTAATCAGGTGTTCCATTGCCCTGGGGGGACACAGCACCCTGACATAAGGATTCCACATGATGATAATATACCAGTGCCTAACATGCAGACTGCGTTCCACAGAGGCCAGGATTATGAGGCTGGTTCAGTTGGCCATTATGTTCCACAAGGCAGAGGTAATTCCACTCGTAACTTTGGTTCCCAAATGCAGGGTTTTGATGATTGTACCTGTGTACAGCTAGTTAACTTGCCCTTCCAAATCAGAAATGAGGAAATCTATGACTTCTGCTATGGATACCGCGTTGTCCCCGGATCTGTCTCACTGCAGTATGATCACAGTGGAAAGTCTAAGGGTTCTGCAACTATAGTATTTCAGTCTCATCAGGAGGCTTTAACAGCAATCAAGGAACTTAGTGGAAGATCCATAGGTCCGAGAAAAATACAGCTACTGCTTGTGTGAAAGTGAAATTGCTTTTTTTTCCTAACTGCCCTTGCGTGTATTTGCTTTGAACTTAAACGTGTTTTTTGAAACAAAATTAAAAGAAGAGGCAAATGCCACACTTTCCTTTTTTTATATGTCATGACTTTGTGATTGTGATTACAGTAAATTTCAAACATTTTTCTAACTGCATTTAAAGTATTTTCAGTGTGTCTTAACTCATTATGGGTTAACTTGAAATGCTAAACTAAAATGACATTCTAGAAATTTGGTCTTTTCATAAAAATATATTTAATAGGTTGTTATTTGGTAAAATCCACTTGATATGGTGCAGAAAATTAATGGAGATTTAATTTTGGTAGCTTATGAAAAATGTATGTAAATAGTTCTCTAAGAAGTTTGTTTTCTTATCTGTCACTGCAAATAAAGATATGTGAAATTACTTTATAAAGAAAAAAATGGTTGCTATTATTCTTCTCCTTCTTGATTGTTGTTGGTTTTTTTTTTACCAACAGCAACTTTTAAACATATCACATATGGCTCGGTATGGCTATACCAATCAGACTTGTAATTTAAGTCGACAACAGATGCACCAGTTTTGGTCTCTTGCCAACGATTAAAAATACATTGACAAATACATTCACTGTTTCCAAAACATTCAGATATAAGTTCGGTGTGAAATTTAGATGCAATTATCACAGTGACACACACCAGATGTGGGATGTAAGTTCCTTTACAAGTTCATGCTTTGGATTCAAATTCGAGCAGCGCAGCAGGAAGTTCAATGCTCTTGAAAACTAAATTGAATTGTCTTGTAAGTCAATAAAGGGTGTCGCGTGATATCCGTCTTAAATTTTATAAAGACTGCAATATTATCTCAAACGAATTTAAAAGAGGGAGACTTAAAATGTGAACTGTTCTACAACACCCGTGCACACACAAGTGGCAGTCATTTTTGACTTGGAGTAATTTTAACGGTTGGTGTCGTTTCAGCGTCATCTATTATTTCAGCCAAACTTTACACAAAATTAAAACATTGATGTATTGACGCTGAACTGGCTGTGAGTGGGACATACCGCTAAAACTTGACCGATATCAAGGTAAATATAAACCTGAAGTTCCTTGACTAGCCATCATACAAAATGAAATGTTATACAGTGCCGTCAGTTTTCTGAATTTATACGCTTACAATGAGAGTTTAAGATTTTATTTTGACAGTCTGACAGGAAGTTGTGGATTTGATTTCCAGGCATTGCCCTGGTGAGGTGAAAACGCCGAAAATCCACGCCGAGGCAATATTTTGATTGTACAGGTGAAAACAATGGATTCTCAATGAACTATTACGATTGTTTTGAACACTTTCAACCACTCTCCGCTTGGTTTAATGTCACCTGCTAGAATGATGGTAATGCCTAGACGAGGGGAGGTTTTTTACTCCAGCATCACTGTGTGGAGTTTCTTTTGCCTTTTTCTTACGTAAACGTGCTTCATGAAACAACGTTGGCGTTAATATTACCGTAACAACGTGTCGCGTGACATTCCCGTCTCTTCTATGATGTTTTTGCTAGCAGCAGCCGCTCGTCATGCAGTCCGTGGCTTTCAGATGAATGTCTACTGATGAGAAACAATAACGTAACACTCGTCCGCAGTTATTTTAATGCGCATAGCAGTTGCAAGAGGTTTTTAAACAGCCGTATGAAAGTATCCAAAGTATCGTATACTTATTTACAAATTACTCAAGCTAACTTCAGAGCAGTCGTCCGGACGCTGCTGCCAGACCCCCCCCCCCGATAATTTATCCTGTACGTTGGTGAGTACCCCAAAGTCTGGTTTTAGGGGATCCAAAAAAACTACTGTCAGTGACATGTTTCCAACAAAATGATGTAAATCGAATTAATAGCATACCACCAATGCATTCCAGTTGATTTTAAATGGTTAGCCACAGTATCTCCATTAAGGATGGATATTGATAGTACAGTATTGTACAACTGAAAGCCTCTTGTCCGAATTAACGTTCAACATTTTATGGTGAATATTAATTGGAGTTGCATTAACAAGGTCATGTGCCCATTGTTGTGATAATTAAAATCATATATCTTTTTACATAACTTCATCTACATCTGTGTAATCTTGAGGGGTATAGTTTCATGTGGTTAGATATTGACTGCTAGTGATACTAAAACAAGGTAAAATGCATGGTATCTACAACCTGAGGAACATGTTTAACAGGTAGTTTCTCAGATCCAGTGACTGAAAGCCTCAATGATTGAAGGCTGACAACTTCAAAAGACAAACATAAAACAATGAAGCCATAACCATCATCTTAATCTCACTCATGACCCAGCCCACTCACATGTTTCTTGTCTGTCTGGGGTAAAACCTCTGACCTCGGGATCTTTTTATGAACATAAGTTTATATGTGCTCCACCTACCTAAAGCTAAGATAATGTGTTGCTTCATCTGATACAAGCAGAGGTCAACTGAAGCTCTCATTTATTTTTTATTTAACCTTTATTTAACCAGGCAAGCAATTAAGAACAGGTTTGTATATACAAATGCAGGCTGAGCAAAGAGCAGTGGCCCTTAGAGGTGTGGGGGTGGGGAGGAAGGCTGAAATAAACACAGAGTTATACATTATACAGAAAATATAAAGAAAAAATAAATACAATACAAAAGAGAAAGAGAGAGAGAGAGAGAGAGACAATAAGTGCAGCTGTCAACTACAATTTCATGCAGGTTATGTTTAAAAGCAGTGAATGATATGGGGATGGTGAGTTTTAGGGTGTTTTGAAAAGTGTTCCAGTCATTAGCTGCGGCAAATCGAAAAGCACTGCGACCAGAGACAGTACGGGCTTTAGGGATGGAGAGTTTGATGACCTTGCTGGACCTAAGATTGAGGGCAGAATGGGAGAGGTAGGGAGGTGTTTTTCCAAGTATGGATTTGTAAATGAGGTGAAGCCAGTGGTGGAGCCGTCTGGTATGGAGGGATGTCCAGTCTACCAGGTTGTACAGGTCACAGTGGTGAGTTCTGAATGGAGCTCGTGTGGCAAAATGGATGGCAGAGTGGTGGAGAGTGTCAAGTTTGCTAAGAGTAGATTGGCAAGCCATCCTATAGATGGTGTCACCATAATCAAATATGAGAGACCGAGGTATTTATAGCTGGTCACAAACTCCAGTTCAGAGCCATCGGCACAGAGGATTTTAGGGGCAGTGGTGGAATCACGTTTCCGGTCAAAAATAATGCATTTGGTTTTCTTGGTGTTGAGTGAAAGATGAAGGCCATGAAAGTACTGCTCGACAGAAGTGAGATTGAGTTGTAGTGTGGATGCTGCAGAGTGGAGAGAAGGGCCCTCTGAGTATAAGATGGTATCATCAGCATATAGGTGAAACTTGGAATTGCCGGCATTCTTGGCTACATTGTTGACGTAGATGGAGAACAGCGTTGGGCCTAGGATGGAACCTTGAGGCACCTCTCAACATGAATATGAACCATAGCATCAAGAATTTCACCATAAAATCTGCTGTTATAATCCAGTGGTGCATCAAAATATGTTCTGCAGCAGTTTCCCTGAAAACCATTTATTGGTAGATTTACTGTAAATGTGGAACCATTCCAGAATCCATTTCAGGGGGTTTGGGCCACTCCAAAACCAAATTACTGAGAAAGTCTGTCGATTGCATGTTAGTGTGCCTGTCTTGTACTGATCCGCCTGCACTTCTTTGGCTGCCTGGGTGGCTACTGGCACATGAGGAGGCAGTTTACCAAACTTTGTAAGAACCTTATTTTTACCAATTGTTTTAAAAAAAATGCTTGGCAGAAAAATATGAATATAAGATATGAAAAACCCTGAAATCAAATAAAAGACTTTTCCCTTTTTAATTGTAACATGTGGCTTAGATTGGAAAATGAATTTTTTTTAGTTGTCTTTTCATATATTAATGTAAAATTTATGAATATAATTCTGCAAACTGTATGAGACTCGGTTCAGTGTCTTTTCTTTGAATCTTAATCTTCCTCTAATTTGTCCATATCCAACCCAGAGTACACTAAAATGCACTTTACTGTCTTACTAATGCTGACCCAGTAATTTTGCTTTGTACCAATAAGTACTAAATGCTTTGTCTGCTCTAATTTATTGCTAGCTTCACTGTGATTAACAGACTGTAGAGTGGAGTACTTGTAATACAGCATGTTTTCACATTTCTGAAACCAGAATGGAAGTATCAAGGAGAAGAATCCTTCTAAAACATCTGGAGCCTGCAAGACCTTTGCGCCGCTGCCTCCATGACGTCATTGGTAAGCCGTCTGCATCAGTTGATTTGACACAGGGGTGAGATCAATTTGAAAGTCATTGGTTTTATATGTAACAACATTTTCACTTGGTAATTCCATTGCTTTAATTAGAGCCCAACATAAATGGTGCTACATGTGCACAGACATCGATGAAGGAAGTAGATGAAGAGGTAAGACACACCCAAGAAAACAGTATTTTAGGAGTAGTATTGTTATCAGTAGACTCAGATTAATATAAATCGGAAGTAAGCCATGTTAAAGAACTTGCAAAGAACAATACAATGGTTTGGATTTTTGCTGATAAATTAACTATGCAATTATATAATAATCAAAAATAAAGTTCTTTGTTTTTTCCAAAAGTTGTTTTGTTGTTTCAGCCCCTCTTTATATTGACCTTACTTGTTCACCTGTTTTTTCATTAAATGACTAAACGTTTGCCTCCAACAGTTGATTTAGCGAACAATTTTTTAATTTTGTACTTGACAGACAAAAATTAGCATCGAACAATTCTGCAAGATTGTCAACATGGACAAACAGAAGAAAGGTAAGACAAAGTGTTTTGTTAAGATCGAAATTTATTAATTACATTTTTTTGGGAGCAAGACACTTGTAGACAATTGCAATTATTATGTTAGCTCAAGTTTTGTTAAAATTTGTGTCTCTTTTAGTTTGGCAGAAACCACCTGCATTTTCAGAGAATCAGAAATTTCTATCGTCATTATTTTCTGCTAATTTTACTGTCTTCATCTGAATTTTTGTTTTGATAAATTTCTACCTGTTTTATAGGTAGAATATCTTACACAAGAGATTTTTTAATTGGTCTGGCAAATTGCGCTGAGGCCAGGAAGAAGCCAGAGTTCTTGCCAGAACACCCCATAGTCCTAAACACGGCAGTAAGTTAAATGCTGATATTTTAATTGTTTTTGGTATACTCACTGAAATTAAAGCAATATATCAAAATAACTATAACTCTGTTGTTTTGTATTTAATTTAATTTTATGTTATCCTCACAGAGAGATGTTGGGCACCTGGGAATTCCTGAATTCAGATGGAACGTTGAATAGTAAGAAATGTGAGTTCCACTTTGATGTGACAGCGGTGTGGCCTTTGTTTGTGTCTTGCCAATCAGACAATATTCATGATAATCACCCTGAGTCACTGCTTGTTGCTCTGACAAATATCCTAGGGTGTGCTTTATTATGGCTGTTTTTCCTTTCATTTCAGTTACATATCGTCAAAAAAAAAAAGTTGTAAACAAGAACCACACAAATAAGTAATACAATATAATTTTCTTCATTTTTTAGGCATCAAGGCTTCTCTCAAGTGAAGAAGTTTAGCACTGGGAACTGAGTTCACCACTCCAAATAGTGTTACCGTTGTTTTTTTTTAGTTGATTCTGTTTGTGACTTTAATTCCATTTATTTATTATTTTGAGAGGTTTGCTGTGAAATGGCATGAAAACAATACTAAATTCAGCTCTATTAGTATTGTGTACTTTCTTCCAGTTTGGCGGTAAGGGATTTATGTCAATAGCAGAGTTACAATATTTTGTTAAAAAGATCTAAAAACAACAAATTAATAACTACTTTTCTGAAGTTCCAGTAATGTTTCAATTGATAGAGATAATTTGGAAAATACAATTTAAAGCAGAATAATTGCTCATACTAGAGTAGACAAATTACACCCATGAGTAATTTTTGTCATTAGCTATATTGACTGATGCTACATGATTCAGTGTCTCTTATTAAACAAGTTAACTTCTGTTAAGAAAGCCAACTTTGGTATAGTTTGGTGTTTGTTAGGGTTAGGTTTCCAGTTGTTTCTGTGTTATTAATATTTAAAGCTGTAGAAAGGAATGTATTTTACCTCGGTAATTTATTAAATGTATGTCAAAAAGAGTCACTCCTACTGACAAGAATACAGACACAGCTTGCCCAATTTTATAGCAACTCTAAGCACTGCGTTTCTGGAATATTTTAAGCTTATTGTGAGCAACTGATGCCACTCAAGAGAACCCTCTGTTACAGGGCCATACACCAAGTTATCAGGTTTAGTAGCATGTAAAGATAGTGAAGCATATAACAAACAAAGGGCTTGCCTTTCCTTAAAGGTTCTGCAGACAATATTTAAACTACTTAAAAGAAGATAATGGTGCAAAAAAAAAAGATACTTTATAATAATTGCTGCATGTTTTTGAATGTAACCTAGAGTCAATAATTGTCTAGAATAACTCCCCCATCTGATGACATTGAATGAAAACATTGATCAAAAAGTCACAGTTTATCACTGTTATTTATATATGTTTTCTTATATCCTTAAATTGAAATTAATTTCTGGACTTTTTTGCCTCATGACTCAACATTGAAACAAATGTTTTTTTCAAGTTCTTTTCTTAACATTTCTTTCAAACAAGCTAAATACTCTTCATGATTGCTGCTATTGCTCACTAAACAATAACTGCCAGGCGTGGAATGGGTTGCAACATATCCTCATAAACTAATAAAAATATCATCTTCACTCCAACAACCAAAAACAGATTTGAATAATTTTACTAAATATCTTAGAAGACAAGAAAAACTGATAGCCTTACGATTTTTATTTGATCATTTCACAAATTACATCTCACAAAGAAATGCAAGTCATGGAACCTGTTGTGAGCAAATACTGTAAATCTTTACGGAAGCTAAGAGCCTGTTGTCCTGTGTTCCTTCCTAAAGTAGATTCCTGGGAACGCCATATGTTTTGTGAGCTGGCCAGGAGCAGTGTGTCATGGACTGACTGCTTGTGATACAAGTGTCGCAACAGCGAGGACTAGATTTAATATGTACAATGTTGCACACCGATGCCACCCTGGAAATTTTAACCATAGAATTACAAATCCACATTTACATATTGAGGACACAAATTGTTTTACGTAGGCAGAGACACAGTTCCAAGTTTAAAAATGTAATTTGATAATTCTTAAAAAGTCATCATAGACTAATCACCATCCATATGGACAAGGGGAAAAGAGCCCTATCAGCACTAAAGGGGGGCCAAGTGTAGTGAGAGGGAGAGTGGTCCCAACATAAACCACAATATAAAATACAAACCACCCAACTATTTCCCCAACACAGCAAACTCAAACAACCAGTACCGCCAACGACATCCAGCAACTGAAGAGGGGGCATGCTACTTAATGGGGGTAACACAACACAGGCAGTATATATGAAGATTAAATATTGCAATCACCAGTCTTTGCCACTACGAACAAGGACGAGATGGTTCACAGAGGCCAGGGGTGACACAGACTTCCAACCACATCACATGGTAGTGCAAAGGATGAGGTAGGGGGAGGACACCCACTACAGCCCACCTCTTGGCTAAATGTAGCACATACTTACGGGCAACCACACACATCGCCAATAAGAAGTGTCCACTTTTGACAATGCTATAGAATATATCAAAATGGAGAGCAGAGTAGAATTTAATACTAGCATAGGTGCCAGGCAAAGTTTGTGAAGGTTTTAAGGCATAAATATTAACTCTAACAATGTAGAACTTTTAGTGACTGCAGAGATTTTCTGGAATGTCAAAACTTGAAGTGGATATTTCTGCTTGTTCCTCTTTCTAAGTGACAGTCACCTGCCGCCAAACACCCCTGAATGACAAAAGAGAACGATTTCCTGACATTGTTTCATTTTATTTCCTTTTAAAGCATATTGCATAATGTGTGTGTGTCTGTCTGTCTGTTTGTCTGTGTGAGATGCTTAAAGATAGCAGGATGTGTAAACTACAGTATAGAGATCCTTGCAGAAATATTTTCTACAGCTGGAGCAGGTGGACGCCTGTCTTTTCCTGGAAATGCACGGTTCACACTTTCATTTTGCTGGTAGGCTGTGGGTCATCCTCAGATTCGGACTGCTGTATCCCAGCATTCTGGGATACAGTATGCATTTGTATCATTTTCGTCTCCTGAGAAAAAAGAATCGGGCACTGACTGGTGCTCATCCTCAACTGTAAAGCTGTCTTCCCCTTAGTGTTTCAGGAGCCCTCACCTTGGGTAATCTCTCTTCAAGTACTGAGACCGTGTCAACATTGCACTGTGATGTCAACATAATAAAGAATCACGTTCATTATAGAAAAAAACCTACAGGCAGTTTCTTTCAAACTTTTGTGTTTATGGCAGGCGTCAACAGAAACTTAGATTCCTGTATAACTTGGAGGTAAGGCACATAATTTGTGTTTGTCTTGTAAATTTATGGTTGTGCTGCAGATTCATGCATAGAGTTAAGCCATCATGTCTCCCTATTGAAAACTAATATTACATGAAATTACTCCCATAGCCAAAAAAAGATAACATGATCTGGTGGGAAATTGTAGTGAATTTAGAATGAAAGCATTTTTACCTAAATTTTAAGTTTGAAAACTGTAAATAACAAGGAATTTAAAAATGTAGTTTCTGTTCTTTTCAATTGGCCAGAAATGGCCACTTTGTCTGTTACGTGTACAACTGAATGTATATTACTGATATATTTGAATTTCTGAAGGTGAAAATGAAAACGATCACAAAAACATCTGTACTCTTGGGAAACAGTCCATTTGCATTAACACAGATGTAATGGTCCCAAAAAAATTGGCCAACATAGAGCTCAGAGGGTTTAACACACTGAGGTAAAAAATTTTTATAAAGTCTTCGAAACTTTTAAAGCCAAATCAAGTATTTGATCTCAGCCATAGCATGTGAACAGTAAGGAGGATATGATGAATAACTTGTAACTGACGGCTCCAGCCCATGAACCTGGTGAGTGGAGGAAATTCTGTTATGTGGAAATCATCATATCTGTCATACTCTGCATTATATGCAGTATATTACCATGTATACTGTTCATACGTAATCACTGTTTAATTGAAGTTCAGAAAATGATGACTTATGAAGCTGCCAGTAAGTAATTCTTTCATAACGAGTGGATTTTCACTAAGGAAATGTCTTAACTCCTAAATGAGGTGACACAGGTTGAGAGAGCAGCCTGGGTCACAGAGGACGAGAAAATGCTGCTCAGTGAGGCGCGCATGACGTCACCTTACTGTGGGGCTGGAACGTGACGCAAGTGCTCACATATTTAGAGGTCGATTCCGTTCACTCCTGTCAGAGACCGGGAGTGGCAGTTCAACAACAAGATCAGAGGTAAATCAGTCAGGTGTTTGTTCTGTAGATTTTTGACTTTCACTTTTCTCTTGAACGTAAAAACGGGTCAGTGTTCCCCAACCCCCCACGGAGTGGCGTGGGCAGCATCGTCTGATTTAAGCATCCACACTGAAATGGCCCTCAAATTGAAACCTATCCCTGTATGTGTCACATTCTTTCATTGTTAATCACCTAGTTCAACTTGTGATTTCAGTCTGCAATTGTTGTTTGGGTGGTTTTTTGTGATCGCTCACTCACTGGGGAATGTTTTTCGGACAAACGCGTGTTTTATAGGAGGATGGATCCACGGGACACGGAGGGGACCGAGGGGGACAGCAGGTGAGAAGTTCTACTCCCGTCTGCTTTGATTGAAGTGTTTGCTACCGCTGCCCTTTCATTCACAGTCATGTTGGAAGTAGTCTTTCATTCATGCCATGAGCGCGTCAAGCGTCATGAAAGGGAAACCTAAAACAAAAGTTAATATTAAATTAAGGCACTTGTACCTTCAGTATTATCTTTGAGTGTTATAAATACTCGCTAATCATATTTTCTCCTACACCATTCAAATAGGAATATTTTCAATTCGATTGACTGTAGTGCTGTAATATTTCTGAACTTTTATACTCCTAAAGAGTATTTCCAACAATATTATTATGACCAACATCCCTGATGGATGAGATTTATTCTTATTACTGTTCGGATTTTTTTTTTTTTTTTTTTAAATCCAGAGCATACCCAGTTTAGCATAACATCAATTTCTTTTGGTTTCCCTGACAACCCGTTTTTAAGGAAAGGCTAAAGCGTCAAATCTTTCAAAATAAAATACATCATCAACAAACTTGTGCCTAAATTTACCATCAGAATCAGAATCTTTTATTAATATCCCGAGGGGGAAATTTCTTTTCGTTAGTAAGAACAAAGTAAAAATGTGACACTGGAGTAGATAAATTGGAATGAAAAAGGGCAAGGAGACTACAGATAAATAAAAGAATAAATAGACAGGATTAAATATAAACATATATTTAATTCTACATACACAGTAACAATAACTATCATGATATGTATTTGGCCTTTCTAAATTATCACGTGTGTTTAACAATTGTTTCTACATATAATTATAACAATTCAGATATGTTTCTGTCTTCGTGGGTTATTTTCTTACTTACACAGACAAACTGGTTCTGCTAACAGAAAATATTTTAGTAAGTTCACATTCCGTACAGACAAAGCAGACATACTGTGCTATATTGTTGACGGCATTCACCTACCACACTTTTTTATTTACTCTCCCAAACAGGTAAACAACTAATTGGCAATGAAAAACTTGTTATTGAGATTTACTGATATTGGAAAAAGTGCACTACAAAAATGACACTTATATTACTGGCACATTTCCTTCTATTTTACTTCTTACTGTTGTTATGTGTATTTCTTTGAAAATCTAACAATCATTTTTTATTATAATTATTTTCGGTAGGGCACTGTGTTTAATTTGTGTATCTGGCATTAGCTTACACAGAATATAATTAAAGTCCAGTTATTAGGCTGGAACTGACTCATCCTGTTTCCCAGCCCTGTTTGTGTGAACAACCCATACCTGGATCTATTGAAACATGATGTCCTCTACCACTTTGACCTGGCAACTGGAACTAATGACCTACCAGCTATGTTTGGTGATGTCAAGGCAAATATTTCTGTTTTTTGTTTGGCGAAAAAGCATCTCCATAATTAATGTTCTCTGCAGATGTTCATGTTTTCTGTGTTTTCCGTTAGTTTGTGTGTGTTGGGGGCAGTCAACGGAGAATGAAGTCATTTATTGAGTACATCGCTGCAGAGCTCCATATGGAAGACCCTGATTCTCACTACCCGAATCTCTGTGCTGGAACTGACCGCTATGCCATGTACAAAGTTGGCCCTGTACTCTCTATCAGTGTATGTAGGATATTTCATCACAACATATAACGTTTTGTAAAATGATTTTTTAATTGAAATTCTGGTCACTTGTATACTTGCTGTCCCCTAATTTGAGTGACCAGGATTTTTTGCTTTTTTTTGCAGCATGGAATTGGCGTCCCATCTATGTCCATAATGTTGAATGAGCTAATAAAGCTCCTCCATTATGCACATTGCACAGGTGTTAAGATTATACGCATTGGGACATCAGGTGGAATAGGTAAGCTATTTAGAGATTGGGTTTTTTTGAGTGCTTCATAACATATCTGGTTATTGTCAAAGTAGTATATAGTTATCAAATTGTAAATACTGTCAACACCACTATGACAACAGTTGCTCCGTGCAGTAAATGAAAAGAGTGAATATATTGGAAGAGGAAGTTAAGACTTTCCGTGAGATACAATTGACTGAGTATCAGGTGTTGATGTCATTCTTACTTTTGCAACCAAAAGGAGCCCTAACTTGAAATTTTGAATAGGTATCCAAGATACAGCTTTTTAATACACACTGGTGATAGTAATTCTCACATGACTCACTTATAATTGTATTTTAGATATAAAGGTCCAGATGTAACAGAACAATGTGTATCACAACCAGAAGTGCTGAAGTTCTGATCATGAATTCAAATACTCTGAGAGAAATTAGTCTTCAATCGAATGACACTGAGACTATGAAGCAAAGAATCCAGAAATTATTTTTGAGTATGATTTTGGTTTCAACAAGTCTTTTTATCCGTGTTGCGCCCGGAGTTTGCCCCGCCTCACACCCTAAGACAGCTGGGATAGGCTCCAGCTCCCCGTGACCCTCTACGGTGGATAAAGCGGTTTAGAATGCTTTCAAAGCGAAGCTTTTTCTCTCAGATTAACACGGACTGGCCGCACTTTTTAGCAGAGCAGACCAACAATGCAATAAATAATCTACAATTAATTCATAATGCTATTGCATGACTGCTAAGACAAACAGATAATTTACTCTTTTTTTGAAAGTCAAACCTGTTAGTTGTGTTGATTTTAATATTTATTTGGTTATCCTTATAAAACCTTTCAGGATTTTGAGTTTTCTGCATCATAAATTTAAGATAAAGATTAAAGATTAAATCTACTTTATTCGTCCACATGTGGGGAAATTATCTTTACACTCTTCACTCTTTTTGCATGTGGTTACAGTCTTTTTTTAGTCATGCATACACACATAGTTTTTGAACACAGGCCCCTGAACACAACACACTGGGGGCCTGTAGGCATGCAATTAGTAACACATCACACAAACAGTAGGGGGAGACAGAGTGACGGGTCGCACACGGGGTTGCGCCCCAAAGGAGCAGCTTGTGGGGGGGATGGCACCTTGCTCAAGGGCGCCTCGGCAGTGGCTGGGAGGTGAGCTGACGTCTCCCACCGTCAGCTCACACTCTGAGGGATGCCCCAGCGGGAGCGGGATTTGAACCACCGATGGCTGGGCGAAATGTCTTCAAGACATCTGCTCTACCGCTGAGCCACTGCCGCTCAGCGGTGAAAGTTCCATTAAGAAAATTGCCATAATTTTTTTCTGGCAATTATTTCATAGTTCAGGCCATAAAGACTTAAAAAGCACCACACTCCATTACTTTTTGAAGATGAGAGACAATCGTCTTATCTGCCTTGCAGGTCACTGGTCTGCTGAGCCTGTCCCAGCTGACTCTCATTTGGGATGTACAGGTGAGAGTACATCCCAAATGAGACACCAGCTCATCGCAGAGAACTATTCCCGTTTGTTGTATTTTATTGTTGAATGTATTATTCTTTTAACATTACCTGTGTGTATTGCCATTTTTTGTTTTCAGGGCTTGAACCTGGCACTGTTGTCATCACTAAGCAGTCTGTGGATCCCACCTTCATGCCCAAGTTTGAACAGCTTGTCCTGGGAAAGCCGGTGGTACGCAATACTGACCTGGACCAAAGCCTGGCTGAGGAGCTGCTGCAGTGCAGCAAGGACCTTAACCAGTTTAAGGCAGTGATTGGCAACACAATGTGCGCAATGGATTTCTATGAAGGTATGACTTCTGATACATCTGCCTTCATCTGCCTTTGTTGATCAAAATCAGTTGTTCTGTGGTAACGTGCATCTTTTTCTTTCTTCTACATTTGATCAATCATCCAGGACAAGCACGTTTAGATGGTGCATTCTGCTCCTTCACCGAGAGAGAGAAACAGGAGTACCTCAAAAAAGCCCAGGAAGCAGGAGTTTGTAATATTGAGATGGAGTCAGGAGTTTTCGCTGCCATGTGCAAGCTGAGTGGTCTACAAGGTGAGAAAATACTCTACAAGCATTATTTTAGAACCTATGAATTCCACTTGTCAAATTATACAGATGCTGTGTTTCTAATGTTCATTTCTTGTTTAAAGCGGCTGTGGTCTGTGTGACATTGCTGGATCGTCTGAAGGGGGATCAGCTGAGCAGCTCTCATGAGGTCCTTAAAAATTACTCAAAGCGTAGTCAGATACTGGTTGGTTGTTACATAAAGAAGCAGCTGAGGGCCGAAACAGTACGTAACTAACTGCGCCAATGACTATACTAATGGGAAAGCCTGTTGTGGATATCTTCTCGTATTTTTAAATTAATGAAAATGTGGTACAATAATAATAATAAAGCTTTAAACATGTTTGGTATATGTTGATATCAGGATGTACCCCACCTCTCGTCCATACTCAGCTCAGATAGGCTCCAACGTAACCCATCACTTGTGTTTCAGATAAGCAGACTAAGACGTGAGGATTACGATTGTCTCATCCTCAAACAGATGAATGAAAGAATGACAAAATAACAGTTTTTAATTAAAAAATGCTTCTGTCTTCTATTGCTCTAATAAACCAGCAGACTCCTTTTAACTGTTGGTCCATCTTGTATGCTTCAATATAAATGTCACATAGCAGCCCAGGATCATTTCAATAACGTTTCATTTCATTTAGGAAGGGTCATTCTGCTACTGAACTGTGTAAAATCAATGTACCGTACAGCAGGTGGTACATTCATTGTCCAAGATGACCCTTAACTTGGTCAATGTTCAACTTTGGACACCATCCGACTGATCAGTCTGATCAGTCTGCTGGTGTCCACCACCCTCAGACCACTTCCCCACTACATGACAGAGGGAAGCTAGCCACCACAGACTGGTAAAACATCCTCAGTAAGGTGTTGTAGACGTTAAAGGACCTCAGTCCCCTCAGGAAAAAGATTGATTGATTTAGTTTTGTGGGTTTCATAACCTGACAAAATTATGTTATAAGAGAGCAGCAAGCAAAAAAATTTTTCTGTGGAACTGTAATGTTTGGATCTTGAATAAGTAATACATTTAGAGTTATTTAACATTAAGGAGTAGTTACATTTATTTTAGATTACATTGAGTTACATTTAGTTACATTTATAAGTTACAAATGGCCATTTGAGGACAGCCATTATGCTGATGTGTTCCTCGGTGAAAATGAGTTTGACACCCCTGTTGTAGATGGTTCCAATCGATGATTGATTGATTGATTGATTGATTGATTGATTGATTGATTGATTGATTGATTGATTGATTGATTGATTGATTGATTGATTTAGATCATCTAGACACCGCCGGTATTCGGTCCGTCCAACATGATCTCCAGTACAGTATTACTTGTGATGACGGTACCGCTCTGCGCGTCAGGGGACAGAGGGGATGGTCTGATTGCGCGCTCCCGCGCGTGCCCGCCCTCTGTCTGCTATCAGATCCGACTTTGCTCGCTTCGCTGACTCAGTGCCTTAAGCAGCATCACCGCTCACCTAAACAGTGCGACAGGATCCTCTGCGGAGAAATACATCAGTCATGGCCACAACAGCAACCGGTAAGCATGTTCAGACTGGTTATTTCCCAACCGATGCGTTAATGGATGTATTATTCCAGTGGAATCCGTCTCTACAGACATCATGTCGGACCGGTATTGTCTACCGGCGGGTGGCTTCTGTTATAATTTCACACAGTAATGTTCTGATTGAATGTTTAAGTTAAATATCACGTCCCTTTGTTGTTCATTAATTGATTGTTGGGGTTATTATTTCAGTCCGGGAATGACATCTAATATTTGGCATCCTCCGTCATTAGATTATTAAATGCCTCCTTCATTCCCCATTTATGCCAATATGTTTATCCTTATTTTCGTTAATCTCATGCTCTCCAATGAGATTAAACCGTTTTGCCCTAGACATCTTTATTTACAACACCGCACCTTTCGGAGGATGCTCTACCGGCCCTAACATGCAGCATAATGCAGACGGACCCCACCCAAGATGCTGGGCTGCTCACCATCTAGCCCACAACGAAGCTGAGAGGGCTTATTCACACTGACTCCTGCGTGACTTGTGTTACATCTTCCCTGTATAGCTGTAACTTTTATTATAAATGTGTTTCTGCACTCAGATCAAGGTCGTTTGATCGGTTCTTTAATGTGGGATTGCTCCTTCATTCACAGCTCTCTTTATGTCTTCCTTTCCAAGGATGTATCAGCACCAGTGACAGATCTCCTGTCTTTTTTTTTCTCATAACCTACTGGCCTCAGAATAAACCAGACTACACACAAAAGGATTTCGAACCTTTTGAGAAACATTTCATTTTGTAAAAGAAATATGCCTTTATTGGAGGTAGCCATTTTTTCTCATGGATGGTTCTAGGCCAAGATATTTAGCATGGTATGTTTTTGTGAGTTTGTTTAGCCTGGCATACATGTGTAAAACATTAATGGTACCATAAGACAATTTATTTCGTCTGACTTAACTGCTGTGAAGGGGGCAGATTGACTTTGATTCTGTCAGATGTGGAGACAGGTGGGAGGCAGGCCAACCCATGCAGCAAAACATGCTGGCCTTTGCAGTGAAAGGTGCAGCAGCACTGAGGTAGAGACCATTAATCAGATGTTTTTGACAGTTGTGGCAGTAACACCCAACAAAGGGATGGGCGGGAGACAAATAAATAATGAGTCATATTATTGAAATCACGACAGAATGAACAGCTAGAGTTGAACAGGAAATTGAATAACTTATCGCACAACCCTGTCTGTCACTCATGTTGTTCAGATGGCTAGGAGTCATCAGGTAGGCAGGAAGTCTTTATTAAAATGAGCTCCAAAAATCTCACTCTAACATCCAATCCAGGAATTTTATTTAATCACCCTCTCACAATGCAGCCACTTAATTGCTTAGGAACTGGGTGCTTATATACTATCAAATAATCATTCATGTGGTCTTAATCTGATCATAATTGTTCATTTGTGCATTTTTACTTTGTCTCTCATTATACTTTAATTTGGAACTATCTCCACCATCATTGTGCTCTCAGGACATTCTTTGTAGGGTGCCATGTGGTAGTAAAGGCTTGAATGTCCCTGCTTTACGAAAAGCCTCACCAGGATGCTTTGGTGTCTTTATGTTCCCGCAGCATATAAAGAGAAGATGAAGGAGTTGTCCGTCCTCTCCCTCATCTGCTCTTGCTTCTACCCAGAAACACGCAACAAGCTCGTGCATGAGTTTGAAGGTGCGGATTAACCTATATTCTAATTTTCTTCCGTATGAAACTTATTTATCAGAATGCATGTTTGTGCTTGCCCTTTACAATACATGTATTGCTAACAGTTATTGGAAGAATATAACAGTGATTTATTTTGTCGCTGTTCTCATCATAATATTCTGATTTGCAGACATGGAGGTGAAGCCTATAAACAAGCGTGCCTCTGGCCAGGCATTTGAGGTGATTCTTAAGCCTTTGTCTCCAGTGTCAGAAGTCACCCAGAACCTTCCCTTACCCCCAAAGAGAGACATCTCCTTGGAGGACATTGAGAGGAAATTGGAGGCCGCTGAAGATCGAAGGAGAGTCAGTAATTTACCGACCTGCAAATTACTTTGAAATCTAATTTGATCTGAAACCAAAGTGAATCATTTTCTTTTTCTTTTTTTTTTGCTGTCGGTGTTCAGTGTCAGGAGGCTCAGGTGCTGAGGGCTTTGGCAGAAAAGCGAGACCATGAGAGGGATGTGTTGCTAAAGGCCATGGAAGAGAACAGCAACTTCAGCAAGATGGCAGAGGAGAAGCTCCAGATGAGGATGGAGCAGATCAAGGAGAACCGTGATGCCCATCTGGCAGCCAAACTTGAGCGTCTGCAAGAGAAGGTGAGAAACTCACATGTATCCGCTGTCATGAAGAAATCACTTTGTATCCATACATGCATGTCATTTTGACTTCATGCTCTGGGTCTGCTGTCTTCAGGAGAGACACGCAGCTTTGGTGCGCAAGAACAAGGAGCTCAGAGAAGAGCTGACACCATGAGCCACACTTCATACCCAGACTCCCACGGTCTATCAACATTCATCCATCGGCTCCTGCCCCTTTCCTCCCCCAGTGCTTCACCCTCCTCAGAGAAGAAACCTGTTCCTGGAGGCCAAGAGTTTCGAGGACCTCACCACTACATCACAGCTCACCGCACCACCAGTGCATACCGCTATCAGTATTATCAATGGAAAAAAACATCAATAACACTGTCTTGAGGAAAAATTCATTCATTTTAGGGAAAATGTGAGAATACAGTTTTTAATTTTGTAAATACTTTTATTATTAAAATTTATCGATCTATTGCTCACCCCCCCTCCCCCCTCTCTATCTATCTATCTATCTATCTATCTATCTATCTATCTATCTATCTATCTATCTATCTATCTATCTATCTATCTATCTATCTATCTATCTATCTATCTATCTATCTAGGTGAAGTACAGAGGTTGTACTGCACTCTTATGATTTCAACCATTTAGTTTTGTGAATGAAATGTTTCGGTTCTTCAGATTTTGTTCTGCAGTCATTTTCGTTTCTAGGTATTGTGAGTAGACCGACATTTGCAGTGACTTGCTGATGATGTCATGATGATGATGATGTTTCTGTGTCCTTGTGAAGAATAATGGTTGGTGTACCTAGACTACAGGCTCCTCAAGATATCAGTGTCCCATCTGTACCTTGTGCGCACAATGCCGTCTTTAACACACATGCTTGGAACTATTTCTGAAATGTGCTTAATAATGAACTGGCCAGATGCTTCGTAGTTATTGAGAATGTCTTCACCCAATGAGGGCAGCTGTTTATACCCTATTAGAAACAAGGGTACAAAGAGTTTGCTCATTTTACTTCCAATTAATCCATCTGAAACTAAACCTGTAGCTCTCTTACTCACTTTTAGGGATCAGTCTCTTGAATGTGATGACAATATTCTGGTTCCTTGTATAATGTCATATACAGTGTAATGTGCTGTTGCTCCCAGCTTGGTATTGACAGTGTGAACATGATGTGTGGGCGACTGTGAATGCAAATTCACCACAAGGCTACACGAGTCTCTGCTCTCTTTACAGATCAGATGGAAATGCATATAGGATGCTTTACATTTAGCATTGAACTAGTCTCTTTTTAATAGACAGTCCCACTGATATCTGTCTGCATTCTCTGGTGCTTGTGTTTCTCCCTTATATTTCTTTGTGAAAGCTTTGCTGAATAAAGGTTGGGGTTCTGTGAACACGGCATGCACCATCTAATAATTTTCTGTGCTTTAAGGTGAGGGGAATTGTAAACTGCCAAATAAAAGAACCAGTTATGTATACATCCTGGGAATCACATTCTTCTCCAATTTGATTTCGACCAACAATACACTGAAATATGAAACCAATTCACGGTCACGTCAGCTGTCCCTGACGTAGATCTTCCACAAGATGGCGATATAAGATTGTTTTTTAGCCAAAGAAACTGGACTGAAACCCGCACCAATCCAAAAGTAGGCCAAAAGTTCACAATAGACAAATACATATATTGATTAAGTAAAATATTGAAAAACATTAATAAACTTAAATACACCCAATATTTTTAAGAAAATTACAAAGATTTGTAATTAAAAATAGCCCAATTTATCTGCAATTGAGCAAAAAAACATCTATTTCATCTGTAAAAATAAGATAATCTCCCTAATACATCATTAATAGCACATAGTGTTAACCCTCAGGGAACAAATCACAGACAGCGGCTGCCCCCTCAGGAAACCTGAGCTGCTTCACAGAAGACAGATAAACCTTTAAAACAGTGAAACCCTGAAGGTTTGCGTCACTCAACCTCCAGCAGAAACAACGGCGTGAATCTGAACAGTGACTTATTTGTCCAACCGTTTGTATTCAAGCACTTTTCTCCAGTGTCTCCATCCTGTTCACACTATTGTCTCCTTTTCAGACCAACACAAGCTGGTGAGGTCAGGGCAACATTGTCAAGGATTTCCTTTGGCCCTTAATGATTTCCTGGGTATTCATAAGGGTAACAATGCTCTTAGATTTAGTTACTTACCTGGCACACAATAAAGAAGTCGCCTTTCAGTCAATAACCAGGGCATACTGCATCATTATATTATGATGAACTTTTATGAGATTGCAACAAAAATGCAGTGATTTATAACATCTCATTTATGAATATATGATCTTAATCATATGGGACATTCAGTCCATTTATATACGTAGCATGATTTTTTTTTAAAAGGACAGCCTCCTATTAAATATGATGAAAACAAAACATTTCAGAGTTATAGGAGCAAACGCATCAGAAATAGACTTTTGTGTCTGAATCCAATGCTTCATGATTTTAAATCAATTTATTGGTACAAAAATATTACAAATAGATACGAATGCAAATCTCTGATTCAAGAGTGGTTAGTTTTCCAACTATGGCATGGAGTTTAGGCATTCATTTCCAAGAGTTCTGCCACCACTAAAGAAGCAAACTGAACTAAGCAACTCTACATTATATCAACGACCTCCATGATCAATAAATGTAGGATTTTCTGTTACACTATCCATGGCCATGTGTCTATCCTCACCTGGAGAGAGCAAATGTCAAGTAAATTTGCCATCAACATAAAATCAGCTGAATTTAAAAGAACAAAAAAATATTGAGAGGAAAAAACAACAACAACAAAGCAACCTCTCACATTTATTCTTTAATCGTAATAAAATAAAATCACTTTGCTTTGTTCCCCTGTGGTTTATTGCTGTAAAAACAGAAGATGCAGGTTTCACTGCTTAGTCTGTGGCGCTGGGCACAGCTCAGCTGTTGCCTTCAGTTTAGTTGTTACCTTCAGAAGGCCCCGATCTCCGTGCCCCAAGGCCTGTAAGGCTTTGACAGGGTGGAGGAGGGGCTCACTGCACTCAGCGATGACGGGGAGACCAGAGGGAAAGCACTGAAGGAGATAGGGAAGGTTGACAGTGAGGAGAGGGATGAAAGGAGGGGTGGCGGTAACTTGGATGTTGGCACTGGCAGAGTGAGCGATAGCGGGCTTTTGGAGGGCATCCTCAGGGACTCCGTGGGGGGCATGGCACTGAGTCTTGATGTCCCAGATACCTCAGTAGAAGAGGAGGATGTGGAGGAAGAAGATGATGAAGAGGGTGGACTGCTGCAGCTTCTGGATACAGGTGTTCTGCCATGGGGGTGTTGAAGGAGGACAGGGTGGGGAAGGTGGGCAGGGGGCGTCCCATAAGCAGAGCCCCAGGCTAAGTGTTCAAGTCCCGTGTGCACCTCCCTCTGAGAGGCATAGCTGCTGAGGTGGGACACCAAACGCATACGAAGGGGGTCCGTACTCTCCCGACCTTCTACGATGGTCAGGTAGCGGGCCGTCTCCGCCAAGCACTCCCTGAATCCCAGGCTACGGTAATCCTTAGCAAGAGCATGAGCCTCAAAGTAACCTATTAGATGAAACAGCAGAATCAGAAGCTGAGAAATGGGGTTTTCAGAGCACTTTCAGCAGAAATTGATTTATCATCCAAAAACCAAAAATGGTACATTACCTTTGCCACCAGATGCATGAAGCATCTTCAAATGATCCACAGTCATTTGCAAAATTTCAGCTTTTTCCAGTTTAGCTGATCCCTACAAAGGATTAGGAAAATATTTTCTTTTTAATGATATTGATATATCCTTGTGTGCGTGTGTGTGTGTGTGTGTGTGTGTGTGTGTGTACAGTTTTGAGTAAAGATGTCTAATCCATAGACAGAGGATGGAAGTATGAGTACTTTACCTGTTTCTCGAAAGCACTCGGGACCAATCTTCTCAGTTCTGAGAGACTATTATTGATTCGGTCACGTCTCCTTTTCTCAATTATCTGGAAATGGATTACGTGATTTAGATAACGGGTCTGTCAAGATGGCAGTGCACAGCTTGGCACCGGAATAAATGATGCTACTTACCCCTCTACGTTTTTTTCTGGCTTGAACTTGGGTGGATGTGGAAGGTGACAGGGACCCATGGGAATCAAGTTGACTGGAAAGGAAAACAGCAATATTTAAAAAAAAAAAAAAAAAAACAAAACTTTTTTGAGTTAATCTGGGAAGGACAAGCAGTTTAAGTAGTGCATTAATATTATAGGGGATATATAAAAATAAAAGATGCTGCCTTTACAAGCACAGTTTAGGTCAACTTAATCAGAGGAACATACACATTCTCGTCGCCACTGCCCTTCTCCACATCCACATTGTCATCCAGGTCGCTCTCCGATGAGCTGTAGTTGTGGCTTCGCTTCATTTCGCCTCCGACTCTGATCCAGATTCCCCCCTTGAACATGAAGCTCCAGAGAAACACCGACCGTGGAGTCTGTGCGCGTCTAAACGTCAGATCTGCCTTCTGCTCCGATCACTTTCACACCGTGGGGAGGGGGCGGGGCTCTGGGAATGATGTGGGCGGAGCTTCACATGTCTTGATGCGCGATCCGGGGGGGGGGGTGCACGCTGAAAACCTGCACTCAAACAGTCAGGAATACTTTCCACATGCTGTTTTTTATTCTTACTTTGTTAAATGTGAGAATAAAATAGGAGACTGTGGCCAGCAACTATTGAGTATCGTTAATACCACGAGTTGCTCTTAGAACCAGGGAGTATGACAGTTTGTTCCATGTTCAGTGTTGTCAAAAAGTTACAGGCAAATTCATATTTTTCTTTATTTTATTTCTATTGCTTTTTCTCTCTGTGTCTACCTGGGTTCTCTGCACTTCTCATGCGCTTCAGATCAATTGGTCGGTCCCAAATTTCCCATAGATGTGGGTGTGTGCCTGCGTGTTTGTCTGTGTACATGTGTGGCTCCGTGGTGCACTGGCGTCGCGCCCAGAGTGTCCCCTGCCTCACGACCCCAGTCGGCTGGGATAGCCTCCAGCACCCTGCGACCAGCGACAGTGTATGAAGCTGGTTGAGAAGATGAATGAATGTTTTTCGAGTGTTTTAAAGTGTGCATTAAAGCATGATTCCAGATCTGATGAGTATCCACATTCATAAACCTCACACAAAATGAACTACAGCAAAATAATTTTACAGACTTGTGAAATCAGATTTGAGCTGAAACTGTGCTGCTTCATCGAGGTGTTAAATGTGACTTTAGTAAATCTAAAAGAAAATCACCCTTTGTAAAATATTGTGATTCTTTAAGAATTATTTTTTTAAAATGATGCTTCCAATGTGATGACAGATCCCATTAATAGAATTTTATGGTCAAGCACTGATATTGTGAAGGTCAAACAATCACAGTACTATATGGCTTTACGGTGAGCATGACATTATGGTTTGGGTTAATGGTCTCTTTTACCCATTAAAGAAAACTTTGCAGTTTTAAAGAAAGTGAAAAAGTGATTCAGTATCAACATCTATACATCGACCTACTGGAGAAACCTAACCAACCATCATCTCTCAATAAATGTAGGTGATTGCTTAAACTTCTCTAAGATATAATAGAAAATCAATGAACAAACTTAGGAAAGATACAATTAAGATACTGAAAGTTGTACATGAAATGTTTTAAATAATGCATACATACTAGAAGTTCTGAAAGGATTTGAGACTTACATGTAGATGTAATGAGTCGATTTTTCCTGTAATTGACAGCTCTGGGAGACTCCTGGTCTCAAGTCCCACCGTCTCCCTGCTGAGACCTCCTTCATGAGCAGTAGGCCCCATGGCGGTCCTCTACCTCTATGTTAGAGGACACATAGCCTATTACCAGAGCCTGCTGATCGTTTCCTGTAGTCAGCTGTGTTGATCAGCCTGGTGTTCAGTCAACGTTGCCAACATCACTAAAGATGAAACCATCATACAGGTGTGGAAAGTAATACTATATTTCTATTGCATTCAAGAGTAATCACTGTGAAACTCCCGAACAGTGATTTTGTTGGTGCTTTATGTCAGCCCCAGACTACATTGGGCAAAGACCAGTGCAATTTCCTCTGGGATTAAGAAAGTATCTATCTATCTATCTATCGAGCGAGCGAGCGAGCGAGCGAGCGAGCGAGCGAGCGAGCGAGCGAGCGAGCGAGCGAGCGAGCGAGGCGAGCGAGCGAGCGAGCGAGCGAGCGAGCGAGCGAGCGAGCGAGCGAGCGAGCGAGCGAGCGAGCGAGCGAGCGAGCGAGCGAGCGAGCGAGCGAGCGAGCGAGCGAGCGAGCGAGCGAGCGAGCGAGCGAGCGAGCGAGCGAGCGAGCGAGCGAGCGAGCGAGCGAGCGAGCGAGCGAGCGAGCGAGCGAGCGAGCGAGCGAGCGAGCGAGCGAGCGAGCGAGCGAGCGAGCGAGCGAGCGAGCGAGCGAGCTAGCGTAGCGAGCGAGCGAGCTAGCGATCTAGCTATCTAGCCATCCAGCCATCCAGCCATCCATCCATCCATCCATCCATCCATCCATCCATCCATCCATCCATCCATCCATCCATCCATCCATCCATCCATCCATCCATCCATCCATCCATCTATCTATCTATCTATCTATCTATCTATCTATCTATCTATCTATCTATCTCTCTATCTATCTACATGATATTTTAAAACTTGAGAACAATTGTAATTAAATGTAATGGAGTTTTGTTCTTTCTTTTTAATTGACTGACATCACTCGCCCAAATATAGAATTACTGGATTCAGTTCTGGATCAAGACTTTTTTTATTTCACCAAATTTAGTTTGCATTACTTTTCAACGATTGTGTGCAAAAAAGAATACAGAATAGTTACATGTAATGATTTTCATAGTCCCAAACTTTTATAATGCATTACAAAAATGTGCATGCTTGTTTGTCTTTTGTATAGCCCCACGATGAGCTGACCTCTCATCTGGGGTGTACCCTGCCTTTCGCCTTTAGCCAGTTGGGATGAGCTCCAGCAGACCCGTAACCTGTGAGGCGGATAAGCGATTATCTCATCTGGATGGAAGGATGGAAGGAACGACTTTTATATAGTGGCTTTTCTACTCTTCCAGTGCTGTTGCACTAGCAAACATACGAAATTCCATAATACAGCAGTCAAATGTCAGTCTTGTCTGGAAAACAGCAGGACTTAAGGCCATCAGGGAGTGTGACCCTTCCACCCCCACCTGTCCCCCCATTCCAGCACCTTGTAGCACAGCAGCTGTCTCTCTGCTCCATCCATCATGTCAGTTGTTAACTTGGTGCATTGGGGGCAAGACAAGCGTGGATGAGAGTTTGATTTCAGGGAGCAACTGTAGGCCAACACGCTGTTCCCAGAATGTCAGAGGGGCGTCGGTGATGACAGATACAATGTGCAAGCTTCAGTCGTTCTTGTTGATACAATGAGTGTGGATGAGAGTGTCTTCACACTGTCCACGAAACACATGCATATTCTCCCCCATCCTACCTCCCCTGCTCCCACATGTCAACACACACTTTCCCTAAAAGTCAAATGAACCTTCAGTCATTTAATGCATTTCTACACTTCCTTACTCAACTTTAGTTGATTTATAACCCTGAACATGTACATTATCTGGCGCTAAAAAAGCTCTTGAGGTTGAACCTTTCCATGACTTTCTCTTGATAGGCAGCTTGAGTGTGCTGGATCACAACAATATTGTTTATAATACTATTAACGTAATAGGGCTCTGCGGTGCCACCATCTCGGACAGCTCTTCATGTGGCCTCCATTAAGCAGACACAAATTCACCTCAAAACTGACTGCCAAGGTCCTTCACATTAGTTCTGACATTCTTTTCATCCATTAAATATAATTATGAGTTTTCTTCCTAAAAACCTTGACTTCTCACCTGGGGCATCACTAGATTTTCTCAGAGCCTTTTTCCAGTTGAATTATTATGATTTTGGATGTGACTTTGGTGAAACAGCTTAGCACATTTTACTCTGTTGAGTTCATAGGTTCTGTGATTGTCGTGTTTCCCTAAATGATCCTTACATTTAGTATCCTAAAGAACATGTCAGTCTACCTGTTGACTGTGGCCCTAACCCAGCACCCATTTGAAGAAACTACTCAAACCCATGCTAGGAGGCTAAGAAATATAAGCAAGCATTTGTCTGAAACTGGCGTGTGCCCAGCTGCCTTCCTCAATCTTCCCTTAGGTTTCCCTTGGTGACTCTTTGTGTGCAAGAGTGTGGCCTGAATATGTGCTGGTGTGCCTGCATGTGTTTATGTGTGTGTGACTGAGAGTGTGCGAGTGTGTTTAGGAGGTGCTGTTTCCCACAGCCCTGATCTAATTCCGTGGTAACTCAATCTCCGTGTGAGCGTTTCCCGGCGAGTGTTCTCCCACCCGTTGACAGTCTCTCTCTGGCTTGCTGAGTGGCTGAGTGTGTCTGACAGAGGTCGGCTCAGTCCCATTGGACCCCCTCCACCCCCCACCCTCACCCTCATCCCTCCAGCCTCCATCCTCCCCACCCTCCCATCAGGATTGATTTACTATGTCAACTGTTTGGGCTGTATGCAGCAGCGACGTTCGCAGCCATGTCTGCATCCTGTGTGCACACCATCCTGACATCTAATATCTGTCATTCAACAACTGTTGCAGTGAAGTTTGAATATACTGCATGTGTGGGTCTCTGTGTGTGTGTGTTTGTGTGCGTGTGTGTGTGTGTGTGTGTGTGTGTGTGTGTGTGTGTGTGTGTGTGTGTGTGTGTGTGTGTGTGTGTGTGAGGGGTCTCATCTTCTGTCTGTGCTTTATCTATGAGAGTGGAGGTGGATGAAAACAGGTAACTTCTCTGCATAAATACATGAGCAATGATTCATTATGTAAGAAAATGCCACCCATGCTGCTCCTAAATGGCTTGCCTGACTGAGGGAAATGTCCCACTTACAACTTACATGTAACAATGTTATCCCAGGGAGCACAACTTCCTGCCTGTCCCCCTGGTTCCAGCACCCAGGCGCTATATTGGGCAAGGACCAGACCAGGCCTGAGACCCATTTACACCGTCTGACCGTAACTCACCGGCCTTCTCATTCTCTATTTTCCTGCCTTTGTTGGCATCCATTCTCCTTGTGCTCTCTGGATGGTTACAGCCAAGGAGGATATGATCACTTCCTTGTTTCTTTGTGTAACAGGGTTTCTTTTCCCCGTTTTTTGAAATCTCCTCAGGTCATAATACTGATACCATGATCTAAGCACCAACTACCGATAACAGGGCTCCGAGTTGATTACAGGCCAAGAACACTTTGAGGAAATACTCAAATAATACTTCACTTTGGTAGAGGCTACCTTACTGAGCAAAATGAGTAACACACAAATGAGTAAAAAACTTCATCAGTTTCTCCACAATGACGCAGTAGTTTTTCGTTCACGTGGTAGGCCAGTATGCCGCCCATGACCAGTTAACTTGTGCAGGTCTACAATAGAAGGAAGGCAGATCAAGTGACTAGCTCCCAAATAAGCACAACAGGGGACAGCGTGCAATGTCAGCACAGAAAAAAGGTGGACCAAGCAAGCTGCTTTAAAGCCACACATTGTGTTAACACAGGAAAAACATTGTTTGCATATCAATAGAGTGTGGGTGTGAGGACTCTAATTGAAATGTATCTCCAGGTTTACATCACACAAAAGAAAGCCTCTCAGGCACGGGCCATATTAATTATTACCATATTGTTCTTATTCTAGTTGAGTGGTGGAATATCTTGACAACCTAATTCTCTCTCTCTCTGAGTGCATTTGTGTGTGTGTGTGTGTGTGTGTGTGTGTGTGTGTGTGTGTGTGTGTGTGTGTATGCACCCTGTTGCATGGAACAAGATGAGTCACCACCATGATAAATATATGCCATAGACTGCATCTGCCTCTGAAGGTCAACAATGCCATAAATTGATCCTTTATATTTTCTGAAATACTTTGTATTTTCTTTTTGATTGAAGTTTTGTATTTTCTTGATGCAGTTTAGAACAATTAGTTTGGAAAGTCAGTGTAACATCTGTAACAGGGAGAAAAAGGGAGAAAACAAAAGTCAATATATTTATTGTCACAAGTTTATCAAAAAGAAATGCTGTTTTTTTTTTTCACTAGCCAGCTCCTTTCCCAGTGGATACTCTGTGCCAGCTGTCTGTACTGCAGTGAAGTACTACTTTCCCAAGCTCCGACCTGTGGGAAAATCTGTTGTAGCCAGTAATTGATTCCGCCCTGCCAGCCCCATTACTCTCCACTGCAGTCAAACTGCCAGTGATCTGCAGAAAGCCTGTTAGCACAACCTCTCTAGTCGTTCTCTCTCTTCCAGTCACACAAACATGCATCAAAATACCACCAGTTCATCTGTTAATTCCATCCTTACTTCTCTTTCTTATTATTCCTCTACAATCCACATTTTTCTGTTTGTTTGTTTTTTTACGCGCAATTCCGTTTGTCATTAAGTTACTGTGGCATGGTAATGATTGTAGATCATCTTAAAAGGGGTGAACAGGTTAGTTATCTGCATGTTGAACTGCTCAGTGGAACCCCATGTCTGAAATCTCCCCCCCACAAAGTTTGTCACGAAATATTAAGTGCAGTCATCTGCAGAGATGTTCGACTTAATTGTCTCACCCTAACACTTACCATATGTCTAAATAAAGATAAGTGCTCCCCTTTCAAATTAATGTTCAATTAGAGGTTTAGCTCTGTGCCTCTGCTTTTGTGTTCCCCCAGTCTCAGCCCAGCAGGTGGGGTTTGGGAGGATTGTGTGTGTGTGAGGATTATTAGCCTCTGACAGGATGCAGAACGGGAATAAAAAGATGTCTTCTGACAGACAACCGTCCCACTATCATGCTCCCTGTCACATTTGTAACATGACAGCACTAAACATAGAAAAAAAAGGACACATTACACTGACTTAGAGAAAAATAATAGTTCCATGTAAGATGACTACAGACATGAGAGGCCTCAAGCTAAATGATTTATCGGGGATTCTCATGACTCTGGCTGTCTTTATATAACTACCAGCTGAGGGATGCACTTTCCCATGTTATAAAGGGTCAGAAGGCCACCCTGTAGCACTGGGGCAGTTGTTTTTCACACAAGAATTCCAGCCCACTGTTGGGGGATCTAAGGAACTATAAAAGACAGCCAGAGAACGGTACAGTATGCGTCATGTTAGCTCCCGGTGAACCCTCCGCCCACTGCCCTCTGCTCCCAGTGGCCAGTCCCTCACGGGCATCTCTCCCAGTGTTGACAGAACAAGTGGTGTCTCTGTGAGATGCAGATGCCCCGCCTTCCCTCTTTCTAGCCCCTTCTGTGGGTATGCTGCAAACCAAAAGCCTGAGGTGCAGGGAGTGTGTGGGATGAAGTAATGATGGAAAAGATCAATGCAGGAAGTTTGAAAAAGCTGGAAGCACACAAGCAGGAGGCACCTCTCTGACCTCTGCCACACATACACACACACACACACACACACACACACTAGGCACATCACTCAGATCCCGTGAGCCTCTCAACAGATGGCTGAGACCTGCTGAAACCTGACATGTACTTGTGCTGTGAATCCAGTTACATTTAGTCATCCTTAGTGTACATCATACTTCAGCATACTCTCTGATGTTTTTATTATGGTCAATATTTTATTGAAATATAAAAGGCCTTTAAATGAATGTGTTTACATTAAGATTGTTATTCTGCACACTTAACAGACATTACATGATCTATTTCTATCATTGAAATCCGAAGTAGCGCAGCAAAAGTTGTGAAAAATGAGTCAAACTTGAGAATGAATCAACGTTAACACATTTTTGTCTCATAATGTAAATCATGTGAAGTGCGTTCCTCAAACGGAACCGCTCATGGATATGACTTGTCAGTTAAAAAGAAAGGCCCTGCTAAATGGCTATCTGATATCTATGCGGTGGAAATGTGTTCCCTACCTCATTCTAACCTTAGAGGAAGTGAAGTAGACTTAGATGTGATGTAAATGTTTTAATTTGTGTTATTCATCATATTTTGTGAAGTGCTGCTCCTCTACCAGATTATTCCTCACCACTGGATGCATAGCCATGTAAAAGTTCACCATCGGAATGACCGTGGTTTTACCTGTCGCCATTTAATGCTTTAGCTCAGTTTCATAATGAGTGAAGTTAAATTTGCAAACTCCCCCTTGGCCCTGAGGATCCTCTCTCCATTATTCATGAGTCCTCAGGTTGGACCCTGGGAACAAGCTGTGCGAGGCCCTGTGTAAACACGAAACACTGGCCGCCACAATGGGCTCGGCCTCCAACTACACTGTTGACAGACACCAACACAAAGGAGCTGAAAGGGGTCCCCCTCCGTTCTCACACACACCGAAGAATGAGTCAGTGTGCTGCTGTTCAGAGCTGTGTTTGTACAGTATATACAGCTTTTGTCCATGGCCACTGTTCCTCCGTCAATTGGAGCTGAAGTGTTGATGAAAAACAGGAGGAAAGGACTTCTCTGTGGCAGCCAGCGAGAGTTCATGTTCATTAGATGGGGCTCAGCATCTGCTGAATGTCTGCTGGCACCTGTATGTATGCAAAAACAAGCCCTGAGTAACAAAACAAGTGATCATCTTATTGGATGGTAAAGGGCATTCCGTGATACACCACATCCTCCCATTCAATCAGCTGTGATTGAAGTGAATGAATAATTGATGCATTTGAACCATGAAGTCAAATATTACAGAATTCCAGTTTCATGTTGATAGATAATTTTGCATAATACATCAAGCACAGATCTGCTTGGATAAAAGGGTGTATCCATCTCAGAGGGGTTGTCATCCAAGCGACACCCACACTCTTGTGAAAATGAGCAGCTCTCTTCAAAATCCAGACACAGGGACTGATGGCACGCAGAACCTGATGCCATGGTGACTTCATCCAAAAAAAATATCTTCATCTGAGAATGAATGAAGAGGATGAAAAGAGACTCTTCGGAGAAAATTCACCCATATTGTGGACTGCAGCTCATTTACTACAGAACCAAAAGAGATTGGCTATTTCTGTCATCATATACAGTATCTGCTTCACTGAGGCAGACAACGGAGATGCTTTGTCATCACATTTAGCTATTTTCCTTTACTTTTGAACATAGTGTACTTAAAATCATAACTTACTGGCAGTTTTAAATGTCTCAAGAAAGCATTATTTTCTTACTGGTTCTTAAATTTACTGTGAAATAAATATTTGGTGGGAGGCAGTCAATGGACAACTCAATCCATTTTAATCCACTGAGGAGGGCTGATCTGAAGCTGATTTGCTTCACAATAATTTTTGGTCATAAATGATGATATCAATTTGTCAAACATCAATCAGCAGAGACAGTGACTACTTATATCAACTTAATAGACTGTACCTATTAAAAGATTAAGTAAATTCGACGGTAAATCATGCAGCAATTGAATATGCACATCCCAATCTCCTGTTGGAGAATCTGTCTTTGACAAAAGCTAGACAAAAACAACAGAGAGAAAGGTTTGGTCAACTTTTTATTTAGTACAGTATTAAGCAGCTTTCTCTTGTGGTAAAACCTCAAACCTGGTGTAGTACATCATTTAAACACTGGGCGACAGCACACAGTGACAATAGAACACACATCCACTGCAACCTGAGTATTCCTGTGTGGATTGGTTAACACTCCCTGCAGAGCAAATATCAAACAATTAACAAATACACTGATAAATGTAATAAATCTTTCATTTTAAATTGGAAAATAAGTACAGCATTTATACATTTACAGAGTGATGAAAACATTATGGAAGAACCACTAAAAATAGTGTATTTGGTTTCACATTTATCCAGAGATGTAGAGTATTTCTTTGTTTTGTTGAGGTGTCATATGACTAATCTAAAACAAATACACCAAACTTTTGTTTCCCATAAAGTTTGGCATTGTGATTGAAACTTATTATGTGGCAAATTGTATTTATTTATTATTCAGAATATAGATACAGACATTTATCTAATATAAATGGCTTGTGGATATTTTCTACTGTAGAAGCAGACTAACCTGTAACACGAAGAGAGTTGATGAATTACATGGTGAGTTTTCTAACAATTTTACTTTCAATTCCTTTTTTTATTGTTCAGTCTATTGTTTTCATGATGCAACTGTATATTATTTTGTGCATCATTTTATATTTTATTATAGGAATGCAGGTTTTGTCAGTGCAAAGGATGTATCTCGTTTGTGGCCCAAGCACAACAAAAGTCAAGTACTACCATCTACTGGTTATATGCTAGAACTTGATGAACCCGCTGCAAGAAATCTCTCTAATTTAGGATTTTGATACACTGTTCAGTCTTGTTTTTTGTTAACTATAAATCACAGCTAAAACAAGGTGTGTTTTAAATTTAAACAAACTAAAACTTCCTGCTTTATTTTTCCACACTTTAATTATCGCAACAACCTCAAAAAAAGGCCTTCATACAGAACAGATCACAATGGTTATGCTTTGAACTGGAGTTATCATGGTTTTGACCGTTTAAATTAGAAGTTTGATATTTGTTTCCTAAAAATTCCCCCCATGTGCTGTATATAATCAGACACAAGCATTTGTATTTTGGATGTACAAAAATGCAGGATGTAGCAAAAATCATGTAGAGTACTGTATATTAAAACTCAAGTTACAAATCTATATTATTTGCAGTCAAATTTGTCAGACATTTCAATAAAAACTTGAATTTGAAAAAAATATTTTTTCTGGCACTTATTTCATGGATCTATCTATCTATCTATCTATCTATCTATCTATCTATCTATCTATCTATCTATCTATCTATCTATCTATCTATCTATCTATCTATCTATCTATCTAAACACACCAAACTTATACAGACTATTTCGTCTCAATTTAATGTAGAAAGCGGCAAAAGTGTTTATTTCTTTCTGCTGTAAATTTACTGTATTTGAAATATGATTTGAAGTCACGCCCCCCGCGTTCTGGTTTCCTTGACAACAGCAGCACCTGCTCTTGATTGGCACCTCAGCATTAAGCACGTGTTTGATCAAGCTTCAAATGAGTCCCATCGGCAGCGCTGTGGCCCCTCTGCCCTTTTTCAGCCGTGGACGCTGGACATCAGACGGACCTTCATCATCTTCATCATGGTGGAACAGTTTATCGGAACCTGGACTCTGACGGCCAGCGAGTATTTTGATGAATACATGAAGGCCATCGGTAAGATAAGGGCGCACGTCTTTTTTTTTTTTTTGAAATATGTTTTCAAGGTCTATTGATATTTTATTAGCGTGCTGATCGATCAGACTAATCACATCTATCATGTTGTGTTGAAGGTGTGAGCTTCGCCATTCGGCAAGTGGGCAACACGATCAAACCTGACCTGCTGATCAGCGTGGGTGACGAAGGGGTTATTACTATGAGGTCTGTGAGCACCTTCAAGACCACCGAGATCAGGTTCAAGCTGAACGAAGAGTTCAGCGAGATGACAGCAGACGGCAGGAACACCAAGGTGAGACATCTGTCTTCACAAACACGCACACGCACGCACGCGTGTTTCCTGTGCTTCTGACAGTCTGACTTTGTTTACAGACAGTCGTCACTTTCGAGAATGGCAAATTAGTGCAAAAACAGAGTTGGGATGGAAAAGAAACGACACTGGAACGGGAGATACGAGATGGACAATTAATAGCTGTGAGTGATCAGAGGAGCAGCTAATATGTTTTTGGAAATGTCAGATGCATTCATGAGCTAACGTTTGAACATTCCCCCCACAGACATGCATCATGGGTGACGTTGTTGCAGTGAGGACTTATAAAGCAGCTTAATTCTTCTACCAGTCTCCCAATAAAGTCTGAAATGTGAAACTCTAGACTGTAGTTGTATATAATAAAACTTCTTTGCACATTGTCTGGTTTAAAAAAACTTGAATGTGCTTTTTCAGTTTCCTTCAGTGGGCCAAGTAATGTTTGAGAGAAAAAATATTCTTTTTCATGCTTGCTGAAGCAGATGATAATTTTAATTGAAACCCATTTAGGTTTTAATGAAATTAAACCAAAAATTAGTTGCCTGATTGTTTAAGAAAAAAGGTGTGTCAGGGTTCTTGGCATGAAATTAAGTAACTAACTTTGTCAATTGTATCCAATGTCTTTAAATTTTACCAGCTGTTTGATGTAAAATGGGTAGAGCAATGTTGAGTCTTATATTTTGGTCTTTCCTGATCCTTTTGTAGAGATAAATGAAGGTCTATTGTTTTAGCAAAGAAAACCCTCTTGTGACATGTGGGTAAAGGGGAGGTAAAATGGTTAACTCCTTGCTTAAAGTTGGAGCAGCACCTCATTTGTGCTTAGCCTCTTTCCTCATAGATTTGTTAATGTGCCTATTTGTTAATTTGTTCTGTGAAGTTGAGATCTAATTTCAAGATTTATTGACTTTTGACTGTGTATCCCAGGCAACAAGGTTACTGACTGAAAAGGTGATGTAATCTGAATGTCACAGAAGCACGTGCATTTTTATCCAGTTTGTATTTGTGCATATCTTTTTATTTTTTGATTTAAAAACGACCTGAGACAGGGATGATTTTTGAAGATCTTCAGTTTTCCAAACATGTTAAATACTCTCTAATTTAGAATAATTATTTTGAGATCAATTCACCTAAATTGCATGTTTTTGGAGGTGGCATGAAGTCTGAGATCTAGTATAGAGCCCACGCAGACACATAGAAAGGAATCGTACTGCTGTCTCCTTCACTGCGGCTCTTGTCGCACCGAAGACTGCCCCCTCGCGGCCATTTCTTGTATTAGCAAGAACGGATTGGACGGTACCATTATTACGAAATAGAGGGTTATTTAGATTTAGAAGAAAATCTAAAGTTTTGATTTTACTTGAGAAAATAATTTGATTCTTTACAATTCCATTTACTTCCAAAAAATACAATTTTGACCATAATGTTTGCTGTAACAAGTAACCTTGGCTTAAACTTTTTCTATATCCTGATCCTGAATGACGTCATAGGTGACGCTACGTCATCGTCAAACATGGCCGACGAAGAAAACACAAACATCGAAGTAGACAAGCAAAAGACTACGGCATTTCAACACAAAGTTGAGGCAGATATCAACAAAATTGCCCAAAGAATAGACGATCACAACTCGGAGGAGGGAAAACGGAATGCTAAAGACATCAACGCCACCACGGAATACTGCACGCAGCTCCAGGCGTGGATATGGCAGTACTACACCGGATACGTGAACTGGCAGAGCTGGTTGGCGTCGTCAGCCATATCCTGTCCTTATTTACAGCCAGCAAACGGGACGTCGGCATCACCTTCTGATATCAACTCCCACAGCTGGTATAGCGGTCCGTTCGGCCTCCCCTTGCTGTACCCGCCCTCCGCTTCCTCCGCCAGCAGCCGGACGGGTGAGGCGGCTGGCGGGGCTGCGGTGGCCGCTCAGCAGCAGCATCAGCCGCAGGAGCACATCCAGGCTCCAAGACCAGGTAACAGCTATATACTTAAAATCTAAATCTACAACTACAATGCAAACAAATGTTTTGTTAGCCAGGGAAAGTTTTGTCAGTTCCGAACATGAAGGCCTCATCAGGATGTCAATAGTTCTCAAACATTTCGGTGGTGCTTTCAATGGTAGCTGGGAATTAATCATTTATACTCAGTCGTTGTCTGTTTAACTTGCAGGCAGCTGCTCAGGTCTAGCTGGGGTCGGGTTTGGGTTTGGTGAATTATCTGATAACTTATTAGTGCATTCTCACACACTCACTGAAATCTTATCCAGTGTTGTTGGCGCTGGATAATGTGCAGCAGACATTTACATTCCTAGTATCAGACTTGCAGTAAACACACCCTGGTTCTAACATCATCTAGATAAGTGAGGGACGCCTAAGAGGGCTCAATGCTGACAGTAATCACAGAGTGTAATGATAACGATGACTGTACATGTTTGTGCCTGTTGGAAACTTAGTTTTTGTTATTGTTCACCACAGGTCGGGAGTACAGCATTCCTTCACCTTTTCAAAGACTCCTGGCTGAGATGGTGGATTTTTTCATATTGTTTTTCATCAAAGCGACCATAATCATCAGTATTATGCACTTGAGTGGAATAAAGTGAGTTTATTTCAGCATATCCTGTATACTAAATGATGATAAAGCCCATTTTTTTTTATCACCCCAAAGCAATGTTAAATGAATGAAGAGAAATATAACAGACATATTTTTCTTTTCCTTTTCAGGGATGTGTCAAAGTTTGCCATGCACTTCATAGTAGAGGAAATTGATGAGGACACATCGATGGAGGAGCTCCAGAAAATGATGCTTGTTGCTCTTGTGTACCGGATATTAGTGTGTTTCTATGAGGCGAGTTCCTTCAGTTGTCCAGATTGTGCTATCTGCGATGGGTTAGATTACAAAGGCCCTCATCAGTTGTGTAACGGGGCCAACATGTTGTCCTTTCAGATTGTGTGTATTTGGGGAGCAGGAGGAGCCACTCCAGGAAAGTTCCTCATAGGACTCAGAGTTGTTACCTGTGACTCTTCAGTTCTGGTTCAGCCTAACAGGGTGCTTGTAGTACCAGCAACTAATGTTTCTTTATCTGCGTGAGTAGTTAATATGAACGTATGCACTTGGCAGTTTCATAACAATGTGACCCAGTTTGTCTATTTTGTCCAACTGTAATTCCCATCTCTGTCTCCCACTGCAGATCAACTGTCCGAGCCTTGAACAAGAATTTTTCAATTGCCTTCTTTTTTCCAGCCTTTATCACTCTCCTGTTCTTCCAGCATAACAGGACTGTGTACGATATGGTAGCAGGTACAATAGTTGTTAAGCGCCCCAGGCTGAGATGATACAAAAGAGAATCTCACACAAACGCTGAGCAGACTGTGATCCATGCAGCAGAATGGAGCGGCATCAGCGGGACACACGGGAGAATTAAGAGGACTGCTGAAGGTGTGACCCACATCAGTATGGACTAAGATGCATTCTGTATGTATGTACAGTATATGCTGCTTTCAGAATCTGAAATGTATTTTTTGTTAGCACAATATTTACCTCTTTTGTTAAAAAAAAAAACACTCCGGATTAAGGGCAAATGTATTGCATTACTCAGTGTTTAAATTGCTAATGTTGCATTAATGAGGTTATTCCATGAGTGTTTCTTTGAGTTAAACATTTGTTTTCAGAGTTGACTGCACAGAATTTTCATTTTGATGATCTTGGTCACTGCAGCATGATTTTCTAACCTTGTCTTTATCTTCTAATGAATGTGTCAAACAGAAATGAGAAGATTACCACTGCTGAACTTCCTCGATTCTGAACTCGGCATGTTTGTGACTTAACAGTGCATCTTTGACTATTCAATGAAACCACTGGTCACCTGCATGTTTGATATGTCTATTGTCTAATTTTTGATAATTCCTACAGTGTTTTGACACCAAATAAATTACCCAATTATATGAACTTGAGCATTAACTCATTCATGTGCCATTGTGTGTGTAATGGGTGCAGTTCATGATGAAAGTGGTAACAGGTTTATATTGTATGTTATGGCTTGAAAAAATTCCAAAAGTTCTAAAGTAGAAGTAAGAAGCTTTTTGTCTCAAATCCAGGGAGTCTTGACTTTAAATCCCACTAAAACCCGAACGTCCTGATTCGGCAGCAGCTTTGATCAAGAACAGAATGAAGTCAGCAGGTGTTAAATAATTAACTGATATGTTCTTTACACTGTTAAGGGACATAGTATTTTAAATTTGGTAGATTACGGCAGAGTGATGACGTTCCTACTGAAAGGCTTGTGACTCCATCTAGTGTGTATCTGCTGGAAATTCACATGATGAGAATGAGCACACAGGAAGTTTACTTGCATATAAACATTTTGAATAAAGATATCTGTGTATCATTGAAGTAAGTCAATCACTTGACCTTGGAGCCAAGCTGAACCAACATCAGTGCATTTCTCACATTCACAAAAACTTGGAGCCGGCTGTCAAATTTCCGTTTGTTGGCATGTGTTGATGTGGTGATTGTGTTAGGCCTGCTAAGTGGCAGCTTCAGCTGAGAGCCACAGATGGTCCTCCCTGATTACAAAGCAACCCCCCTGGCCCATACGCCACACATGCACCCTGCCATTACTGTATGCAGCTGAATAACACCCCGTCAGGAAGCGCTGCTCTGTAGACCAGAACAGTGTGGGCAGACGCTGCCCACACTGTACTGTGCACTGATGAGGGAGCATAGCTTTATTTGGAGCACAAACATATTTGTGATCTATTTTTATACCTGCTCCTATCTACAGAGACTGGATGGGAGCATTTATTATAAATAATTTCGAACAGAGTTTTGTGAGAAACTGCTTAATGCTCCAATAAACCTCACAGTGAATTAAAAAAAAACAATCACACATTGAAACACTAATTATTTATGTTAATCACTGTAGCTTGGGTACATAAATTTGAATATTAATGTGGTACCAACAAAACCATCACAAGAATCCACTCCCTCCATTACTACAGTAAGGATAAGAGTAAATTCTAATTATTTTTACAAGCTGTCCATTAAATTATTTACTTTTGTTCAATTAAATGTTACTTCACATATGAAATAAAGCATGAAGGTGGTTATACTGCCACTGTGACTGCCCTATACCAAAAGATGTAGATGATTTTTTTAATGTCAATTATTTGATGTCACGCTTTTTAACTGTTGTGCCTTACTGCCACAGGGTTCCACAGTTTGTGAAGTGTCTATTTCACATTCCTGTCACCCTCTTAAGTGTTTTAACCTCTGCCGGGGAAAGAAATGATTCCAGCAGCATAGTTCAGTTTGACTGTTGAAAAGATTAGACGAGAACTACTTGACAAGTTTTTCTAAAACTTGATGGCAGGGTGTGTCATTTTACAGAAAAAAACCTGAGACCATCTGGATACCATAGAACTTGGTGAAAGTGTGTTGTGAAAGAATTCCACCAAATTTGAGGGGAGTCTGGATTGAGTGATTGTTCCATACATTTCTTTCGCTTACCTTACTGATGAAAGAGTTTTTCCTCAGGATTTTATCACCCACGCTTAAAGTATTCAATGGAGTTTCATGAAATTTGATGGAAGTGGGACAAATACCAGAAATAGAACAAATTAATTTGGGAGTAGGTCCTGGTGACATGACATTCTTGATTTTATTCTATATTTAACAGGACTCTGAGGACATTCATTGTGATGGTGCACATATCTTGTTGGAATTTGAATTAGGGTATAATTTATTTAACTTCTCATTATGCTGAATGCCCTTTCAGCTGAAGTAAATCATCAATAAGTGTCATTTGGGATGGATGCAGGTAACACAGACTCACATGCAAATGCATACATTCATTTTTGCTCTTCTTTAGAGACCTTCTGGTAATACTTATGCCTTTTGCACGGATAATAATATCTGATTAAGTGATTCACAGATGGTACAGTTTCATTCATAAGGTGATGTGTTGTAGCTATTTTGCAAAATAGTATTGGATTTCTTTGAAACAGCGGAGGAAGATATTTAAAAAAGTTTTTGTCCCATATTTAATATTTATATTCTCCAGTAGCCTTCATTTGAGCTGCACAGAGCTGCCATCTGTATTGGTCTGAGTCACTTTAGATGGCACCAATATCAGCGATTTTCCTGAGAGATATAGATATAGCAGAATAACATTAATGGTATTTGGTAAATATTAATATGTGTGATTGGCTGCTATCTTTGCCACCTCTCTCTATTATAAAATAGATTTCCAATCTCTTTGTGACTTCTTATAGTTAAATAAACGTAAAAAAGTTTTTTTAATCGCTGGAAAGTTTGAAAACCTGAGCTTTATAGAAATGTTTAGGAGAATGACAAAACACAACTAAAAGGATGATAAAACTCAAATAAATATAGAAATTTTTTATGTTTCCAAGGTACAATAGAAAGAGATACATGTGACTGGCCCCATTGGAGTTGCTATGGTTTATGGAAGGTTTGGAAGTGTGTCACAATGAGTTAAATGGGAGTGTATAAGATGTAATATGTTGTTTATTTGTCATAATGTTAAAAAAGAAATTTGTTGGATAATAAATATAAAGTACCTGATGTGGGTATCATATCACTACTGCATCATTTGCAAAAAACTCTATTTACGATGACCATAAACCATGAATGAAATAATTTCTAAGAAAGTGAATTAATCAGAGTGGGTTTTATATGAATAAATGCATTTTCCAGAATAGTTTGCTGCCTGTGCTCAAGATAATTTCCCTGGCATAAAAACAATGTAACTGTGAAGCTCGTACAAATTAAGGATGAGTGATGTAGAAGCATCAACTGAGACTGTAGGCGTGATTGTGAGCAGAGGGAGAGCAGTACAGCATTCATACCAGTTTGTGTGATATAACATTAGGTTTCTGTTTGTGTTTGTGAATACTGTTGTCAAGACAACTATGTGGACTGAAATGGCTACTGCTGTGAAATTCTGGCCTTTTTTCTCCTAGAAAATGTTCAGGGTAACACAGTATCAAATGTACATTTGCAGCACATAATAAATATTTGAATACAAATTTAATGATAGAAAATGGTTGGAAGAATGTTTAACACCTGGTTGCATGATAAAATTCATTTTTTCAATTTTGACCACAGAGGTGCTCAATATATTTGATTGGTAACAAGGACATTTATTAGTCTGCAAATTATCAACACAACACTTACATTGCTTTTAAAGAGAAAGCAAACAATCAAATATCAACAGAGTAACAGACATATCTGTTCTTCCATTTTGGATATTATACCAACATATTGAAAAGATATATTTTCATGATCAATGCCACTGCTCCTGGACAAAAAAAGCAAGGATTGGAGCATTCAGAGATTTAATATGACTGCAGAAGATTTGACACTTCAGTACGGAGTAAAGCAATGTTACATTATGTTGTATGTGTTATCTGAAGGCATGGTATGTTTTAGTATGGAATGTCCTTCCCTTTGTTTTTATTCGGAACATAGCCATTTGCTGTCTGAAAGCCTTTCACAGTGTGCTGCATTAATGCTATTTCATTCATCTCTGACTGCTTCCCACAAATGCTCAGTGCCCACAATTTTTCTGCCAACCAATTTGGCTGATGCGTCAGCAAGAGAGAATGCTGCTCAAACCAGGGAATTTTCTTCCTCCCGAAAAAATGTCAAGCATAATGACATGCTTCTTTATTTTACTGTTACATATTTTTTCCCTATTCAATAAAACATTTGTAACATTGGCAAAAAGGAGGTTAAGCCACCCTGGAATTAAATGTTTGTTTTATCACATCAAGATACAGCGTAGATGAGAACAGGAAAATCGTGTCAAAAACAAACCTGCAGTGATTGTGGACTGCAGCTAGTTAAAACAGGTCTAACATATAGCCTGACTAAAAGTTGATTAAGTTTTCTTATTTTGTTTTCTTTAACTGAAAAATCATTGTTAAAAGTACAGCATCACAGCTGATTTTGCTTTTCTACAAAATAGGCTGAATATTAAAAGACACAAAAATGAGCAGCACATTCTTGATAGAAGCTAACTTTAATGGCTTAACAACTTCTCATATGAAAGTTTTTATGTCATTTGATCTGAATTAGACAAACCCTCAATCATATTTAATGCTATCTGATTATATGTTTTTCTCTGGTACTGCATTGATATTTAATAGTTTTTCATTATACACACATTCAATCAATCAATCAATCAGTCAATCAATCAATCAATCAATCAATCAATCAATCAATCAATCAATCAATCAATCAATCAATCAATCAATCAATCAATCAATCAACCTGTCTGTCTGTCTGTCTGCCTGTCTATTTTTTCAGGTTTACCATGGAGTTTGTGACTAAGACTTTTCTTTTTATTCCTCCTATGTTTCTAACACCTCCACTGTTCCCTCCAGCTGTTTGTCCGTTTCCATTGCTATGCAGTGTGAGCTTGTTATTGACTGCTATGACACTGATCTGATCATTGGATTTTTGTTTGGAAGGGAAAAAGCAAGATGTGGCATAGAAAAATTAGATATTTTTTAATATTGTAATATGACATATAATCCAAGCTGCACACTTGTCTGATCTCTTCTAACTTGTGACATTTTTAACTCTTTTTTTTATAGGGTTATTTCTTCAGCACACATGCAATACAGAAGGAAACACAAAGTTTGAAATATGAAAAGTAAATTACAGTATTCCAATCAGGGAGTAGTAAACATTAAGTTTCTTTTGTAGAATATTAAGACAAACACATCTTTACACTTTGAGGATCAATGTACTCTACTGTACTGCACCACGGAGGGGTGTATGCTGCCCTCTGCCGTGACAATCTGGTACTGCACGTGCACCTCGCGTTATGGGTGGGCTGGCTTTCACTGAGGTTATTGAGGTCATTTCAATGATGCCTGGATTCTTGAATTTGTAAATCAAGCTTCTGTAAAACAAACAGCATGAATCTGTGTTGATCACCTGTAAGCTGCATGCTTGTGATATACAGTTCATGTAATTAAATATAACAGGTAATATTTTGTTGTCTTGCTTCATTAACCTTTCTTGTCTTACTTGTTGCATAAAATCTCTGGTGGACATCCTTGGAGGGCTTGATTTGAATTTACAATCTGTATTGCTTTCTGGTTGAACATTCTGCCAAGTGATTTATTTCATTTGGTGTTTTTCTAATTCATGTAGTTCATTTTTTAAAAAAATTCTACCTTGTTCTTTCAGTGGCAGTTTTCCTCCTCCACAAATCACCCCCACTCAATCCTCCAGTTGCCTAAACTATGTTCTGGAGATGTGCGTAAGCAATGGCTTGCTATTTTCAGCTGAATGAAAAGCATCTTGGCACTTGTACATGGGATGAAATCTGTTTTATTGTGATGATTTTGCTTTCACCACATGCACACTATCTACATGAAAATGAGTTAAACACTTTGTTATAATGATGACAGTAATCCCACAAGCATTTGACTAAGAAGAGTGATGTTTATTAATCCTTAGGGTGTCATGTGAGAGGAATATCCTTTGAAACAAATTCAAAATGTAATGTTCAGAGGACAGAACCTGTCTGTTACTTGTCTGCCAAAGCACATTTGTTTGTATGTGGTATTAGACAGAAAAGACATATCCACAGCTGCAAATGTAACTGCTCATATTTTGTGTAACGGTCCATTAAGTTTTATATGTATATTACATTAGACTACTTCTCTTCATTTCTTTTTGATTTTATTGATGTTCTAGTCATATTAAAATGAAAGGACACAGTTTCTTTGATTCATTCTGAAAACAACCAGAACGATTGTTTTTCGTTTACAGGACTCAACCCTTTGCTTCAATAACTTCATTTTTACATGTCTAATTCAAAAACTATTCAAGGTCACTTGAGTAACAACCACTCTATTGTTGGCCCAAATAAAGCTAGAATTAAAAGACAACATGAAACATACTCCAAGACCAAAAGGTGCTAAACCTGCAGATGAAGATATTAAAATTGAGTAGATGCAATATTCAGAAACCTCTCACTAGTGGATGCACACAAATATAGAGGTGAGTCAGTATCACCTGCTTGTGGATTTGCTGTCCCTTTGCTCTTTCCATTAACCGCTGAATTCACTGGTTTTCAATAGGCTCTTTCAGCGTGTCATGCTACACCACCATTGAGCTACAGCCACGTTACCACCCATCTTTCTTAATGGGGACTGGAGACTGTAGAGCTGCCTTGTTGCCATGGCAGCAAGCACTCGCACATTCTCCCCACATAGCACGCAGTCTAAATGCTGTTCCCCCAAACCGGAGCGCGTCAGAGCACAGAACAGGTCTGTCTTCAGACAGGACCGAGCCGCCGCTGTTCACCTCAAACCAACCTCCCACATTCTGCTTTTTAATAACTCTGATACTTAAAATCAGTGTTTGATATTGGCTGCTTTCACAGCCTGAACGCTATCACCACTATTTACCAATGCAATACAAGTTACAAAAAAAAACAAAACGAAACAACCCTTCAGGAGTTGGTTTATTCTTCAGAAGGACTCACTAATAAGAAGATGGGGGAACTACAACTGATACAAAAATGATTATGGTCCTCTAAAAGCTTGAAATAATATTAGGAAATATTTTTATTTTTGAAATATTATATTAATTGTACTTTTCGTCAGCTTCTACTGTTTATTTGACAAACAGATCCGTGTCAATAAAATGTATGAGAACATCACAGGTAATGCACCCCTCTCATAGACAAACATGGAAGATTCCACTTGTCATTTCATTGCTGTTTTGGAGAGGATTACAAATAAACTTCGCAAATTAATTGGTTGATTCAACAGGAACGGCAAGTGAAAAAAAAAAAAAAATCCAGAATAATTTAAAGAAAATGGTTTACCAATGTTATATGACTTAGTAATAATGCTAAGATAATTGATTTATTTGGTGATTCTTATTGTTAGTCGTTAAATTTGCTGAAGTAAATCTGAGAAGTTCCTTCTCCAATGTTTCACTGAATAAATCTCACTGATTACATTACTCACTGAGCTAATCTAATAGTTTTGCAAGTTGTTCGGAGCAGGAATTCATGAAGTTTTTTTTAAAATTTTTTTAAATTCAATTGTTAATGAGTTAATGAAAGTAAACAATCACACAAGGGAAACAGATTGCTATTTCCCATGTGTGACTGTTTGCATCATACATGCGTCCCTGTCCTGCGTGTCAGAGCATCGGTGTTACATGTCTGGACATGTCTGCTGCGTTAGAAAGCTCATTTCACGCGAGTTTAAGTGCGGTGTGGATGCGGAGCGGAATCTGAGCGTGATGCGTGACATCCAACTGTTTCTCAAGATAACCGGATTAACTTCTTCAGACACGTGAGTGGGCTGTGACGGGGAAAAGTTGCTTGAAACTTAAACTAGATCAGTAAAGGTCTTGTGGTGCTATAACCAAATATGTGGAACCCCCTTGAGTGTTGGTGTGCCTTCCGCTGAAATCTCTGCGGGACTAAACCTGAACACAGAGGCTGCGTGGAAACAACAGTGTGAGAATCAGAGGTTTTGGGAATATAGAGTTACCAAAAAAAAGAAAGAAAAAAAAGATATAAGATTAAAAAAAAACAAAAACTGAAGAAGCCTCTTGGCTTGGAGATGAAACTTTTTCAAGGAACTTTCTCAAAGTCCAATGGATTGATTTAAACAACTTTGGATAATCATGACCTTGATAAATGAGAACCTACACAGACGTGCAATAAACAATACACTCAATAGAAACAGTGCTGAATGAGGCAGATGAGTTACTCTACGGTTTTTGATTGTGAAGCAGCGGTTTATGTCTTCTTATGATTAGTTCTCATCAGATAGTTTGGGGAATGGTGCTGCAGATTGTTACATGAGTATTTTTTCTACTTGGATACCACTAGCGATCAGAATAATGAATAGTGAAACAGTCTTCAGTAGCATCTGACTGATGTAAATCTCACAAGTTAAATTGTATTGATCCTGACTTTTCAGCAAGGCTTCAGATAAAGCTATATACAATATAAGTCCATGGTGTACATTGAGGATATGTACTGTATTTTTCCTTAGTGACTAGGATAAATATCTGTATTTCACTTTAGAATAAACACACATTTGACTGTAACAGAAGTAATGATATTCCAGAAGTAGTTTCTGAATAGTCACAATCAGAGCACATGTTCATATTAGCTGCAAACACCTTTTTGTTCAAATCATCTCTGGAGGATTAACCATGTGTTTACAAAGGTGATGTTATGACCTCTCGTGGTGGAAGGCAGGAGCTAACAAGAGCCAATTATAACAAAGAGAAATGGTGAGGCGAAATAATGGTGTGATACCTGACTAAAGTTCCACCTAGAATTAGTGTGTGCCATGATTACACAAAAGGTTAGGAATTGCATTTCACGCTTTTAAGATCCAACCATGTCCCTTTTATTAAGCAAGTATTTGATGGACAGACTGAATCAGTTTACTCACGAGCATTCAAAATGTCATAATATGTGCGTGGAATCTTGGACAATGTGCAATGTATTCAAACCTGATAGAAAGTGATCTCCACGATCCACGATCCAAATGGAATCTTTTCTTAAACAACATCCAGGATTATTAGTTTTGAAGCATCAAATTCATGTTGAATGATTGGTGCCCTACAAGTAAAACAAAAAGCCTTTTACTCACCTCAGGCAGGCCAGCATCAAGCCAACGATGTAGTAAAAATACCTTTATTTATTAGGACATACCTGGGTGAAAAGTCTCACAAGTTAGAAAAGTAAACAATTTATCGAAAGTGTGAAAAATATTACTCAATGTCAAAGCTAGGTAGCCAAAAGAAAATACACAATTGTTGTTCATGTGACATTTAAGACCATTTAAAGACAGTAACCTCTCTGTACAAAAGATAAGCTCAAAATAATGTTAGTTATCTTTTCTTTTGGACTTGATTGCAAAGCTGATTTAGTCTGTCATAATGTTAGCTATGAAGCTAATCTAACTCTCCATAAACTCCCTGAAATATTTTTTTTGTCACAGCTGTTATGGTTTTATTTGTAATGCAAGTTGGCCAAGTTTAAAATGCAGCTTAGCTCAAGCACGGTCACTGCTACTTTCCTTAGTCATGCAATCGCTGCTGACGACAGCTGTCCCATCCAAACTCTTTCAGTATGGAATGGAATGAAGCCTAGATCTTGCCTTGAAAACACTGACACACCAAACACAAGCTGTTAATTACTGTATACTATACCAGATTCTGTGAATTTATGTCATTACGTAATTAAAATGGTAGCTCGGATTGTAATAAAATCTGCCCCAGCAATAGGCATCACATATAGTTGTGTCGGCTTTTAAAACGTGTTTCTACCTTTTCTGAATCATGCAACCAAAGGAATGACATCACCGCTATATGTCAATGGTCGCTGCTCGGTGGTGCCTTTCACGCAAATACTTATTTGTCTGTAATTTGACAAGTTTTTGAGTTGTGTTCAAAGTGCCACAAAGTACGCTTGCAAATCTCAGCAGTGATGTTTTGTTGTTTGCTTTTTCATGACTCAATGCTCTGACCTTGTGAGCAGTTTGGTGTTGGAAGCCTTTTCTTTCCACCAAACTTTAATGTATTACCAGACAGACAAAAATGTACAACTACTTGTGGATAAGAGGCTTGTTCTCGTGAAAGGTTTGGATGTAAAAATCAGTACCATTGTCCTCAGCTGAACTGTGATGCGGGCTAACCTCTCAACCGTGAATACAGAGTGCATGGTGATGTGAAATTGTTTGTGCTCAAATCGGCTGTGAATTAGCTCAAGCACCTGTCCTAGATCATGATCTCTGCGATGTAACATCTTTTTCCCTCGTCTACATGTCAGCATGTCAGTATCAATATATACTGAACTCACGTAACACCTGAAATTGGGATAAATTACACTGTATTTGGTGGATGACAATCGAAAGCATTACATCACTAATACATGTAACAGTCTGCTCCTGATCTGCTCAGTGTGGTAGCGATATGCAGCTCCGGCTGGATTTGAACATTCTCACAGGAAAGCTTATTTGAGCAAATTTGGCTGACATTAATTCTAACCTTTGTGCAGTGATACATTTCAAGTCACGAAAACCACAGTCTCCTGAAGTTGCATAGAACACTTCATGCTGGGCCTCTGCCATTTTTCTTTCATTTAGGTATTGTCTAGAACCTTAGGGCTCTTCCCCCCCCCCCTTAAAAGAATTAGATTTAGAGTTTAAGGACGAGGCCACAGCCCCATAGAAAAGAAGAGATAGAAAATACTTTTTTGGCAGTTGGGGGAGACACCATTTAGTGGTCGAGTATGTGTGAATGCAATGCAATTTTATTTTTAGTTAAGATGTTACCTCACTAATTCCTTATTGGCATCTTGTTGTAGGATGTGATTGTAGGGAGTTTGCGATAGCTTGCAGGTGAAACCCTATCTACTGGGCTCGACGTAGGGGTAGCACTGAGGAATTCAATGTATTGGTTGTGTTTCCTCCCGTCTGTAGTCTAGATTGAGGAGTACAGCTGATTTTCCAGTTGTCCTTGTGAGTGCTGTAGGGTTTAAAGACAAGGCCCTTGGTTGAAAAGGGGCCCTATGAGCCAAGTGGATGTGCAGCAGGTTGTTTATTCTAATTTCCAGCCTTCACTGAGGGAAGTTTATGTGGAAGAGAGGAGGAAGGAAGGTTACTTACTTTGTAGGTAAATGGCGACTCTAATTGTACGTCAGCCTGCAGGCCAGACTATGAAGAGACGGGACTCTACAATGCATAAAGGGATGAAGAAGAATGAAGCAACGCTTCAAAACCGCTAAAGCAAAACAATGCAATCGTCTGTTGGACTGTTTGTGCATATGTGCTGGTGTCTCTGCATGTATGTGCCAATGTGAATCTCCCACTGTTACCCACATTCATGCAGTATGTCTGTCTGAGCAAAAGCCTCTCTGGATCTCCACCTCTCTCTCCCTCACCCTCCCGTCTGTTGCTTCCTCCTCCTCCTCCTCCTTCCCTCTCTGTGTGAGCGTAGTCTGGGTGCTAAGCCAAGTAGAGTGTGTTTTTTTGAATGAATACCTGATGCGGCTGATGAGGCTGGCTGGGGGAGGAGCTGTGTCAGTGTGGAGTACTGAGAGAGAAAAAGAAAGAGGGGGGGAGGTAGAGAGGGAAAGGAAGAGAGGCAGAAACAGAGAGAGAGAGAGAGAAAAGCAGGCAGTGAGGGAGCTGACGTTCTGGTGGCCTTGCATAACACACGTTGGAGCAGCCCGAACGCAGGACTTGGTGGTAGCTCCAGCAGTGGGGGGACTTCCTTTACCGTCAGCCCAGTGAAAGGCAGCGGAACCTCCAGGGCAGAGAGTCCAGAGAGGACGAGCAGAGCTGAGGAGGCAGCAACGCTCCAGGAGTGGAGAGCAGCACAAAGGAGAGATTCAGGAAGAGGAGTCCTACGAAGCACGTATCCAACACACACACACACACACACACACACACACACACACACACACACACACACACACACACACACACACACACACACACACACACACACACACAGAGAGAGAGAGAGGCAGGAAGAGTCCTTGGACATGCTGTGCAAGCAGTGGCTGTGGAGAGACTGGTGAGCTATTCTTAGTACTATAACCAGGGGAGGGGAGTGGGGGTGGGGGGTTGGCTCTTTTCTTCTTGATTTGTGGCACAGTAGTATTTTCTGCCCTGCTACTACACTCGCTCCCACTGTCATCCTAAAGCTGGTACGGGCTCAGACCAATCGACCAGGATCACGGCTTTAGGATTCAGCGGGACAGCGTTGACCCCGTTTGCTGGCAGAGGTGCTTTGCCGAGAGGGAAGTCTGCACACACACCTCTTGGAATTGGTGTGTGTCGAACAGTGATGCAGAACTCTGGAGTCATTGTGAAGACAAACAGCCTGAACCCGCTGCCTGTTCTTACTGTCTGCTTTAGTCTGCCACAGTGAGCCCGCCTCTTAAAGGCACAGGCAACACGGAGAAGGGGCAGGAAAATGGCTCTTTTGGGTATCAGGGGGAAAAGCAATATTCTGCATCGATTCGCTCTGTGGTTAAAGCAGCTATGTTTGTAAGGACGTCTCAGGGAGTTACTATTTATATGCAGGAATCCCATGTAAACACTCCTGTATATTGTCTTAAACTGTGCCTCCCCCTCTGTTTCACACCACAGCTCAGATTGATAATGATGTTTTTGTTTTCTATATATAGCCAATTGCTGTACAGGGTTTTCACTCTGTATGTACGACTTGTCTAGCAGGTGAAACATGCTGTGAAAGAGTGCTGACAACAGGTTTATCACACCAATCATTGCTTCAGGTTGTACATAAATGCTTTGCATAGAAACACCACTTTGCATATCACAAACACACCATCTCTAAACAAGTTGCTACCTTTCTATCGTTCTCTGCATCGTCCTGCCATGGCGAAACGTTACCAATATGAGGCTGTGGATCAATATGAGAGGCGAATAGCGTTTCTGGGAGAAGGAGAAAGAAGACTCCTGGCTCAGGCAAAAGAAGAGGAGGTGGGAGACGGGAGGAGCGGACAACCGCTGCGTAAGAGAGGGGATGTAACTCCGCCGGGGGCCTCTCACCTGGAGACAACAGAGTGGAGGCTGAATGAAAACATTTCTTCTGTGATCCTGCACCCACAGAGATGGCAGACACACACACTGCTATATAAAGCTATTTCTGTGGTTTGTGTAGCCTAGGACGTGGGAGAATGAAAGAGGATGGCACGAGAAGTTGTTTCAATCACCCTAAAATGCATCGGTGTGATGTGATGTGTGGAACAGAGAATGTCCTGTCCACCCTCCCTCCCTCTGTAGTCATCTCCCGGCGCATGCCTCAGAGTCCTGGAAGGGGAGACTCAGGGCTCCCATACCGTCTGGCTCAGTGTGACAGTGTAAAAATCTTTCCTTTGTTCACCGTAGTGTCACATAGGTGTGTGTTTGTATCTGAATTGTAATTATAGGCTGACGTTGGAAAATCTGAAGGTACTTTTGGCTGCTGTGCTGCATCTGTGGTGGTGTGCAGGGAGTGTCGTGTAAAGGTTATGTGAGGGAAGGGGAAAAAAAACTCCTCTTTAAGAGCATCATATTGTATCTGTGCTGTGATTCTGTAACATCTGGAAGTTGATGCAGGCTGGCTTTGTCTTCCAGTGCTGATATAATCATAGCAGGTACTTGTGCTTCTGTTGCGATGTCTTGACACGGTGTTGCTGAGGTGGGGTTGTTGCCACCGAGCGATGCTGCACAGTGTAGCTCAGGCTGTAGCGGAGACTGTGTTGTTGATCGGGGATCTCTCAGTGAGGTGGGGGCTATGGTGGTCTGATGCTGCAGGCGCTACTTAATGTGGGTCAGGAGAGGCAGCACTCTTCTTCCGATTTACGCTTCCTCTTTCACATTACTAATCTTTTCTGTTGTCTCGCTTACCCCTTAGTTTCTTTCTTCCTTCGACACGATTCAGTCTGTCTTTCCATGTTGCCTTCCTCACTGTCCTCCCCCTCATTTGCCTCCTTCTGTTTCCCCACAGCTCTGCTGCGCTCCTTCTTTGTTATGTCTGGTTGATCTGCCAGGCTGTATGATTAAGTGATTTGCATGGAGGTTTTGCTTTTGGATGCAGTGACCTTTAAATAGGAAATGACCAAGGTCGCCTTCTGTTCCTTAATGTTTCATGTCTGTTGCCGCTTGTTGTCCAAAGCCTCCTCTGTAACATGAAAATACTATTTAGCATTGTCAAATAGCCCAAGTCTTCTGAAAGGAACGAAGGGGCAGAATAGCGGAAGGATGGATGTGTGAGTATGTGTCATGCTCCATCTTTGTGTTGCCGCTGGCTAATGAACAACTTAGAGTCCTGTGCGTTGACCCATAGATAAGCCAGCAGAAAGGAACAGTCAATCTGAAAAAGAAACTGTGAAAAAAAAACCGAGGTAATGAGAAGCAAAAGGCTGCTTGTCAATGTTGTTGAATTAATGGATGCATTGCATACCATTAGTGTGTGCATGTATTAGTTGCATGAGTATGCATACAAAGAGACTATAGTATATTAAAGATTTTATGCTAGTGTAGCCCTGCAGTCAAATCTGGATAATGGCTAGCTACCGCTGTGACATGTTAACAATGCGGGGTACCTTTTTATGTTGCAATGTCCATACAAGTTTCATTAACCTCATCAGTCCTAGCTTGTTTTAGTCCTCATTTCATTTCAGTCTGCCACTTGCAGACACAAATTCATATACAGTAATCCCTTGCTTATCCACGCTTTAAGATGCCCGGCTTCTTACTACATCGCAGATTTTTAGTAGGTAGTCACGTGATACCATACATGCATGCTATTGGCTGAGAGCGTCCGGAAGTGTGCTGGGTCCCGAGACTCATGGAAGGCAGTGCACTTCCGTGTATTAAAGAAACACTTAAAAGTGATTAAAACAATCACTTAAACAATTTGGGAAAAGGTAATACAGATAGAAGGTGGTTTAATATCAGTATAGGAGGTTCATAAACGTTTAAATTACCATAAATGATATATAGTTCGTCGCTATATCTAGGAATTTCTTTTCTTGCGGGTTGTTCTGGAATGCATTAGCCGCGAGTAACAAGGGATTACTATATTTTCTTTTGTCCAGTGTGTGTTCCCTTGAATGCCACTCAAATGAATATAGCTGAAAATCTTATTTATAATAATTGGAAACACATTGCAGATACCCCAAAGTCCCAAACACTTCCACTGCATTGTTGCATAAATCAAATTTCAAGCCATAATGATTTTCCCATTGTTTTTTTTCTTTTTCTGATGCACCCACTGATTCAGAGTTCCTGTCTGGATGTCATATTTACGGCAGCCCTATTGACTCATCTAGAGGCTGAAAAATGTTAAAACAAAGACAAAAAAGACAAAAGCATGCTCTCTTGTCCTGTTGTTTTGTGCTGTCTGAATTGCGATGCCAGCCAAAAGCAACGCATATACACATGAACATGCACACATACCCAGGCAAACAGTTCAAGAAAGTCTTGCGTGGTGTTTGAAGCATGAAAGAATCATTCTCGTGATTTATGCAATGCAAATGATGATGCCTAACAATGTTCTCCTCTTGTTAGCAAAACAAAATCATATTGAGGTTTGACACATTAATTGATTCAGATCCTGGAGAATTGTCTTTGGAGGTTAGTTCTGATATCAGAACAACCTATATATGGTATTATACTGCTTATACTTTATTCTACAACTTACATTGAAACAGGAATAAGATGGTTCCACCATCTTGTGGTAAATTACAGAATAACACATTCACAGAAATGACAGCAGGGCACTTTTTAGGAGAAATGATTTGTTTTTTTTATGCTTTTTCATTTGCAGCCCTACAGTGACATTTTGTGAAGAAAAATTAAAGCATAAATTCAGTCGCTATCCCTCTGTATTATTTCTTATTTTCAAGTTTGTTTGGTTTTTTTTGTTTACCTGAGATACTGATTTGAGCTTTTCTCAGATTCTTGCAGATATCGTGGAGGACGTGGAGCGGTCAGAGATGATTCCTCATGAAGTCTATGGAGCTCATTTTGTGAGCTGGATTGACTCCATCTCCTCTTGTCTAAGACCAGGGTCTACCAGTGAACATCAGTGAGACAGAACACTGTAGCACATAGAGCATCCAGACCCTCTACATAGCCATTGAGTGGAAGAGAGACAGGAAAACAGAACCAGAAGAACTTAAAGCACTACCGAAATAATCAAAATCACACTGGCACAATGAAATCCAACCAAGAGCGGAGTAATGGATGCCTTCCTCCCAAGAAGCGGGAGATCCTGGCTCTTGAACAGAGGCCTGTGGCAGTAGCTGCAACACCTCCAGCTGCTGTGGTTGCTGACAATCCCCACACAGAGAACTTAGCATGGCTAGCAAGTGTAGCCAGCGAACGCTGCAAATCCAGGGATGCAGAGACCTCAAGATGTCCCATCTCCACATCATCCTCGTCTCCTTCCACCTCTATCCCATCTTCAGCCACTCCTCTGTCTGCAGTGCCGTTGGCGTCTCTGCCTGCAGTCTATCCCACAACCCTTCCTCAACAGGCTGGAACGATCCAGTTTGCTCAGCTTGGACCAAGTGTTCAGTTCATCAGCTCCGGGCCCTATGCTGGCTACATTTCCTCCCACATCATTTCCACTAACACAAATCCCACACCAAACAACTCCGCCATTGGACAGCGTTCCCACCTGGATGGTTATACCACTGCCCTGATCTCCCCCAGCACCAAAGGGGATCAGCAGGTACAAATAGGCCTCTCACCCACAGAACTTGCTCCTGTGTCACTTCCAAACTCACCCCAAGTGACCAGCCAGTACATTCATCTGGACAGCAGAACACCTCTGACTGTGAGTGGGCACCCCGTCACTCCGCCCACAGCCCACCTGCAGCTCCATCCTCACACGGCAGTCCTCCCTCAGACGCTTACCCTCGCTCCATCCCAGCTGGTGGTTCAGTATGCAGACGGTTCAGGTGGAAAGAAGCCAGAGAGCCATGCTAAGGCTCTGCTGAATGGGGAACTGGAAGTCATCAAACAGAGTAAAACGCCTGGCCAGCCAGTGAACCCGCAGGTCCAGAGCTATGAGGCCAGACACATCCTTGTGCCAGCAGACTACGGCCAAAACCCTGCGGGACTCCAAACTTCACTGGTGCTGGTGGCCCAGCCCAACCATGGAGCTGACCGTGAGTCTAGTTCAAATAAGATCTCCTTAGTCCAGACCGAGAAAGGAGGCATCTGCTTGGGGAAACCAGTGTCCAGATCTTCCTCTTTCACCTCCCTCGCTTCTTCGGATGTGGTCAAATCTGTCGGTCCTCATACAGTCATTCAGACAACTCTACCCTCCGAGGAACTGCAAGCTAATCTTTACTCCTCAACGCAACCACCCATCATCGGCTACATCACCAATGCAAACCAGCATGCACTCGGATACCATGCAGCGTTGCCTCAGCACCTGGTCATCCCCAGTGGCCAATCCCTCCTCATCCCAGTGAGTGGCACCAATAATGGCACAGACATTGAGGTCAATCGTACTGTGAGTGCCCTGCCTGCTGCAACCACAACTCAGATATCCACCACCATGCCACATGCCTATTTGGCTACAGCCTTGTCCAAGTGTGATTCAATTGGATCAGATGGAAGTCAACCGTCCTCTGTCGTTGCACAGTCACCAGCACTGCCAGTTTTACCATCAAACCCAACTCCTGCAGTGGTGGCAGTTCATTCTCCAACTGCAGCTCCTGTCCCTGCTCCTGTCCCCGTGTCAATTCAAGCCTCTCCCTCCATCTCCTCTTCCTCCTCCCCTGTGGCACTTCCTCCATTCTTCATGCGAGGCTCCATCATTCAACTGGCTGATGGTGAGCTGAAGCGTGTGGAGGACCTGAAGACGGAGGACTTCATCCAGAGTGCTGAGATAAGCAGTGAGCTGAAGATTGATTCAAGCACTGTTGAACGCATTGACAACGGACAAAGTCCCAATGCTGTGGTCATACAGTTTTCTGTAGGAGAGCTCAAAGCACAGGTATGTTAGTCTTTTTATTAATTGTTATTGTATGATTATTAGTTATCACTTTTCATTTTTAAAGCCTCTGTACAGTATAGTGGTTGAACCTTAGACTTTAAGACTTTGGCTCCCCCTAGTGGAAATATCCAAAAGCTAGTTAGACAGTTCTGTAATAGTTGGCAAAATTTTAACTTGAGTTGAAAAGTATTTAAACTTGTATGGTATATCTTATGCAGATAATAGATATAGTATCATTATATCATTATTTAATATATAATATCATATCATGCTGGATTTTAAGATAATATTTTGCAACTTTCAACCTCTTTACAAATTGAAACAACACATTGAATGAAAATATGTATTTTTGATCTGCTGAAGTATTAAAGTCCGAGCCATATCTTTTTACATCGTACTTGGTGACATCATGTAAGTCTTTCATTAAGTCTTGCCATCCATTGCTTCACTTTTTTGCTGAAGGATTCCATCAAAGTTCATATTCAAAAGATGTGGATGTCTAGGCTGGTGGTGTCTTTGTTATGCCTTCTGATGTTGTTTGTTCATTGAGTTTTTAATGATACTAACTTAAATCAGAAGTTTGCTTATTTGGGATTTGTTCAACCTACAATGGAAATCGGAAAAATGCAACTCCAACACGGACAAATTGAATTGAGCTCAATGTCTAAGTGAACTTTTATTTTTTGAAAAGTCGGACTTCAGTTACGATTGGCTGTGATGTGTTTGCATTCTTATTATATTAATGAATCTGAGCGCATTACAGTTGTTGCAATAGTTCGTATAGTTCATATTGGAAGATCCACTGTAGCTCTGTTGGTGTGACAAACTTTGGTACCTCCACTCCTCCACAAATATTTTAGTTTGTTTCCAAAACTAGCTAAAAGTCACTGAAAGTTATCTATTTGTGTCTGTGCTTACTTCCAGGTGTGTGTCGAGGTGCTGGTGGAGTATCCCTTCTTTGTTTTTGGACAGGGCTGGTCATCCTGCTGCCCAGACCGGACCACCCAGCTGTTTGAGCTGTCCTGCGCTAAGCTGTGTGTGGGTGATGTTTGTGTGTCGCTGACCCTCCGTGGTTTGAGAAATAGTTCAGTAACAGACAGCGAGCCCTTGGGGACCAAGCTAAAGACTGATAACCTCTCTGACTCCTGTCACACGTTGGACACTGCTGGCAGAAATAACTTGAGTCCCAACGCTGCACACAGTAACAGTGGTCTCCTTATGAAGGCTTCCAGCACAGACCGGTCGCAGAGGGAGCAGGTAACCGTACCAGGACAAGGGTTGGATCTACCACCAGGATTGGGACTAGTTCCAGGACAAGGAAATGGGATCTACGGAGCAGGACCGATGCCGACAGTCACGGGAATGCATGAAGAAAGACAGGATTCAGTGAAAACAGACGTGTCTGCTTTTACCAAAATTCAGTGTGGTGATCCGGAGAGACCTGCAGTCCGCAAGAGACGTTGGTCGGCTCCAGAGCGGGATCAGACTGAGAGAGCCGAGGAGGAGCCGCCTCTGACTCTGCCCAAACCCTCTTTCATCCCTCAGGAGGTTAAAATCAGCATAGAGGGCCACTCCAGCTCTGGGAGTGAAAGGTGCTTGAAGAAAAGAGCAGACTGTTGAGAGAAATTGAAAGAATTTTTGAATGCCTGCGATTTTCTTTATGTTCCCCTCCCATCCTTATTTTTCTTTATCGAGGCTACTGTAATATAGGCAGAGTTTACACCATATTTAACATGTTTTCTTTTTTCTACACACAAGTCATATCTATGAAGTACAGTACAGCACCTTCATAAGAGGTATCACACATGAGATCAGTGCAATCAATGCTGAAAGCAAAAATGAATGCAGCATGAATGTTGAGTATGAATGGAAGTCAGGCACATGAGCATGTTACTTATCACAAGCTGGATCTCCTCTGTCATGTGTCCTAATAAACCTGATGGACGGAGATGAGTCAAGCATTCCTCCTATCAAATGAACTAGCACAGACCCAGATGTCAGCATGTATAAAGTGGGAAATCCTGTTTTGACTCATTCTGTTTTTGGTTTGTTCTCTGGTGGTTTGTTGCAGCTGTGATATCTGCAGCCTTTGTTTCTATGAGTTTTATGACTTTTTCTCATAGCATTAAGGATGTCTGTACTCTAGGAGGTGTATGGGCCTGAGTGTGTTTTTTCTTTGTGGCGGTCAGATGGAGCACAGGATTAAGTTGTGATTTTATGGCAGCATGTGAGCTCAGTTATCATTACAATCTACAATTATCAAGATTGGAAAGGTCTGACTGTATGTCATTGATTTCTGTCCTTAATAGTGACTTGTTAAGTAAAACACATGTTGTTTGCTACACCACTGACTAGCGCTGAGAATCGGATTTTATTGCTTAAAATGAGTGACAGCAGGTGCGCATATGGGTGCATTCTGAAGGAATTCATGTCAGATTTACTTTCATTTTTATTTTCAAAGTATGCTTACATCTCCTTTTATTTGAAGATGTGTACTGCATTATAAGTCATATTTACATAATTTGCATTCATTTAAGTCTTTGACCACACACAACACTAATATCATAGATTTGCTTTGGCAAAGTTGCTTGCAAACAAATGCATAACTATCCAGAGATGCATAGCGATGCTGACATTCATTTAGGGGTTCTGCTGCAGGTGGTCTGATGACTATAAATCCAGGTCATTCACTTTTCACTTTATTTGGTCCTTATCAATAGCTCAGCAAAACGTCTGGCTTTCAGTTTGGCCTAAATTCTTCATTGTGTGCACCGGGCGTTAGTTTTTGCCTGTGCCATTTGGTGTGCTGGCCAGGTAGTAAAATTTCCTGCTCTTCGCAAACTGACCTCAGTTGAAAAATAAAGGAAAAGTTACAGGCAATAAAACCAAAATAAGAAGTTGAAGGAATCTAATCATTCGTAGTACTTAGTATTGTTAGAACACAATCAGGTATTAATTTACTGCCGTTTACATTACATATAATCCTATGATCCATTGCTAATAGGGAATTTTGATTAAAGCAACTTTAAAATGCAAAGTAAAATACAATTCTAATAATTGCACAATATTTACCTATCGTGAATGGAACCATCCTGTTTCACTGATTCATGCTGCTACTTTGGTGCAGAAACTTTGGCCTTAGATCTATAGTTCTTACATTATATATTGAATACAGAACACCATGCTTTTATTGGACTTACACCATTGAAGCCTGTTTTTGTCAATGAAGGTGTGTTGATGCCAGTTGTATCAGAGCACTGCTGCTTTGATTAAATTTCCCTCTTCATTTCTTTTTTAGAGTAGAACCAAACTGAATATCCTACAATTCATTCTCAGGAACAGTGTGTGTGAGCGTGTGTGTGTGTTTGTGTCTGTGTGTAAACGTCTCTAGTCACATGTTTGTGTGTTTTCTGAGCAGCAGCACTTTGACAAGGCATCCAGCGGCGGTGAGGTGTTGGTAAACCTGTTCCTTACCTGTTTGATATAATGGGAATAATCAACTGTATGTACAATGGGAATAATGACTGTTTTTCTGTGCATTGTGCCCTACAGGTCTACCTTTGAGAGAAAGCATTATATACTGGAGCAGGAATGTAAACACACATTGGAGACACAATCTCAACTTTATTTTTGATGACAGATTCAGTTACTATACAGAGAAAGAGACAGTTGTAGAGCTAGCCTGCTAGTGTTGATCATGTACAGTGAATTGTATTAAAGAGAGTGTACAGTGTGTGTATAGATATTCTAACCCTTATGTAGCCTTTGTACTGTATGTCCCACAACGCCTCCTTCAATCATTCCTTTGATTCTCCGATATGAAGTGGTCCTGCAATTGTTTTTGTCCATCTGGATATTGATTTCATGTTCATGAATGTGCTACGATTCTTTGGGAACACACAATTTGGCCCCAGAATATAATTTGACTTGCACAATGCATTACACAGTATGTGTGGATATGATCTGCAGTTTATCATAATAGCCATGAACCTTTTATAACTCCTGAAATGTGTTTATTGTAAACCCAGACTGTTCTCTTCTGGTTGTGTTCGACTGCTCAGGCTAAACACTGCCCGTGACTGTTCTTTTCCAAAATGATGTGGTCTTCTATTTTCCACTGTTACAGTCTAGAGGTACTGCTTCATCACTTTGTCTTCATGGGTATTTTCTGTCCATTGGTGTTGCCGGTGTTTGCATTTTTTTTTTTTTTTTTAAAGAAAGGATGTTTCAAATACAGACCTGAAATTACAACAAAGACAAATCTGTTGATGATTAGGATTAATTTGACATTTTGGAACTATGATCATTCACATTCTTTCAGCAAGAAGAAGATATTTCAAATTTTCAAAATATCTCAAATATTCCTTAAAAGGCTCTGCATACCCTTCCAGACATGAAGAGGAATCAGTCAACTGCAGTCTATACATCTGAGGTGAGCCACAGGTCTGTTGGGGTTTGAATTCACTCACATATAAGCTTGAACAGGGCGCCTTAAAACAAATACAGTATATTAAAATACATAATTTCTAGCGCCTTTCTAAATAATGTTGAATATGATATATAAGCGCCACATGGTGGTGATAAATGGAATTGCATTTTGTCATTTTGAGATTAAGGTGAGGCTGTTATTTTAACTAATGTACAGCATGTCTGAGAAATTGTGTACTAACAGTACAGAAAATGATTTGTAAATAGACAGAGTCTTCCATTATAATATTGGTATGACCTTGTTGCCCGTGGAAGGGATGAACACTGATCCCCGTGTACAGAGATTCAAAGTGAAGTTTCATTCCGACACGTCATTTATTTTACAGACATACAGGACATTTCACCTAAGATACTTTATTTTACACCAGCTCAAAAAAAAAAAACAAAAAAAAAACCTACAGAAAAGAAATGGAATAAAAGACTTATTAAAGATTATTTTGTAATTGGTGTCTAAATGAATAAATCTCAGCTAACAAACATTATGTTCAACGTACAACATGTAATATGTATCAATAATGTTCCCTTATTTTGATGGTATTGAGGTTTGCTAGTCAGAAACTGTAAAATCTTTAATTCAAATGTTTGGTTTTACATTTGATCAAATATATTCAAATAAATAAAAATAAAAACAGCGTGTCTCTATCAGGATGACAGAGATGTGTGGTCACAGTTCTTATGAAAACGTGTTTTGTCAGCTCTGTGGCTCTGAGAACTGCTTCCGCTTGAGGTATTCATGATGATAATCTTCACCTTCAGGTTTCCTATTTCCTACTAGAAACAGATTTATCTGATCGCAGTGTTTGTATGAAGCCTATCATGAATTGCTATTTCTATTACAGAACATCTTTTTTTTTAACCATATATCTCTTTTACATGTTGTCTGTGGTGTTTTTTAAATAGCGTTTTCTTCAGAAAATATTTCTTATGTACTTATACATGAATATTATCATCAAAGGGTCTCTATGCAAGACGTCTTCCCCGACAAATAACATTATATATAGAAATAAATCATTTAAAAATGTCATGATTATATTCCAGAGGGGTTAGGCACCTCACTGTGTTCAGTGTTAAGTCAACACCACAGACACATTTTCCTTGAGTATGTGTACAGTTGTTTGTTTGCACAGTGCTGTGTATCACATAAGGTTGCGTAGTAAGATTACGATGTGTAGATTTACCTTTAGCAATGATCAGTAACAATAAGAAGTTATGTTATTATCTCAACAGATAGGTTATTATTTTATTGTAACAAATACAGATGAACTAAAAAACCATACAAAACCATATTTTGTGCACTGTGTGAACGGTATGTTTTACTAAGGGAACGTTTTCATCGTTTCCATTCAGTAAACAGCCATTTGCTGTCTGAAAACCCTTTGTGCTATATTATCATCCATCCATCCATCCATCCATCCATCCATCCATCCATCCATCCATCCATCCATCCATCCATCCATCCATCCATCCATCCATCCATTTTGGTTAATTAACTCATTTAGAATCCCTCAGAGGATTGGTTTATTACGAAGCTACATTTTAAGTTAGGATGAATAAAAACTAATTTGAGTGCAATGAGACCATAAATATCTGTAATTGTGTCACATTTATTTTTTGTTTAATTTTCCCCAAATCAGTTTGTCAAATATGCTTCCACACATGGATATGACATGTTTTAATGTGTTACTTGCAAATATTTTGCCTCTGATAAAACAAAGAGTCATTGCACAACATTTAAGAAACAATTTACCTGATATGTTGGTTTGGGAGTGCTGCTATAGAACTGAAAACAGCAGTAGGAACACACCAAATCTAACAAATGTTTTCTGTTAAAGGGGAAATCTATGATGTTCACACCAACCAGTTACTGTGCATATTACAAAGAGCTAAACACATTAAATATGGTGACGTCTCATAGACATCCTTACAATGTCACAGTAAAAGAAAACTGCAAAAATATGAAATTCATAGCATTCACATTAACAGAACTACATTTACAATGAAGTGACACTCAAACCCTTCTTCATCCAGTCCTTGGTATCTCTTTTTAGAAGTGGTTGGATTACCAAAGATTTCATTCAAGTGTGAGGTGACTGTTGTGCCCCACACGCCTCCCCCGCTTCACCACTTGGGGGAGTTAAAGTACTTCCTAAATGTAGGGAGACAGCATCAGGATGTCTCTCTCTTGATGATTAATTATATAAATTCATCCTTTTTTGATAAATAAAACTGATGTTTTGAAATTTGGAGCATGATAATGTAACCTGTACAATACACAGATGCAGGCAGGAGGAATATTTTTATAATGCAGTTCAGTATTTGCATTAGTAAAACAAAGGGGAAGACATAAAAATTTGTTTTTCCAAGTTGAAAAAATGTACTTTAATGAAATTCTCCGCCTGAACAGAAAGTCAATGTAAACAAAGAACTAAGTTACACAAAGGAACGGTCATTTATACTTTGAAACATTTCAGTATTAAATTTTTTTATGTATCTTTTCTATGTTTGACTTCGTCTTTGTTTCTGGCAAGTTTTGCATTTTCACACTTCTGTTCGGCAGGATAATGCAAAAGTCATTTACATAACATACAAAAAAAGAACGACAATTGTAACAAAATTTCACACATGATACAAAACCACACGACTCAGATGTGACACATTATTGTGAAAGTTGGATTTAGCTCTAATCTCTGAGTCCTGTTTGTTCTCCCTGCCTGTGGATGATACTCCAATATATATGAAGCAAATAACATCATATATGTGTAAAAAATGTGCACAGTCTGTAATGAGTGTGTTTGATTTTTATGTGTTCATATTTGAATCTTATCAACCACAACGTTAACCCACAACGACAGACACACAAACCCTGAGGGGGAAGCAGGGCGTGGCTTCTGGTCTCATTCTTCAGTCATTCTACCAACACAACAATAATTTAATATTTGTTATTTGTTCGCTCATGTTGCTCTCATGTCATGTTTTTTTTTTTTTTTACGGCAGGTCACTTCACTTATTAATACTCTCATCTAATAAAACAATGAAGCCCTCATATACATAAACAATGGAAAGCTCTAATAAAATAATGTCAGTGTAAACAAGCTTCAGTATCACACAATGGTCAAATATTGCACATACATTCATAAATATAAACATCACCTTTGTGCCTCTTTGATTACACCTGTGAGCTGCATTTGTTTGTGTGCGATTATCTAAAACCACCCTGGAGAACTGATGAGAAGCACATGACAGACACATGTACAGTAGTACCTACAGACACACACAGACACACACACACAAACTAAAGCACATGTGCATAGATCTCGAGTCTCTTAATGCCTCGCTTACACAGACGCACAGAAATGTTCAGTTACGGAAACATTTAAATTACTGTCTTCACAGCGACGTCTGTTCTGTGTTTAGTTCTGCTGCTTCATAACAAAAGGACAAACGATGGATGTGTGTGTGACTGGGCCTGTTAGGTGTTTTTTTGGTCTCCGTCTGCGGACCCCGTCTGATGCCGCCATCAATTTCTTTACCAAAGAGGTAGAAGACGTCCAGCAAAGGAATGTAGGGTCCCACTAGTACAGATCACCGATCTGGTTTAAACTACTCAGAAGGTGCACATCCCTCCCAAATCCACAATCCTCCATCCAGGAGAAGTTGTAAATCCTCTTAGGCGTCTCCTGACTGATCGGACGTCAGCTGCTCCTGGTCGGACACGTTATCATCAGCGGGCGGCCGTGCACGGTCAAAGAAACCACACTGAGGGAAACACGTGACGCCATTAGTGTAAAGTTGATAAGCAGAAAAATTGAGGAAAATTGAGTAACTGAATTGATAACACGTGTGTGTGTTTTATGTACCTTCCACATAGCTAATGTTAACATGGCCAGCACCAGTAGCCCCAGCAGGATGGCCAGGATGATGACCCAGAGTGGGACAGCAAATGACACATCAGGAGTCCCCCATAACACCAGGGTCCCCATCTGGAAGGCACAGATAGACACGGTTTCCTCCACATCCTTTACACATAGATGTCTGACTCAAACACCTCAGACGCTGCCTTCTTCTTACCGAGCTGGTGTGCTGAGGCAGGATAGAGGGTTGGATGCGATATGGCGTGGATATCACCATGAAGGACACAGTAGAATTGAGAACATAGGGGTCGTTTCGCCGCTGGGAGAGAACGGGAACATGATTATTGGAAATGTGCTGTTTGAAAAGTTAGGTCTGTGTGAAAGGAAAACAAAGTGATCTTTTTTAAAAAATGACAAAAAGTTCCTCAAAAAAACCGTGATTTGACCATGATGGCATTCTCCATATGCTGATGAAGACCACGTAAATAAAAACCTCCAGAGCTGTCTCTAAATGGTCTTATAGTGAACTTGGTTTCAACAAAGGCTGTTGTAAAAATCAGAAATTAAACCTACTTTGCTTATTTGCACATTAAATACATGGAAAAAAATGTAAAGACACACCTGCAGGAACGTATGCGCCCACAGTCTAGAGCGAATCTTGAGCACAGCGCTCTGCCTCCGATCCAAGCGGCCAATCACACACATGATCCTCAAACAGGAGATGTTGGTGCAATTCTGCAAAGACACAAGACACAATGAACAACAGCGAATCATTATTGAACATTCAGTTGTATTTTGACAGATTGTAGACCTGTGTGACACTCACCAAGGTTTTACCAGCATAACTCTGAGCAGTGGCGACGGCTCGTTTGTGGCGCTGATGAGAAGAGTTCCTCAGAAAACCCAGTAACTCAGGTGTGTCCTGGAGGGAGGACACCTGAGACAGACAAGGACAGATATTTAGTTTACTTCGTCTATTTCAGGAACTTGGATTGAAATGATGAACCCAGAATGAAAGGTGTCCAAAGTCTGAATTAGAATTAGTTTAGAATTGACAAATATGATAAAGCTGTTGATTTTCCCTAACAGCAAGGCCGAGCTAAGCTACAGGGAGTGTATTGTGAAATATTTAATGTTCAAAAGCACTAAAAAAGCTTGTTGCTCACAGTTACAGTGAAGAACATTGATGGTGACACATTAGTGGTTCAGTCTGGTCTGTATTCCACATGGGCTTTGATGCAGCCCAGAGAAGTGATGAGAAGAAGATGGTGGAGGTGCAGAAAGGCCTGAAGAAACGCTTGTAAAGTGAAACTTTCAAGATGTTGGAGACGAGACGTCTTCTACTGGTCAGCGAGCTGCGTTAAAGCTTCTGATTATTGACTTTTCTTTTATACTTTCCGATTTAATTATTATCAACTTTGCAATGAAATGCTGAAACACAGCAACTAACACATTGATTTATCTTGGCAAAAGTTACCGGAAATCGTATTAACAGGAAATCCAAAAATTGTCAAAGTGATAATTGATTAAATTTGTGACATCCGACTGATGTAGTTGACCTACCAACTGTATGGTATTTGGAAAGGACAGCATAATGCATCATGCTACTATGCTGCTGATGTGACACTCCTCTCTGAGAAAGTTGTTTGGCCCTGAGTGTGTCGGTCTAGTCTATGTACAGGTGATACAGACTCAAACAAGAACAAAACACGCTAATTACAATGATTCCTCCATCAGGCTAATTCCTGGGGGTGCTGGACCCCATTCCAGCTGGTACTGGGTACAGCCTAGACAAGTCGTTGGGAATTTACAGAGATACAGCAGTGGCTCAGTGGTAGAGCAGGTCGCTCAACGATTGTAGGATTTGTGGTCCGATTCCCGTTCCCCCAGTCATTACATCCCGATGTATTGTAATTGTCAATGTTCGTGTGTTCGTCCGTTAGATAGTCCGTCAAATATCTTTGCAACCGTTGCAGATAGAATGATGAAACAAAAAACACATTACTCAGGTGGCAAAGGGGAAGAAAATGAGATGATGACCTTGACTTTGAGAAAAGTAGGCCAAGGTTAAATTTTAACTTTTGAACACTCAGGAACTGGATAAGATAGAAAGACGAGGGAAAATTCCAGTGTGAGTAAGACCGTAGATCAAAGCTAGTGCTTTGATCATTGACAGTAGGTCAGAGCACTAGCTTTGATCTTTGACCTATGCAAGTAGGTCATGGTAAAATTTTGAATTCAGGGGTGTCACGGGATGTTGCGGTCTGTGACTGCATTGGTTCTATTTGCTGTTGTACCCTTGGGGTAGCAGCCCCTCACTGCTACCAGTGAGGGACTTGCTGGTGAGTGAATGTGTGTGACTGTTCCGGTGGTGGTCAGAGAGGCCGTTGGTGCGAATTGGCTGCCAAGTTTCTGTCAGTCTGCCCTGGGGCATCTGTGGTTACATATGTAGTTTACCATTAACAAGTATGAATGAGGAGTCAATGAATAATGGGCCCACTGTAAAGCATCTTTGATGGCCTTAGAAAAGTGCTATATAAATCTAATCCATTATTATTATGACATTGAAAAACAACCAGCCATGCCCATCTATATTTTAGAGTCACCAGTCAACCTCTTCTCCATGTTTTGGAAAGAAGCTGGAGAACCTGGAAGGAACCCACTTAATCACAGAGAAAACATGGTAACATTAATGCTAACCATTGCACCAATCTGAAGTCCGGATGTATAAAAACATGAATGACGTTATCTGCCTTATTTTGTTTTCATATATGATTGCAGCTATCAGTGTTTCTCTGTCTGACACACACACACACACACATTTTGAAATATCATGTTATTTCTTTAAATAACTATATTTCAGAATATTCTTTCCTATTTGTATTATTACAAGTACAATACTCCACCACTCTCCTTTTGAGGCAACTGGCAGGGAGCACAAGCAAAGGGCAAAGCAACAGCCACTACTATGCTTTGAATAAGAGATTATAAATGATGGAGGGCTGGATGGATGGATGAATTACCCGCTAGCTATAATACATAAAGGTCTGCAATTGTTTGAGATCGAGTGGTTTGATAGTTTGCCGGAGAAGTAAATTAGTGGTTAGGACGGATATTTATCTGCACAACAGGCAACATGTCTCTAATTATGTATTTGAGTCTCAGAATGAGAATGTGCCTGCATGCATCAGCACATAAATGTGAATAAATTGCGATGTTACCTGAAGGCCAAGTGGGTTGAGGCTGCTGTTTGTCCTGCAGCTAATCGGTCCGTCAGTTTGAATCTCCATTGCATACAGCAGGTTCTCGTCACGGAAACGGGCGGGCCAGCCGACCTGGAGCTCAGCTTCACGAATACTACTGGGACCGGAGTTATGCAGCTGGAGATGGAAGGAGGCAGCAGAAAAAAAGTCAGAAGGGTGTCAGCACTATGGTCCCTCTTATTCGTGAGTCTCAAGCGGCTGAGGCTATAATTAGGTTATCATAACTGTGGCATGATGACACACGCCTCCTGTGTTTGACTGCAGATAATACCAAGTTGACCTTAAATCACTGGGGATTGAAACACTAGACAAGTCAAATCCACAGCATTACTTGGCTCATCATCACAAATCAAAATGAGGATAAATGAATTATGAGCCTAAATGAACCATCACTGAAATAAACCTCTTCTTTTTTTTTATAATGACTTGTATATTCTCCATCTTTTACATTCTTTCTCTCTTTCACACACACACACACACACACACACACACACACACACACACACACACACACACACACACACACACACACACACACACACACACACACACACACACACACACACACACACACACACACATGCATGGCTATTAACACTGCAGCAAGTCATCCAAACAGGACATGATCGTGGTGCTGCAGGGCAGTAATTGTGCAAGAGCCAAAACTCCGTCCCCTCTAACTGGAAGCAGCTGCCAACTCGGAAAAGTACCGCAAATGAAAATCATTATCAGCTGCAGGACAGGCCAGACACCGTTGCACTCTGGTTCAATGAAGCAGCCATCCCTTTCAAACAAAAGGAAATCACATGTGTGGTGCAACCGACCCACACATTCACATGCCCCCCATTGTAAACTGTCGCCAGGCTGTCTGCCATCTTCCCTCCTTGTATCTATTTGTCTGTACCTGTGTTTGACCTTGTTTTCCCCTCACTCATTATCACTCATTAAACTCTGTCCAGGCAATCCCTCCTCCCGCCTCCCTTTCTCCCTCCTCCCCCATTTCTTACTCCCTACACCCCTTCTTTGCCCCTTTCTTATTCCCGCCTCCACAGGAGTAATTACTCCTGAGCTGCAGACCTTTGATCAGCCACTACCTCCTCCTTTGTAGAGCTACTGTTTTATTGTGTGTTAGGATTTACTCCACCTTGCTGTAGCCTCATTTACAACTTCCAACAAATATTTCTCCAGGTCTTTTCATCTTAACAGTCTGAGCACAGGCCTGTGACAGCAGGAACATGACCTCAGCACACCTCTATCTTCCTCTTCACTTGAGACGCTGATGTCTGACTGTGTTTCAATTAAAGGTGTGTTTACCTCATAGATGTGTGTCACTTGTGGCCCCACATCGTCCTCCTTGACGGGCTTCTCTTTGGGTTCCCAGCGTGGGAATGGCAGCACCACCTGAGACGGATGAGACACCCTGAGGAATGGAGGATTAACAGCAGTTAAAGGGAGATATGTCATCACATGGGACGATCTTTAAAATCATATCTGCAAGATGAACACTCAGCGGCCACTTTATCAGATACACACACACACACACACACACACACACACACACACACACACACACACACACACACACACACACACACACACACACACACACACACACACACACACACACACACACACACACACACACACACACACACAATCAGTATGTCAGAAACTGCATCACAACTTTGATTTGAAATTTATTCATAGTCAACTCGACAACTGAGAAAAACAGCTAAAATAAAAAATGATTTCCAAGTCCTTACATTTATTTCACCTGAAAAAAGTCCTAAAATCCTTGTACATCATCATCTTCACTGATTTATGTAATAAAGTCTAATTTTAAATGTGTGAGTGATGTCTCAACATTTGGACAGGGATGAAATCATTTAACAGAAAACAGATCCTTGGAAGACAGACCTTCACAAGTACATGTGCGGAGACACTCTGCACTTTTGGAAAATTGAAGTCAGGACATTCTCATCCAAAAACGGTAATTGATCTGTAATGCTCATGACCTTTGACCGCACTGCAGTAAACACTGGCGCGATTCAATATCGGATTTTACCGCAAGGGTTCAGAATCCCTTTGGAAATCCATTGTTAGAAAACAGTTTGTCTCTGCTTTCACCTTAGGACTCCACCAAGTCAGATATCAACAACCATCAGATACAGTATAACATGACTTCTCTGGGCTTGAGCTCATCTGAGATGGATCGATAGAAAATGGAATAAATCTCTGAGGAGTCAAAATCATGGACTGTTCAAAATCCAGCATCTTTGGCATAAGTGATGTGTCAACTGTCAAATGTGAATGCTGAAAGGTAAAGGCTTTTGAAAAAGATGATGCCATCAGACAATGAAGCTATGGTATGATTCTGCACCACATCACAGTGCAGCTTCATGGTGAATGACTGGCAGCAGTCCAGACCTGTCCTCTACTGAACCAAATACAACAAGAGTCCTCTGATTTTTAAGAAAGTAGCTATATATCAAGCAAGAATAAGACATAATTCCACTTCTCAAACCCTTACTAAGTGTTGTTGCCACACCATGGTAAACACAACTCCATTCAAATGTTCAGAAAAGCATCAGATTTAGAATGAGAGTGTATTTACAACATTAAATATCTTGTCATTGCTCTGTATCTTTTGTCATCAAAGGGATTTATCCTATAATTACTGGCTCCCTCTGCTGCTGGGCTGCAAACTTGTGCTGTTATGTATTTTGGTGTGTCATGCTGAGGCTCGGAGGCTCCCAGCATGCATGACAGTTCACAGCGAAAACAGTTTTCTGAGATGACCGTTGAGAAAAGTACACATTAATGCCTGCTGCATTATAAGGCTGTTGTGCCTGTTGCTGGAATTAGCTGTTAAAAGTTGTGATGCTGGACATGTACAGGAGGCAAAAAACACAACATTTATCCCTTATTTGTAGGAATGTAACTGATCTGACCTCAACAAGAGAGGGGGGGTGGACTCACTGGACCTTGAGATGAATACCTGTTTTACATAATGTCAGAACTTTCTCGACATTGTGGTTGTAAGTGTAGAAATGTTTTGTATAGAAATAAAACCCTAAAATCAACTTAAAAAGTTAACGCATTCACATAAACTATGCTAAATGGATTTCTATCATAATAATACGACAGACCCGCAAAATAAAGCTCCAAATGCCAGAGGATGATTGAAATCATATTCTATGACATTAAATAAACAAATTGAGGATTTCAAGGTTGTTTGACCTGAGTAGGTGGGTTTATACAGTCCAGTCGATTAAAAATGTGACGTTTGAAATGTTAGATGGCTTCAAAGTCCAAACAGAGGAACTTGTATATCCTCGTCTTTCTGGTCCCAGGTCCTCCTCTGTTTGTATGTAAAACTGACCACACCCAAACAGCGATATACCTGTACACAAATTCCAGCTTTGAAGTGTGAGTGCGTAAGGACATCCATGAACATGTCAAAGGCTCTCCAGTCTCCCATGTGCTCAAGATTAGTTGAAATTTATTCCTAGTCCACGTTTTTTAATGCTGTTTACATTTTGTGTATATATAAACAGGCTTCACAAGTGTAATCAGCGAAAGGGCAGTAATATCCTGCAAACACTAAACTAATGAGGCTGAAACACCCTAAATTGCATCTTTGTGAAGCGGACAATACAACAAAGAATTCCAGTGTTGTTCGGAGAAGACGCTGCACTCTCACGTTCAAAAGACGTTTGACTCACCCGCGTAAATAAAGCTGAGCGACGGCAACAATGGACAGATTCAAACTGATGAGGTTGCTGTCAGAGTTGTCTTTGTTGGAGCTGAAGAGAGAATCATAGTGTGTTTAAATTGAATATGAAAACATATAGCAAGAAACACGTCACATAAGCCATGCGCTACATTCTGTGATACAATCAAAGTGAATGCAAAGCCTCAGATAACACCATAATAAAATTTTTATTTTCAACTGCCTCCAGGAAGGGGCTTTTTCAGTATTTAAGTGCCTGAGTCTAGTGATGTGTCGCATCAAAAGCAATACAGTGGAACAAACAGTGAACATATTGTGTAGTGCTTGTTGAGATCCTCCCGGCCATCTGTCTTCTTCTCTTCTCTGTGGTTAGTTTCATCAAACCATAGGCAACAACGTGACCGGCACACACACAGAACTTATTTACATGGCTGAGAAGAAATACAAACAAGTCTTTGTGTGCATTGGGGGGGATGCGTGAGAATGTGTGGGTGTGTCACCTGTGGATCTGTAGCTCGAAGCTGATCTTCGGTCTGGCGTCTTCCAGCCTCTGTACAGAAAACTTCAAACCAACACTGAGCTGGGAAAAAATGTGGAGAAATTAATGTTAAAATACTGCAACTAGAAAAAGAGGGCAGTGAAAGGAAGATATAAGATGCGTCTGTACATCAGAGGCTACATCATGTTAAAGTTTCTACAAATAGTAGAATCCATGTTAACAACATCCTCGTCTTTTGTTACATAGGCAGAAAATCAGGTCTGTGTTTGTGTGTTGACAACGGGAAAACTCCAGGAACTGAGAAAAAAACTCTGCGAACACAGACTTAAAATCCATGGTTTAGGTTTGCGTCTCTGCCCAGTTTAAATCCCCTGTCATCTACACTAACTCAAAACACGTGGAGGATTTAGTTCATCATCCACCGTCTGACAGCGGAGTGTGTGTTTGCCTACTTGTGTACATGTACTGTGTGAGCTCTACCGAACTACAGTTTGAACACATGGCCCAGAGAGGGAAATGACAGCATGCAGACACACACACTTCAAGAAGCAGGCCTGTGGGGGCGTGTGGTGGGGTGGAGGTGGGGGAAGACTACAAAGTCAGGCCATCTTTATGGGGCACATTAGACAGAGCCAGACGGAGAAGATCTGAAGAGTCACACGCCCAATGAGCATGAGTCGAAACCTGTCGCTCTCACCCAAGATACTCCCTGTCACAGATGGGAGGAGGAGGAATCCGTCTTTTGAGGATCAAGTCTTAAGTTGAAAAGTGGCTGTTAACATTTGGTTTAGCCCTTCACAGAGACCACCAGCTGTGGTCAGCCTGCGCTTACATTGGCTAAAATGGAACATTCATTTTCACAGTGGAGAGAAATCACTGAGAAAAAAAAAAAAAAACTCCCATGGAAACTTTCTCAATGAACTCATGTAATGTTGTCTGATTGTTCTGATTGCTCAGGGTTTTTAAAATAATTACCAATTTTACGACAGAGTGAATAAAAACACTGCCTTTGCTGTGTTGCTGCCCTGGCTGAAGCTGTCACCAGAGGGGTATTTAGCCACATTTTTGGCAAAAAGAGAAATTGTTTAAGATGACATTTTTGAGTCATATATTGTCGTCATATAATCAACAGAGCATTGCTGCTGTGCTGAAGGAGAAAATGAAACTACAAACCTTGATACCCACAGGCTTACGTGAAATGACTGATAATAGAAACTAAAACAGGTTATTTCCCATTATCTTATTAAATCTGTTCGTTGAGACACAAGGAAAGTTGAGACTGGGATCAAAACATGCCCACTAAACTTTGTGAGTGTCAATTGGAGATTCAAAGATTCTAAATTCTGCAGCAGAAATAAAGAATGTCTGAGATCACGGCTCTGTGAGGCGCTGCAGCTGCGTCATGTGGCACAATGAATGAAGCTCAATGATGAAAACTATTTAGCTGCCAGCGCAACCAGAGTTTGCAGGGGTGTGTGGAGGTATGTCCTGTGTAAGTCTGTGGATTCCTGAGCACCCAACAGGGTAAAGGGAGGGTTAAATATGGGAAACATCTGGACAACTAGGGATCTCACACACACACACACACACGCACGCACGCACACACACACACACACACACACACACACACACACACACACGCACATACACACACACCCTTTCGCATGTCTTGTTTTCCTGCCCTCCCCAATACTGAAACATGATCACATAATTGATTTATCAGTTCGCCTCGTGTCACCTCCAGGGCTCAAATACACCTCTTTGCTGGCCTTGACACCTTTAGACAAACGACACACTCACACTTCACACACACTTAAGCACAAGTGATAGGCTTTGTGGAACACATGCGGACACCGACACGATAGAGTTTCATGTAAGAAAGGTTGAGTCTTTACAAAGCTTAGTCTTCCTGCATGTGTTAGCCATCTATGGGCTAAGTGGATTATTATTACACCCTGCACACTTATGCGCACGCACACACACACACACACACACATGCACACACGCACACACGCACACACGCACACACACACACACACACACACACACACACACACAGAGTGAATTTGAAGCATAGTTGAGGGAGTCAAAGTGTGTGAACTGAGGTCAAGGTGATGATCAGGAATCATTGGAAACAATCAATCAATGTGAATTAAACCTGAGGGCAAACAGCCTTAGCTTCTCGGACTGGATGTTTGAAATGGATGTCGAGGTGAAAAGTCTGTGTTGTGCTTTTGTGTGTGAAAACACACCTCTGTCCCGGCCACCATTGGATTCCCGAGGTCACACACCACCATCCTGGACTCGTTTACCATCTTGTATTCGCAGTCCGGCTGAGATGAGAACTGGAGCAGGAAGGAGACAGAACATGAAAGAAAAGTAGGAGTAGAGCGAGTCAGATGGTGAGAGAAGCAATAAAAGTGGATGAAAGTGACAAATAGGGAGCAGCGAGAGTCAAGAGGGGAGAGAAAAGAACAACAGCGGGAAGCACATCATCATCAAAAGAGAGAAGGGAGTGAGAGAGAGAGAAGGAGGGAGGGAGGGGTGAGGTAGAGGAGGAGTGATGGATGGTCTGACAGTAACAACCTCATCAATCAAACAGCCCCATTACACACTCATTAGCACACATACACAAGCACATGCACACACACACACACACACACACATGCACACACGTAGACACACAGAAACATGCAGCGTTTGACCTTATCCATTTCCGTGGTCACTAATGCAGCTTGTAAATCATAATAGGGGCTTTTGGCTAATGCCAGTAAAGAATACTCTGCTGATAGCCTCACTTTAATCACCCTAAACAAACACACACCGCAAAGACACAACAGGATGCGATGATATACATCAACTGCAGCCTCAAATCACTCGCTTCCTCATTTTGTGTGATCTCCTAACACATGACTCCATCCAAAGTCTATTTTCAGAATCCACGCCAATGACACTCATCACCAGACGGACTTGTGTCAGAGAAATATGTGTGCAGCCTGCGGGAGAGTGTGTGTATTTACGTCAATCTTGCGATTCACTCCAATGTAGTCGGCCTCTGGCGGTATGAGAGCGTGGAGCTCCGTTTCGTAGGCTCCCTCTCCGCGGTTCACCGCAGTGATGGTCAACAGGACCAGGTTGTCATCTCCAATCACCAGCTCTGAACGGTCCCTGCGTGAGAGTGTGCGTGTTGCATTTAAACAGCAAAAGGAAGAAATAAATCTTTTCAGGTATGTACACAGGTAAGAAAGCATTAAGTTGAAATCACATTCAACTTTAGTCTTGTGGCTTTAACATTGAAATTAAAATTGAAAATTGACTTTTTTCCAGGAACACTTCATGGCTCTGTAACTTGGAATGCCATATGTCTGACCCCAACAATCACCCCAGCAGCATTTGTTGGTGTGTTGCAGTGTAGGTGAGTGTATCAGTCGGTAGAGGGTGACAGGATGTTTGCTCAATTCTGCCATGGAGATACTGCACAGCTGGAATCGCTATGAAGAGTAGGCTAATTCATATACAAACACACACACACCAACACACTCACACACAGCGTGGTTAATGGATTTATAATGTGAGCACCTTTAGTGTCAACTGGGCTTGTTGGTGTGAGTAACAACAGACATTTTTTTTGTTTAGCTGTGTGTGCTTGTGTTTGGTTGTGTGAGGCGTCAAGTGTTTACAGGTTGAGGTCAGAGGGCGTGGCCGTGTCAGTCTTACATGCTGGCAGAGAGCTGGAGGTCAGGGATGCAAATATTGTCATCGCCGCAGTCCAGGAGGATGTAGGCCTGGGAGGGAAAAGAGCACACAGACGAGGGTCGTCATGAGTGGGACGTCATTGTGGAAGCGAAAAGCAGTAACCCATGTTAAAACTCTGGAGACACACCAGGATGCAGGTGTTGTATATGTGAAAACACACACATACACACACACACACACACACACACACACACACACACACACACACACACACACACACACACACACACACACACACACACACACACACACACACACACACACACACACACACACACACTGCTATCCAGATTTTGAGCAGCTGAATGAGCTTCTGTTTGGTTGCACAGATTCAGGTTGTTTGTTTTTAAAAAAAAAACAGTTTTGTGATAAACAAAGTCTTCTCTCTCTCTTTCGTGAGTGTACTTTTTATTTGTTACAATTAAAATACAATGTCCAGCATCGCAAAGTGCAGCTTCCAAAGTTGATGGTAAGTAAGGAAAGAATGAAGAAAATATCTGATCAAAGGAAAGCTTGTCCAATGAGGTCAGATGAGCTTGAATGATTCATGAGTGTGTAAATAGAGGAGGACACAATGTGCTTCACGCACCTACATCAGGCTGATGGAGATAAAAAGATATTTAAGTTGGTCCAGAGCTGAAATCTGGCTTCAGTTTATATTCTTCTGCATTACTTTTACTGACCAGCTCCTGACTGAAATGAACTTCTGTGCACTGACTTGATTTTCTTAACTCATATTCTAGAGTAGACATGTTTGAGAAGAAAAGTTTTCCTCAGAAATAAAGCCTGAGTTTTGTCTCCATGTTTGTCCATTCCATCATACCTTCCAAGGACAGTAATTGAGATCAGAATTACTTTTCATTTTTGTTCACCCTCTCTTGTTCCATTAAATCTATTACAGAAGAGGAGTTCACTTGTAAAATCTATGCAAGCAAATTTGACAGGAAGGCAACAACCAAGTGACTGGGAAAGTCTTTTTTATATTATACTACTACAAAAGGAAAGCTAAATTCTTGTCATGTCTGATGAAGCCTCTTTGTGTCTAAGGTAACCAAGTTCATCAAGGAATGTGTGAAATATGCTCAATATATGGTTTAGAAACGGGCTTAGAGGACTTCATTGTTTTTATATTTTACAAATCACATATATTCCTTGTGTAGCTTTAAAATCTGATCAAGGAAAGCCACTGTCCACCCCCCCCGATCAAACCCCAAAACAGAGGAAGGATGCCTGTTCCAGGACGATAAAGATTCAACAGATGATCAACATGATGCTTAGAGGACACAGTGTAAAAACTCACGTGTTCCTGAAGGAAGGTGCTGCTGTAATGGTTGAGGACAGGTGGGAGGGTTTGGTCATGAGCGCGCTGAGCCAGGCTGTAGTTTAAAGCCAATGAGATAGGGGTCAGTTTGTCCCTGAACTCATCGTCTTCCTGACGGAACAACAGAATGAACATTTAGATGACTGGTTCCTCTCTAAGTTACACAGCATTTTACGAAGCTCTCAAATCTGGGTTTTGCACAGGTGTGGGATTCACTCACTTTCAGGTAAATGGTGTAGCTCAGGCATCCACGAGGGCGGCTGCGACCCAATTTTAGGAATCCTGTGCGCTGAGGCTGTTGGGTGTCCAGGAACAAAACTCTTTTAACTCCGCCTCTTGTGCCTTTCAACCAATCCAGCTGCAGCTCTGCTGTCAGGTCTGATCCCAAGGTAAAGAGGTGAGATGAAAGAAGTGAGTTTAAGACACATTGGACCACTGGCAACAAGTACAATGACACGCGCCTTCGCTCTCGAATCCATATTTTTACTCCACTAGGCAGTGGAAACAATGCATTTTACATCATCTGTCTATCTGAACATTGTCTTCTGTATCCCCCTTGAGTTTGTTCCGTGTTTGCTTGTAGTCTGATTGTAGTGCTGAGCAGTGGTTTCACAGCAGGGAACTCTAATGAGACATGAAATGGAGCCGACTCGGACTCCCTCTGTCATTCTGGTGCACAGCTGCTTACCTACAGAGCTGGGGATCCCCACTCCGCTCACTGCTGCACAAACATCCACCTTCAGACTGGAGGAAGACAAAACAGGAACATTAACACTGTTAGAACATTACTAGAACCTGAGACGTGTCTGCTCACCCACACCCACAGGGACATGGAGACCTAAAGACAATGTGTTCATTGGTAATATGTAATATTATTTTACAATAAATCACAAAGAATATTACTTCAAAAACAACAGTAAGCCATGCAAATTTACATACAAGTTAGTAGTAACGCAAGACAGGCGGCTTTTCAGCATTAATCAAAATCAAAAGTTTGGATGTTTTGTAGTTAACCTTGACTCAAACACTTGAAATTGTTTGTTGCTTTCTTGTACATTACATAATGATTTTTTTTAGTCTTTTATAAATTGTGTTGTAGCCATGGTTTATGTCAGTCTTGTTTTGTTTTTTTTTACAAATATTTATACAATTTCTGATGTATATGAAAGCATATAAATAAAGTGCTGGTCACAACACTGACTTGTTTGGATAATTCTTCATCCAGTAATTTTAGACATACTGTATTCGTACTGTTACTTTTCATTCACACATGTGTATGTTACACACCATATAACCAACGCAGTAAACGTCTCTTACGCAATGGACCTTTTTCTTCCTGTACTTGAGGGGCCAGTGGGAATTAGAGCTAAGGGCCCCAGAGTCTCTCAATTAGACACAGAGACATGGGAGACTGGGAAGGATTTCCGTATTTCCTCTATTTATGAGTCTGATTGTATGCGTAGGTGTGTGTGTGTGTGTGTGTGTGTGTTTTATCACTTCTCTAGTCATGAACAGGAAAGTCACTCCCACATATGGAGCACTGAAGAGTTAACGTCCACTTCTCAAAGAGGTCTCACAATTACAACATTCCTGCTTCTACTCCGAAGACTCAGCAGAATGAGGCATGAAGTAAATGACCTCATGTGATTGTTAATTGTTTGGTTTCAGTTCAAAAAACCTTTCTTACTTGTGTGTTTGTTAATAATTAGCATCCCCATGAGGAGATACAATGATGATGATGAGCTGGTTTCCTGCTGTTCCAGATGTTTGTGTTGCAGTTGTGAGTTTATGTGATATAAAATGCAGGCATCCATTAAAAAAAAATACTCCAGGTGCTTTCATGCATGTTTAATAAAATATGTGTTACATGTAAGCATTTTGTGTGTTATGTGTTATAGGGTGTGTGACTCTAATAAGCACTGTGTCAAACTTAAGTGTATGTAGCACGGAAATGGCCCCAATTTACTGAAAAAAGCTCTGGCCCATGGTTATTCATTACTGTATGCAATTTTCCCTAAAATGCATCTGTGCTCCACCACCCTAAGCACTGCTAGAGGGTCTGCATACATGAACGTATAAATACCCTCCCTCACAGCCCTTGGTCTGCTTAATGAGTAAGAAAGTTTCACGTAAGATTGGTTATTATGCAGTTTTTCCTCCTTTCCCATTACTTCTTCATCTTCCCATTTTAGTACCAGGTTGTGTTGCTCATGTTAACAATCTGAATTGTAGAGCATTTGACCCCCCCCAACAACAAATACAACAACAACGACAAAAATTCGTGAACACCTGTACTAAAAAGATGTTTTATCCATTTGGGGGCACCAGAAACGAGCTGCTGTAACACCTAAAGGATAAATGGCAATGTTATAAGTTAAGATGTTAAGTTTAAGATGAGCATTCACTCTCCTATCAGTTCTGCGTTTGGTCCAACTTGTGAGGTAAAATATCCTCGCCAGCCAGTCAGTAGAGTATAAATAACAAAAATATTAAGATATTGGTTAGTATTTAGAATAGACTGCTGGAAGAGAACATAGCTTTGCTTTGTACTTTACTTTGCTTTTACTTTGATTTATGTTGTACAATCTGATAGTGAAATGTCTCTAGTTACTTTGGAACAAGCAGCTCAGCTTCACTGGTGAATTAAAAGTAAAAGTCTTTGGGAATTCTGAAAATATCATCAGATCATTGGTGAAAGAAGTCAAACAAACTTTTGGGTTATTACTTTTCTGAAAATCACACGCTTCGCTCCATGACTAAAATATAATGATATGAGAGGAACAAACTGGTTGAAGCCTCTGTGTGCAGAACTTTTTGACTTCACAAAAATCAAAATGTTCAGAACTTTTCACCCCTCTGAAATACAAGACCATCTGACATCTTTTAATTCTCTGCTGCTGCTTAAATCTCTGTATGAGTGTGTGTGCTATGTCCTATCTGATTTCATACGTCCGACCGAAACTTTCTGGCGGTTTATTTAAATAGGCTGAGCCTTGTTTTCAGGGCTCTCTGTAAACCTGACCTAAAGTCTATTCCCTTTTCACTCACTGCCAACACTCACAGACCACTACCCACACACAGGCACAGCAGTGGCAACTAGCCGAGCACACGTCTTTCATCCAAACAGTCCTGCAGCAGTTCCAGTCCTAATAAGTTAAGACCAACAATAGACTGTGGCGAAGCAGTGGGAGCCTTCAGAACCCCCAGCCCTTCAGCATCCCCCTCGTCCAAACTCACCCCAAGACTGTTCAAAGCTAGACGTTACCCACAGGAAAAATAACATAATCAAAACAGAATTATGCTGTTATAAATTAATCGCAGCATCCCATAAATCTAACTTTCCTGGTTATTTGAGAATACTTTTTCAGTGTGCTTTTAAATCATTGTGTTACACTGACAAACAGACCTTGGCAGACAGCAGACATCTAGAGTTCAGGGGTGAAATATTTGTCACATCTGTAACTCTGATTTGTGAATTTGTATTCGTTACACTGCATACTGTTTTACGATTTTAAAAAAAGTATTCATTATCGGTGATAGCGAAACCCCGTAAGACCCAGATTAAAGTCTGACTTGGACCCAAGTAATATTCTGGATCTGGTGATTCCAAATTCAAAGGGTAGATTTAAGGTTAAGGAATCACATTATGAAACTATCATCGGGCAATTACGTTTTATTGGACTAGCATTAGAGGAAAACAAAGCTCACATGGCAGACGTTTGGTTAAATTCTTGTTCTCTGCTTTCATTCACCTGCACACATGCAGCTGACTCTGAATCCCACATGACAGATGGATTATAAAACTTTCTGGTGTAATAACAATGGAAAGTTTGCTAAATTAAGTACAGGACAAGGAAAACAATCAGTTGTGGACTGTTGTGAACGGCTAGAGGGGAACGACCTTTAAAAATTCTTCGGGGACCAACAAAATGTACTTTCTGCCCATATCAATCAAAACTGACTTGAATTCGCTATCAGAGTTCTCAAAGTTTTTGTCCTTTTGTGACTAATCCTTGGAGACAGGAGGATAAGAACTTGTTTTTGTATAACTTTTATATGTAAAGCTGTGAGAAATAACCAGCCTAAGGAGACATTTATCTTTAATTTGTATCTGGTATGTCTTATAAAGGTGACGTCACTCTTCTTACCAAGTAACCATAATATCTGTTTGTGGCAGATGACACTGTCGGTCATCGGGGTTCAGGATTCTTGGAGTTAGGATCATGGAAGCTTCCACAGACACCACAGCTCGAGACCTACACACAAAAACACACACGTATGCACACACACATTCAGTGGTGAATCCAGATCAACATGTAGTTTGACCAAACGTAAGGAAAAGATGGCAAAATATTAGGAGAAGCATTTCAAAATGGACAAGACTTACCTGTATATCGCCACCTCACCTGAGCCGAACGAACCCACGATCAGATCTGCAGATGGCGGTGGTGGTGGTGGGGGGGGGGGGGCGGGGGGGGGGGGGGGGGGGGGGGTTGACAGAGAGACGGGAAACAGAGCTTCAAAGAAAGCCACAGATGGGACTGATTTCAAGGTCTCCAGCAATTTTCAGCAAACACAACTTCTTGCATTAAATGCACACGCGCACACACAAACACACACACAGTTAAAATGGCATGTTTTTTTCTGATGTTAACATTGTTTTTTTTCTCATTCTTGTGCAAAACACCTTTCTGGCTAAATTCATATAATGAAATTATTCATAAATGTGTGTATACGTGTATGCTTTGTGAGTTCATAATGTGTGTTTATGTGTTCATACATGTGTATGTTTGTGTGTGTGTGCATTCCAGTGCTATTAGAAACCTCACGTCGCTCCATTTCCCAACAGCCGATGTAGAAACGGCTCCTAACTGTAAGCAGCATCACATCCGCGCCATAATAGAATTTTATTTGTTTTCATGGGTTTTGTGATGAGTACAAGATTTTAATTGGCTGTCATGGTTTAAAATAGAGCCGATATTTAATGGCTGCGGTTCGGTGACACATTCCAATAAAAAATTGGGATACACAGAGACACAGGGTGAACACACACATGTGCACAAATACTGATGTAAACAATGGGGGGAGGGGGCATGCAATGGAGACAAGCCACCGCCGCCAGACACAGCAAAACTGTGTTGGGCGATCCTTAGGAAGACTCAGTTCAGTCACAGGAAATTGTGGCTTCAGGTAAAGAGTAATATTCAGTATAAATGAATGTTATTATTTCTTTCACCATTAACTTATGAACTAAATGACTCCCTTTAGAAAATGTACAATGTCTAAGCTAAACAATCTTACCTGACCCACCCCTCAACCTTGAAGGTATTGGAAGACGACTTATCTCGCTATTTTTTAAACTGGGAGGATTACAGGATTCCCCTTCAACTGGATCAGACCCATAGACCTACTCACCAACTAAGCAACCGACCGACTGAGCAACCACACAGACAAAATATAAGAGAGATAATTAATCCAATCAAATGACAGAGGAGTAAAATGTCAAAGTCAGAAATGCCATCTTTCAAAACAAACAAACTGAATTTATTAATCTAGCAATAAAACAAACTGGAAAACACCAAATACTGTTTGTTATATAACACATAAGAATTAATCGTTTTAGCACTCCAAGCAATAATTAGTGGGAAATGGTTTTAACCTGCTGTAAGGAATACAGCACTAAGTGGGTGGAAATACTCTCTTCCAGACTGATTGTCATTTGCTGCGTCTTTTCCCTCCTGCATATTTAAGAAGAAAGGAACTAATTGAATCTGAGGAAAGCACATCTGTTTCTGTTTCTGCAGTCACTGAGTCCCCTGAAACCACAGTATTAAACATTTAGGTCCTGTCCCTCTTCCCTTGGGGTGAGCTGTGTTGAGATGTGACTGCGTGGCTTTGTGTGTATCTGTGTGTACTGTATCGACAAGCCTGCAAAGAAAAGGGCCTTGAAATCTGCTTTTTGTTGGGTAGTCAAAGAGGTACTGAAAAGGGGGGGAAAGAGTTGCATGAGCAGGAGGAGAAAAAAGGAGGGTAGGGGATAGTGCATTTGGCCTTTAAAACCGCAATCTGTGAAAGTCATCAGAAACAAGGTGTTTCCAACGGAGGCCAAAACAGAGAGAGAGGGAGACCACCACACACTTAGTCCAAATTCCTCTGTCCACCCAGATTTCTACCTTTTCTCCTGCTTTAGGTGTGTGCTTTCAACATCATGGTCTGTGGAGGTTTGTCACTTTGTCTGTACTCCTTATCCTCACTCTTTTGTTCACTCTCAAAGCCACTGAATGACATCAGATTGATTTAATGACCAGGCACCTCTGGGTTTAAGTGTGTGTCAGAGCAAGAGTGTGCAAATGGTTGCACCGCAGACTAAATCAAATAACAGGCTGCTTTCTTTTTTCATATCATTCTCATTGTGCGTGTGTGTGTGTGTGCGTGTAAGACAACAAACTGCAACCACACAAAATGGGTGCATACATTCCGTTCATTAACGGCAGGCCTAAGTGCAGGTATGGTGTTGGTAACTGAGCTGCTTCAGTTTGAGGTGTCCGCCCTGTTCTGTGAAAACACAACCTCCATCCAGAGTTTAGACAGACTGTCAAGCTGTCACTGGCTGCTGGCCCTGGATGCCTGTTTTGGTGCAGGGGACTGGCCTCAATGATGAAATGCCAAAGGTCATTGGCACTTGGTGGAAAAAAGAGGCAGCTTTGGAAAAAAAAGGAGGATGTCTAAAATCTTGGATACACATGTGGGATTTTAAAGTGATTGAGTCGTTTGGCAGCTATATGTTACATATTTTTCTACAGGAACAATAGTTTTTTTGTGCTGTGAAGTAGTTTTTTTTATATTTTAGACACTATGGATGGATTGGGTAATAGAGACTGAGAAGTTTTTCTCAAAATGCATTTGGGCATAAAAGGACAATACTGAGGGAAAATGAAATTTATATTGCAATGACACATTTTAAACAGTTGTACTAATGTTTAGATGAAATTAAATCCAAAGTTTCACAAAATAAACTACCGCTCTGAATATCCAAGGTGGCACAGAGCCCAAACTATTGACCTCTCCCAACCACACATATGCAAATCAACAACCCTGACATGTCACCTTCCCCTAACTCATTCAGGTTTGTGTGATTGACAAGTAAAATGTTGTCAGTTTTTGAGCTTTGACCCCTCATATGACCCTGAAAAGCACCCCGCTGCAATCTGAGCTACTTCTGATACATGGCTGACCCCAAACTTAACTCAAGCCTTCAGCTTCCTGATCTCTTCTGAATCAGTGAAACATCAACTCAGTGCTGCTTCTGTCATGTTCACAGAAAAAAAACCCTCATTTTTTCCCCCTATTCTGCCACCTTTGTCTCATTTGGCCTGTTCCACTGTTCATTTAGTTTCCAGCTGTAAACTATTGGGTAAAAATACAAATATATGAGATAATCTTTTAAAATCTATTAAAGCTAAAAGCAGAGCATAATCATTACCTTCCTTCAGTCTGTGCTGCTGCCTGAGACTAGTGATATTTAACGTGGACGGGAGCATATGGTGGCTCGAGCAGGCCCTCCAGACGCCTATGCAGTCCTCTCATAATGCTGATCAAACATCTTCTGGCTCCTTTGAACAGTGTGACTTTACTACTGTGCTAATGACACTCCCTGTGTGTGTGTGTGTGTGTTAGCACGCGCGTGTGCCGCACTTCCGCCAGCCAGCTCTCTAATGACAGACGACATATGCAATGCACGGTTTCTGTGTGTGCATGTTTATACGGTGTGTGTGTGTGTTGGCTGAACGCTCTGCCACCCATGAGTTTTGACTCCACTTCCTCCTCCTAAAGGTCCACCACCAGTCTAAGTTTCAAACTCCAATCCAGTGTGTGTATTTATTGTTCAGTGTTTTTAATGTGGGATCTGATTTGCAGTGGTTCTGCACAGGGTCCAGCTTTGACTTGGACCTTGGCACATGCTCAACACACACTCTCTGTCCAGCATGGCCACCAGCGAAACTGCTTACAAGCCACACATGTGGATGTGTGTGTACTCCCGTGTGTGTAATTCCCTTGATATCCTGTTTGTGGAATGAAGAAATGTGTTATTACAACCAAATGAAAAGGAGAAAGGGGAAAGGGAGTGAGGCAAAGAAAAGAAAAGGTAAAACTAAACAAATTCTCTTTTTCAGCCTAATCTGCAGAGCACAAAGGCCGAGTAAAGTTGAGAGTAGAGAGGCTTTAAATTAGGGAGAAAATGAGGTTGTAAAAAATAACGGATTTTACAGGCCTGTTTTATTTCAAATTAATTTTGCTTCAGACTTTTATAAAACAACACCTCCTATTCAGGCCTGTATGAAAAAAGTGAATTTATGCTTTGTAAATTCAGAAAATAGAGGTGTCTGTTAAAGTAGGTGGCACATAAAGTAGGGAGCTGCTTGCATGTGAGTTTGATTGAAAGCTGATTTTCCTGCTCTTAGATTTAGGGATTTGGGTTGAGGAGTAAATGTCTGGCAGACGGAACATGCGGATAATGTATTATTATACTTCTTTCCTCTTCTCAGTCTGATGTTTTTGCTCCTGCTTGCCGTGCTGTAAATCTCCAATGAATGGATGTGGCAGCAGTTCACTGGCACTTATCCCCATACCCCTTTCCTCTGACTGATGACTTTACCAGAGAAGAGGAGGAAAGCAATACAGGAGAATACAGGGATGGTATTGGAGGACTGTGTGGGGGAACCATGAAATGTGAAGGTCAAAACAAAAGAGGAGGGAGGATGTAATGAGAGAAGTTGGGTGGAAAGCACAAGAATGAAGGAATGCATGTTGTAGAAGTATTTTGAACACAGGGAGTTGAGGAGAGAATGATCAACTGTTTGTGAATGAGTATTTACCGGGATACTGGTTGTTGTCCAGGTCCTGGCCTCCTCGCAGAGTGAATCCATAGCCGGGCAAGGTGGCGCTTGGAGTCCAGGCCGCTCTCAGCTCTTGGCTCAAAGTCAGGCCTCTGGTGGATACGTCTCTGTTACCGTTAAAGATCAATACTCTACCTCCACGTTCTTCGCCTCCAAATGGACATCCCACTGCCACGTCTGAGAGATGAGACACACACACACACACACACACACACACACACACACACACACACACACAGGCATGTTTTAGACATCAGCGGGGTTAGGGCCCCCCGAGACAGAAGCAGAAGGAAACATACAGGTAGAAGGAAAGAAAGACTGAACACAGCAGGGCTTTTGTTGACTGGCACTGAAAGCAGGGCCATTTATTTTTAATTTTAGTTCTGTTTCTTTCATTTTCTTTTGCCTCCTTTTTTCCCGCTGTTTGTTTGTGTTGTCTCTGTTTGGTACTGAACTCTGCATAGAAACATCAGGTTAAAACAACCCTTCTCTGAGTCACAAGTGTTTTGAGGGAATGCTGGTCATTAAAACTAAAAAAGAGTAGAATTAGGTCAATACCTGCAGTTCAGTACCACTTTATGTTTCTCCATTTCATATTTTGCTGTTCACAGTAGCTCTAACCCTCACTACTTCACACTATTTCTTTATGGATTGTGATGAAACTTTGTGTAGAAGTAGACTTTGGGCAAAGGAAGAGTTAATTTTTCAATTCTTTCTTACACATGTTATAAAAGATTTCAATAGGCCAATTAAAATCAAATACTCAGACATGGAAAACTCATGATATTGATTCATCATAAAAATCAGATTATATATTTGAATGTGGTGGGAATATGGGTTGCCACCAATATGCTGTTGAAAAGATGCTGATAATCATTCAAATGGATTTCATGTGTCGGTGGAATAAAAGAAATGATATCTAAATAAAAAATAATGTATAACTCATAAGGTACGGATGGAAAAGGAGGAGGTTCCCAGATTCAAAGACTTAGGTGGCTTCAGCTCATTTGTCGTGAGGCAGATCCCAGTGAGGTAATATCATTGTGGTGTGCATTTGCCCTGAATTCAATGATATGACCATCGATGTGTCCTCGTTTACTGATGTGACCTCGTGAGAACTGTTAACTGAAATTTTGGTGAAGCTAGGAAATTATTTTGGGATTGTTCTGGTTTTAGTGACAGGGTTGTTGGTTCAGTTCTGGGATTCTTAGTTAGCAAGATTTAAAGGACAGGACAGGGGAAGTCTAGCATTTCTTTAGACTTAAGCTGTTAGCCTCCCACTTCTAACTCTATACCAGTGTTAGGTTGGTATTATTCATACAATTCTTGGCAGAAAAGTGAAAGTTTAATATTTTCAAACCATGAAAAACTTATATTTTACTGTGAAATTTAATACAAGTAGTTAAATGTGCAATCAAATTCATTGTTTAGGAAAGGTTCATATTCAAAAACTGAGCTGATCTGCTTCATTGGGACTGCCTGGGTGAGGATTTATCAGCGCTGATTGACAGCATTCTGAAAACAAGCAGACATCACAACAACTCTCATTAGAAGTCATCATCAGATTCTCGCCACATTAAACACTGAATTTTGCGATGTCAATTATTCCATCCCAAACTATCTGAAAGAGTGCAAACAAAAACAAAGAAATCTTTCAACTGAAACAACCAAATCTCTTCTAACGTTGCTCATAATTGTTGTTTTCATGTGGGACCAAATTGCTCATAATGATGATTGAGAAAGTTGTGGATGAAAGCACAACAATTAACAGACGACAAGCACTTGTCCTGATTTAAAATCACAGCAAACAATACTTTTTTTACTCCTTATTGTCACCCATCAAAGTGACCTGTATAAAAGTGTCCCGTTGTAATGTAACTGTCCAAACACCTCTACGCAGACATCCTGTTTGTCTACAGAGACCCTCTCTCTCAGCCTAAACAAGTAGTTCCACATGAAGCAGATTGTGGGCTAGAGAGGATAAATGCAACCATGTGTGCATGCAAGTGTGTTCATGTGCTTCTTGGTGCCCGGGTATATCTGAGAGTTGGTGACAAAGCATTAGTGCATGTGCATAACTGATTTTTTTTTTTCAATTTAAAAAATCTTCAAATAATGAGAAAGTCATTCATGGACATTGCTCAAGAGCATCCCACACTATGCAGACATCCAGGACAAAATATGGAACACCCACTGAGATCAGCGAGACCAAAACTGTAGGAGATTGTTACTCAGACAGAATCATGCTGACACTTTGTGAGACGTGGTGGCAGAGCTAGTGTTGTTTGACAAAAATGAAAAACAAAAGAAGCCCTGTGGCAAAGGCAATGTGCTAAATTGTAAGGTTTTATAGCAAAAACAAAAAAAAACATGAAAATGAGGGAAAGCTGCTATGGTTCTCGTTTGGAGATCTCTGTGGAGGGAGTGATGAGGTCTCTGCAGACAGAATGGGATCTGTCAGCGATTATTCACACATAATCACACAGCTGCACAGGTAAACACAAATGTTTGACATTAGCAAAGATACGATGCTGAAAACCTAGATCATAGTGTTTTCACGTTAGCTCCAAGGAATGCTGCCAAATAATAAGACTGATGTCCTCCGAAATGGCGTCACTCCTCTGGGACATTCAGATAGACATCCTGGTGTGATTCATGTTTCTTCCCAGCTAAAGCTTCAGTATTGATCCAGTGGTTATTGATCTACTGGTTACAGGCTTTAAAGGGGTGGGAAACACATTAACACATGCTGTCCATGAATAAATAAAACTCAATCCGGTGCAATTGATGTCATACGAGAGCCATATGTGTTCCTTCTTTCATTCATTTTTCAGACAGCAGGCCTTCGTGTGTCCTGCAGGCTGCATGGTTTTTGAGAGCAAATGTGTGTGATTCTGTGTATGTGTGTGTGTGTGTGTGAGAGTCTTTTCTCCACTCAATGTGAAAATAAAACAAACACATCGAAGACGATTTGAGTTCAGAGCTACAAGACAGGCCCAGATGATTTTATCTCGTAGCACATCTGGTGAGTTAAAAATAACTCTGCTGCACACACAGACACGCACGCATGCACACACACACACACACACGGTCTTAACCCTTATCATCACACGAGGAAACAAGTTCACATAGACAACCTTTCATTGCCCCACTTCCTGATTGGCTGAAAAGGTTTAAGTATTCTCAAGGAGCAGCTTCTGATAGGATTTCCTCAGACAGAGACAAAACAGTCCATGAGGCACAGGAAACAGAAAAAAGATTTGTCTGTATTCAGGTTTACCTGAAACCATCTGCCCCATATGGATAGATGGGTTTGCAGCACAAGCAGGCGAAGCATATGAAAGACTTCTGTTATACTCTCATTTCAATCTTTCTTTGACTGATTCTGCCTGTGTTTGTATTTCAATTGAATTGTATTTCAGTTTTATCTGGCACAACTTCCTGATTTTTCCACTCATCCTCTTAGCATACCATTGTAACCGTCCTGGTTGATATCTCCCAAGGGTGATATAGCTGTGCCGAAGCGCCCAAAGGTGTGGGTACCAGTGAGGGCAACAGGTCTGGAGAACGTGAGTGGGCTCAGCTGTAAGTACAGGTACACCCTGCCCACTTCTCTAGGTTTGCTTTCCATTTCTCTCTCCATGTAGAGGGGTGCACCAACCAGCACATCATCGGTCCTGGAGACATAAGGTGTACTTTCATTGCTCAGAAGGAAGTGACATAGTCATAGTCTGTGACTGGAGGGACATTGATGTTGTCCACATACCCATCTCCATTCAAGTCCGCAACAGCCACAGAGTAACCATAATAGGACGCCATCTGTGTGACAGACAAGGATGAAGCATTTGTATTCTTAAAAATCAACCTAATTGAATTACATGATTTTCCTCTAATTATATCAATCCACATGAAAATTTAATCAATTTAAAAATAGAAATACAAATGCATGTCAGCTGAAGCCATGGCTTAGTGAGATGAATGCAGCTCTGTAAGAGGTCTACGATGTAATGTGATACCTGTTCCCCTGTGAAGTTCTGGATGAAGGTAAGATTGGTGGAGTTGATCATCGCCACCTAAAGCAGTCAGACAAACCAGTATTGTAATCAGGCTACAGACTTGAGGAGCAAACAAGTCTGACAAACAGGCATGTGAAGAATGTCGAAAATTGTCAGTAACCACTTAATGAAACATTTTATTCAGCGGACGCCTCTTCTTTTTCCTGCCCTCCACCAATCGCCATCATTTCTGTGCCTTTGCCATTTCTCTCCTCATCTTTCTCTCCTTCCCCCAATCCTAACCCTGGTCGTGGGGAACGATGAAGGGGGGGAGGCCGAGAATTCCTTCATAAGACCTAAAATAACAACCACATGGAGACCGCCAGGGGCTACACACACACGCACGCACGCACACACACACACACACACACACACACAAATACACACATGCGCGTGCAGGGGGATACATGTTGACCCAATCACAGATGTCTCAAAGACATACTAAACAGGAATGAACTCACAACATGGAGAGACAAGATGTGTAAACAAAAATAATTAATCTGAATGTTCTCAATTGCCAGATTGGTCACAGAAGAAATCTGATGAGTGCCGACAGCCACTCCGGTGCCATGTCTCTAACGTGGTCTGGACGCATGAGGGTTGCATCCCTCCTAACCCCTCTCCTACTTTTAGCAACAAGCCCCCCTCCTCTGTCACACTCATAATACACTGTCTGCACAAGAATGTTGTGTGTTACATCAGCTACAATACCCAGATTTAAACCGATCTGGCGGGTTTGTGTATGTATGTGTGTGAGCGCGTGAAGTGTGATGAGTCTCGCGGTCGCACTGCAGGTTGGGGTTAGGGGTCGGCTGTGTGTGGAGAAGGGTTAGTGGGGTTAGGTAGGGTCACCATTCTCCACATGCAGCGGAAGCTGTGTGTCATTAGGGAGGATTGACACGGTCAGCCCTGGGGACATGTTCCCATAAGAGAACACCAGAGTAGCCACAGTTTATACACAGTTGCATATACACACTTGTACTACATGTACAGTACAGAAACATAGAGAGCAACAAATTCAAATCAAGAAACACCAGGTTTATATGCAGCACTGACGGGTGACAAAGCGAAGGAAACAGCATTAAACCTCAGCATGAGCATCAAAAACAGCTTCCAAGGTCCTTGGCGCTGATTCTACTGTCTGGAAGTATTTTGGGAAAATCATGCCATCATTCTACAATACATTTCCTAATTTGGTGCTTTCATGATGGTGTTGGAGAATTCTGCTGAACAGGTCTGTCAAAAACCAACCGCTGGTACAACTAACATCGGGCTGACATGTGGTTCAAATCATTTTCATATGACTCAAATCGAGTGAACATCCATCCATATGATAAATCTCAATTAATTTTTGTTTGATTCAGGTTTTGTCCTTCATTTTTCATGTCTATTAAAATGCTATTGCTGCTGAGTGATCAGACAGTTTCTTTCCTTTTGTTGTACTTGGGCTTCATACTCACATAACCGAAGCTCTGCGCTCCTCTTGGGACGCCAGCTATCAGCTCTGGAAAAAAAACAAAAAAAAAAACAAAGTTCTTCAAATCAAGTCAATTTATTTAGGAAGTGTCAACTCACAACACAAGTTAAATCAAGGCATTTTTAAAGAAGAGCAGGTTCAGACTGGCTCTTTTTTCAACAGAAACCCAACAATCCTCCGTGAGCAAGTATTTGGTAACAGCATCGATGGAAAAGAACTGTCTTTTAACAGTCAGAAACTTGAAGCGGATCCTGCCTAAGGGTGGATGCTCCTCCGCATTGTTTCTTCATAGATGGTGGACTTGTGTAAGTAAGGAGGGAGATTAATAAACATTTAATGAACAAGGAGTGTAAGAATGTGTACCACTTTGTGTGAATTGTGGTTTATTCTTTAAAGAAGGGTTTAACCCCTCCATCCTAAAATAACAACCCATCCTCCACTATCTGTAGGGCCAAGTGCCACTGAGAACTGAATGAATGATTGGATGCTTACACTCAGATTGAGTACCGACTGCTGAGTTTAGTGCTGTCAACTTAAAGGGACCCATCTGAACAATCCAACAGAGAGAAAAGATACTCCACCCAAACAAATGAAACCACGAGCCTATAACCCAGCACTTCCCAGTGCCGTCTTCCCTAAAACTAGCAGTTGTGACCAGTTTTCCAGTCTGATGAGGGTTCGGGGAGAACAAGACCACAACCAGTTTAATACCACAACACAACCATCAACTGGCATGTGCGACCTCTTAAGGCTCACTAAAGACTCTCCGACATGTGTTGCGCTGGAGGGGAGTCAAGGCCTCTGCGGGGTTTCTACGGGGGTATGTAAACGGGTTGTCCCGTAAAGATCCCACTAAATGGTGATTAGCAAAGAGGCTCTGAGAGACAGGAAATTATGTGTGCGAGGCTGAGGAGGGATTGGGGAAGAGTGTGTTTGAAGATAAAATAATAAAACATCGTTCAGGAATCAATGTGTCACAACTGTGGTTGGAAACAGTTCATTTAACAAATAAGCTGAGCTTTTACATTGAAATGGCAAGTGTGTTTAATTTACTGACAAAGTGAATGCATGGGAATAAACATCAGCAGTACCTGTAGCTGGAAAAGAGATAGCAGTCAAAGTGTTTCACTGATGGCGAGAAGCCAGAGACTGACTAAGAACAATTAAACGATAAGCACTTTATAACATAATGTTTGACTGGAACGTTTCAACAAAGAAGTCAAGGACCCTTCCCAACACCTGAACATCTTTTAATAAAATGATGCTACGTGGCATGACTGTATCTCTTTCCACCTAATATTTCAAGTCCAGAAGAGTCTCCGGACCTTCTCCATATCTGAAGAGGTTTTCAGAATCTGTTGCTAATCATCCTAATCAGTCAACATAAAGGAGAGGAAATCTCTTTATCAGTGGTTTCTGAGGTCCTGTCCCCTCAGGGTCGCGACCCAGACCTAGAGATAAATTTCTCATTCCTGCTTCTACTTTCAGACCAAGATGCTGTCACATAGCTGCACTCCATACGTCTCACAATTTAACACCCAGAGTGCTCCTGGCATCCAGCAATAGATTGTTAGGACCATGTTTGATTGTAATGGCTGATATCGGTGAGAGATTGAAGTAAAGTGTTCCTTCTCACCTTGTTCAAAGTCTCCTGTAAATTCTCCAACAGCCACAGAGTAGCCTAGAGAGAGAAACGGGTCGACATCATGTGGGTGGAATTAGCATAGAGCTTTATGCAAGCTGTAAATGATGTATGTAAAGCGATGCACGGTTACTATTTAGATCAACAGGGTTGTTTGTGTGTGTGTCTGTTTGTTGTTACCTAGATAGCTGTCATCGTGTGTGTCCTCAGCGGCTCTGGTGTGTTTCTCTCCTGGGACCTTTCTGAGTACTGCCTTCAGAGAGTAGCCATTCAGTATTTCAGCGATCCCTGCTGTCATTACCTGACCTGCACACACACACACACACACACACACACACACACACACACACACACACACACACACACACACACACACACACACACACACACACACACACACACACAGAGCAAACATCACATCCAAGTCTGCAGGACAGCTAAAATGAATCGTTAGCAGAGGAACAGCTCTACTCCAGCGTTCCTTTGAAAACCCTCCAGAAATCTCCGGTCCTCTCCACAGCAAGGTTCCTGAATTATAGGTGAGCAAGCACAAACAGCACCTTTCTTCTGCTGTTGAACAAGAGGTCAGACAAACAAATGGTTTTATCTACAGCTGCCCTCAACCCTCATAAATCTTGACTAATGTGTGTGTAAGTACTGACAGAGAGGGAAATGTGCTTTTAACCCCCCACCCCCCAACTTCTTTTCCACCATCCTTCTTCTTCTGCATTATAAGTCTATCTCCCAGAATAACATCAGTGTAAAAAATCATTATTAAACCTCATCTGATTAATGACGCTCTCTGCTCACATAGATGCATAAGTCAGTGCTGCTAATTTGAAATGTCCTTTACTCCCAGACACGACAAGACGAGATATAAAAAAGTATTTTTCTGATGATGACTCCGGCTGATGATAATCGTAGTATATCAGACGCCATAAAATCCAGGCTGAGTGCTTTTATTAATATTCAGAGGAAGTGCTTTAACTGGAGGCAGCCAGCCTTGCCACACTAAGGGCACGGCTGGTTGAGAGGAGCGGTCCATTAAGCTGTCTGAGAAGTCTGGTGTGGCTTTATATGCTGGCACATCCATTATTTATGTAGCAACAGAAACGATGCTGAACAATGAGCACAAATCACATAAATTTGTGCAGCAGTTTTGAAATATGCATCACTGAACCACTCTGCTCCATTTTCCTGGCGTCCTTCTATAAACACACACACTAGTTGTGTCTCTCTCCTCCAAACAAATGAAGTGCTCTGACAGATCGGTGGTCACAAAAAAAAAGCCAGGGAAATTAGTTTGTGTAACTGATCAGTGACTGTCTCCAGCTGCACAAGTCCTCTAAATCTAGATATCACACACATACCCTCAAACACCTGGAGCTGGGGGAGCGGTGATACACTTCATCAGCTATGCTCTGATGGACTCCAGTTGTGTCTACAGCCATTCACACACTTCATCCCTCTGCTCAGGCTCGCAGGCTGGCTGACCTCAGAACTGCTTTAATCCAACAGAGGACCCTTCTTTCTTTTTCTTTTTCTCTGTCTGGCTGACCCCCTCTGTGTTCATCTTTCTCCCCCTCACTGCAACTTCTTTCCATCATCTTCTTAGCAATTCTGCTGTCCTCCCTGCTCTCAAACTTTAAATCTAATCCACCTTTCCTCTGTCCTTCTAGACCTCTCAGCCTTTCCCTCTCCCCTCAATCCTTTTCTAAACGAATCTGCGCTCTATCACAGGGCAGAGGGGCTGTTCCTCTACACCCCATTACCCCCCGATCAGCTCATTACAGAGCCCAAACACCCACTTCCTGTTCTGTGACAGAGAAGGGTAAGTAAGAATGAAGGAGGGAATAGTCAAGGAAAGCAGGCCAAGAAAGAGAACGAAGCATTTCTTTCCAGCTTCTTTTATGTAAGACTGTTGTAATGAAGCTGATGGTTTGTGTGGGCTGCTGCTGCTGCTGCTAAACTCATCTCCATTCTCTCATTAAACACTTTCCCATGTATGAAATCACTGCAAGAGAGAGAGCAAACACAGGTCTGCACATTTCTTTACCTTGCCAGTAAAAGCTTCCAGGTCCTCCTACCACCAGCATTCCTTCCTGGAATAAACACAATGAGTTATTCATGGTCATGTGACACAAATTTGTCAGTGTGACACAGGCTCGTTTGAGGCTACATCAGTGTATAACATTTGGAGCTGTGCGCTCATATGACTCCTGCCGTCAAGTCTGTTAGTGTCCTGCAGAGAATGACAGCTTCCTGTACAGGAGGGTAGAGGTGGACCACGAGACAAAGGTCACAGTTCACTTTGACTATACAGTGAAGGAATGTGTATTTGTGTTTGGTCTATTGTGTTAAGAGACGATGGGTCACACCAGGAGCGGAGGCTCCTCTGGGGATGAGTATGTTCTCATCTTTGTGTCCATAAATCTTGGAAGGGAGTCGCGTGTGTGAAGAGACCTCTCTGTTTGTACTTAGACAGAGGACAGAGACAGATGTGTACAAGAGGTTGCCAGGGTGACCATTGAGTGATTGTTCCTGCAGTCATTACCTTGGTGAAATCCACACTGAAGCCAGCCTGGCAGAACCCCTGTCCCTCTGGGTCTGGATCATCTGAAAAACCACACACAGACACACACACACACACACACACAGACACACACACAGTGAAGTATGTCATTCAAACATGAGAACAGGCATCTTAGAATAGTTTTTCTGGTAAAAAGCTCTGAATCAACACAAAAAAAACTTATTCCTCTGTCGGATGAAGTATTTACACAACTCCAAATGTGACGAGAACGAAGCCTGTTAGAATAAAACAAAAAAGCTGGATGCACCGAGGCACATTTTTGTTTAAAAGACTGCACACTACGCATGAATCTGCAACACTTGTGCTCAGATTAATCGTTCTTCATTTCAGGGGTGCCCTAAGGTCAAGCTCAGTGATGCGCAACTACACACATGTACATGAACAAAGTGTGACCAATACTTGGAGTCTCAGTGATGCAAGACTCATGTCATGACGTAGCAACAACCAGACTTTAGACACACAACAGAAATATCTGGACTCAGAACTCTCCCCCTATGCCCACATGAGAAAAAATTAGTTTAATGTGATTATTTTCAACTTGATTGGTTAGAAGTGTTATAAGAAAATCAAAGGGAGGTCATAAAACGACTTTCAGTGCCAGTTTGAATCTAAGAGTCTGAGAGCATGGGTGAGAAGAGGGGGATTTTTATGCAGAGCGGATGATGGAATGGATGATTAGAGCAGTGTTTGGTCTGCTGTTTCAATGATGTGTCACCTGATAGCCTTCATTTCTCCTTATCATACTTACTGTTCCCTCATATCACTGTACGGGGTTAGAGGGGTCGCAGAGGAAAAGACACAAAGAAAAAACTGGAGATTAAGGAGAGAGAGGTCAGGAAAGCCCCACAAAACCCATTTATAACGTTATGACAAAAACAAGAGATTGGGGGAGTCTCACTGGGTGAGACACAGGATATTAGTTCAAAGTGGCAATCTTTAAGACATTTCAGAGTCAGTTTAACGATTTGAGAAAGACATTGGGTTTTTTTGGCTTAGTGTCAAGATATCACCCTCAAATACAATAGAATGTAATTATTTTAATACACTATACAGTAATCCTTCACGCAATTGTGCATCAACGCGTACGACTTCACCTCATTGTGGATTTTAAGTTTGTAGTCACGTGATACCGAACGAGCATTCTATTGGCTGATGGCGTCCGGAAGTGCGCTACGTTCTGTGGGTCTCGGAACGCAGCGCACTTCCGTGAGCCAAAAAAGTGCTTTAAACAATCGATAAAAGTATGGGAAAAGGTAATACAGATAGAAAGTGGTTTAATATCAGTATGGGGAGGGTTCATAAACATTTAAATTATCATAAATAATAAGATAAACAGTTTGGTGCTATATCGCGGAATTTGTTATTCGCGTGTGGTTCCTGGAACGCATTAAACGGAAGTAACGAGGGCGCACTGTAATAGCGTGGAGGCAGATACATCAGTAGAGTGCTGCATGACTATATATTATCAGAGGTACATGAGAAATGGTTTTGAATAAATACAATATATACTGGAACATGGTGTTATAAAGTCACCGTCCAATATTTAACCAATCTGATGTACTGTGACACATTCACCTGAGATGATATAGTATATTGAAAGAAAACCACTCTTGTTATCAGGTTTTCATACTGCAGAGACGTTGGCATGGAAGTAAAAGGGGGGTTGTGGGTGGTGAAAGGTCTGCAGGGTGACTTACTGGTCCTGCAGGGTGAGTACTCTGCATAGGCACTGAAATTCTGAACAGCCACATAACAAGTCCCCACAGGATCCTTCTCCCCACTCAGCTTCACTGTCCGCCAGTGGTAGAGAGGAGCGCATGCCTGCACAACAAATAACAGTCTTACCATTTAAAAAGACTGGTCTTAATGGTGACTGAATATGCCTTAAACAAGGGAGAGTGTAACTGACATCACATGCACTCACCACCACTTTTCCTTTGTGTGTTCTCACTGATGCTCCAAACCATTGGTGAGACTTAAACTCCAGAGGCTCCCTGGTGCCGTTTACCTTTATCATTCTGTTATCTGGAAAGAGAGGGCAGAGAGCAGAGGGAGAGGAGCAATAAAAATGAGATTGGGAGGAACATTTAATAATGGTACAAATAAAAACTGACAGTAACTGCGGTCAATATGGATTTGGGCTTGTAGCTCTGTCTGTGTGGATGGAAAGCATTTGTCCCAGATCTTACAGGCCTACAACAAACATCAAAACACCATTTGCCCCCCAGACACAGACATTTGTAAGGACGCTGGAGTTTTTTTTTTCGGCTAAAACTTTTCCTATAAAACGTAATAACACTGAAGCTCCACACACACACACACACACACACACACACACACACACAGATGCACACATACCCGTGCACAGGATTGTATGTACATAATCTGAGTGGCCTCACAATTAAGTGTCATATATGATGTGAGTGTATGCTTGCATGTGTTGGGGATTTTTTTTCCAATGTCATTAAAGAGCAGCTGGGTCTCTTTACAGCAGTACAGACCCCTCCCCATTAAACACTTTCTTTCAGCACATGCACACACACTTAAATACGCACATACCGGCAGCCAATAAATATATAAAAGCAGGTGTAAAGTGGCTTATTTGCTTATTAAAGTTGAAAACATTTTTATCTTCTCAGAGTTTGTTATCGGGTTTCATTTATTCCAACCAACTTCTGAATTTTAATACATGAATTGAATACAGTAATTGAATAATTTATGTGATATGTGGTAGATCATATGTGCAAAATGCGTTTGCAAGGGTTCTCACAAACAGGTTTAATAACAAAAAAGAGAAATCACCATCGTATTAAATAATAAATCCCACCATGGCCCTTGAGGCTGAACAAACAGGCTGAAGGTTAACTCTTGTTAATTCCACGACAGGCTTGGAAATTGTGGTTGGAGGTAGTGAATGAAGAGCACAACATAGACACCCACAATTCAGAGGTCTGGATGAGTGTGAAGAAAAGACAGAGAATACCAATTTCAAGATATGAAGGTGTGTGTGTTGTCCTTGATTTTCTAAGTGTTTGATGTTTTGACAGTAAAGCAGGACCCAGTCACTGGTTTCATTTAATCACACTATCACTAATATGTGCCTATCACTATGTCAGCACCTCTCAACCCGTGCTGCAGTGGCATGACTTAACACATCTGCATAAGATCAATGGATACACACACACACACGCGCGCGCACACACACACACACACACACACACACACAAATACTGCATCACATGTCAGATCAACTGGGAAACATCTGTGCACGCACTTGTGTGTGTGTGTGTGTGTGTGTGTGTGTGTGTGTGTGTGTGTGTGTGTGTGTGTGTGTGTATGTGTGTGTGTGTGTGTGTGTGTGTTTGTGTGTGTGTCTGTGTGTGTGTCTTTTCCTGGTTCATACCTTCAAGAAAGAGTCTGCTGTAACTCCAGAAATATCTACTACAGTCACTGACATCAACCCCCCCCCCACTCATTCTGCTGAACAGACTCATACACAGTGTGTTTGCATTTCTTCCTCTACATCTACTAATCTCAAGCTCCCCAAACTTGAAATTGACATTTTCGCAAAAGTGCGTCACACTAGGACAAACTTGTGTCTCTGTGAAAAGTAGCCTATAAATAACTTTAGGATGCACAAAGAAGCTTGTCCTCAGTTCTGCAGTTTTTGCCTCATTGGCATGAAGAATTTATTTTGTTCAGGAAGAGCAATGACTGCGCTTCAATCAGCTGATCCGTTATCAGTTGTGTCATTCATGCTTCCACATTTGCAGCACTGTGTTAAGCTATTATGACTTCCTGTCTCTTATTCACCCACAAGGACAGTGATTTTAATTTTGATGAGACACAAGTCCTAAAGTCCTAAAGAGTAAAAACACCTACAGCAAAGTTAACTACACAATAAAAGGTCAGGTCCTTCTCCATCTCTCTTTTTTTCTGGCCCTCACAAAATCAAAGAAAGAGAGAGAGAGAGAGAAAGAGAGAGAGAGAGAGAGAGCGAGAGAGAGACAGAGAGAGAGAGACAGAGAGAGAGAGAGACAGAGAGAGAGAGACAGAGAGAGAGAGAGAGACAGAGAGAGAGAGACAGAGAGAGAGAGCGACAGGGGAGAGAGACAGAGACAGGGATAAATTTTCAAGATCTAATAAAAAGCAGACCTCACCCAATCCCCCTTTCTTCCGAAGAGGAACTAAATTCCCATGTGCATACGGTTTAGCCTTGAACCCCCCACCCGCATCACCCCACACTCCCTTTCCCACTTGTTCTCTCTCTTGTTCAGCAGACACTTAGATGAAAAACTGTGCATTACTGTCATTAGATGCCCTAATGCTGAATGGACACTTACCCCACAATACCATATGTTGAAAACCATAATCAACATGATGTAGGCTTACCCCAGACAAACAGACAGCCACCTTTCTTAGTTGGTTGAGGCTGATGAGAGCCATGTTTCTAATTTCTTTTTCATACAAAAACACATGTGCCAGCAAACACAATCACACACTCTTGACACACTTTACAAAACTCCAAATAGAGTAACAACCGCCGTGGCTTTGAAACACTCCGCTCAGACAGAGGATCTCTGGTTTATTCTTTCTTTCACTTACCATGGGAAGTTAAGAAACAAATTTATACCCAGGTTTGCCATGATTCTTCTGATATCTGTGACATCATAAGTACAACAATGCACACAAACAAAAAACCTGGAGAAGTCTTCAGGTTACTCACTGGAGTTGTCAAAAGGTATCTGTCTGCAACTGTCGGGCAGTCCAGGCCAGGGGCAATAATAAACGGCCCCGGCCTCAACAATGCCAGGCTGTGAGGTGTTCGCCTTTGGAGCCCCCACCAACACACTGATCCTGGAGAGAGAGAAGTAAAGAAGAGGAAGAGGAAGACATGCAGGAAAGTGTGCAGTATATTATAAAAAGTGTGCTGTCATCATTTGGCTCAATGAAATATTTGTTTCTTTTCGGGCAGCTTTTTGTCTCTTTTTTGTCTATTTTGCCCATTTTAAAAAAAATTTATACACTGATTATAATCCCCGCAGGAAAATTGATTAATTTATGATTAATTAATTAATCATAAATTTAAACGTTTTCTACTAAATTTACACAACTAAATTTACTCTTCCACTATATCAGATCTCTTGCAGAACCCCGGGAAAAACTTCAGCCCTCCTGTTGCTGAAACTCACGTGTTTCTGTCGGTGGAAGCTTGGTAGAAGTCCACCGAATAACCGAAATAACTTCCTTCGGGACCCCTGTAAAGCGTAGGATGTTCTGAGTGAATGTTAAAACTCCATACTCCGTTTAGCATCAAGAGGACAAACATCCCAACGAAGGAAACATAGTCCGACACACGCTCCATCCTCAAAGAGCAGCTGCGCTCTGTTCCCCCCAAAATGAGAGAGAGGAGGGAGAAAGAGAGGGATGGGGGAAAGAGGGCGGGAGAGAGAGAGAGAGAGAGAGAGAGAGATAGAGAGAGAGAGAGAGATATAGATAGATAAGAAGCAGAGATCAGTATATCGAGATCGATAGCTAGATATCTAGAGATATATCGCGTCAGATACTCTTCGATCCTCTCTCTCTCTCTAGCCTCGATCTATAGATAAGAGTCCCTGTGCAGGTGAGGTAAGTTGAGGTTTTTTATCCCGGGTAGAATCCGCAAGCTGTCACCGGATCACTGCGCGCTGCTACAGACTTCCTCCTGACACCCTAAAACCACCAGTTCTGTCCAGACTCCAAAAACTGCGCTGCTGCGCGCCCGCCCTCAGCACAAGATGTCACACACACACACACACACACACACACACACACACACACACACACACACACACACACACACACACACACACACACACACACACACACACACACACACACACACACACAGACCACAAGGCACAGACCACATCTGAGCGCGCAGCGGACTTGGTGCGTCACCGCTCCTTTCAAGGCAAAGACACATTTGCTGGGGAAGCTGCAACTCCCGTAACAATTCATTAAAGATGAGATTTACGACTATGTCCTCAACTAATTTGAGAAGTATACACACTCACAGGCAGGACCAGAGACTTGGTTGTTTGCCAGCGCAAAAAAATAAGTACTGGAGTGGTTTTCATCTCCGTGTATCTGTCAGAAACATCTCATGAAGTTCTTCACTGATTTCATTAACACTCCGTGGAGAAGTGGCTTTTTGAATGTAGAGGTAAATATATAAATAAATATAAAGGTTCACGCGGATCCAAGATAGTTCGTTTGTTTGTTTGAATATATCTTTTGTGAGGATATACACGTACAAACATGTTTTGTTGTGGGGTTGTTTTTTTTTTTTACAAAAAATGTTAATAATGCTAAATTTTTGTCAGATCCTGTCATGATATTTGTCAGATTTAATTACATCTATTCCTCCAATAAACCACACTTGTTCATATATTAATCGTATAGGCAATAAATAAAACTTTGGGGCATCATAACAGAACGGTTATCTGTTATCTTGTTACAGATTGAGGTTTCATATGTTTTAATTTTGGTTTTACAGTTGGAAGCAAAATTATTCAACCTCCGTTTTATATCGGACATTATACTATCGGCTGTTTGCAATAACAGATCAAACAAGGCAGTCAGAAACTGCAACATCCCACGACATCATCACATTTTTGTGCCTCTGGCTTCCTGAAAATGTTTTGTGATTATGTCTCATCAGGGTTCCGAGATGTGTACCTGAAAAGGTAAAAAAGTAAAAATTTGACTTTGACCTAGTTTTTCAAGGTCAAGGTCATCATCTCATTTTCATCCCCTTTGCCACCTGAGTAATGTGCTTTTTATTTCATCTTTCTATCTGCAACGGTTGTGAAGATATTTGGTGGACGGACGGACGAACACACAAACACAGACAATTACAATAATCACCGCTTCACTGGATGTAATAAGAACCGTTTAGAATGTTGAGTGCAACAGATGTTACAAGTGCTTTTCTCTCAAAATAATACAAATACTGCCTTTGCTGACTATACTGCAATATGAAAAGTTTCCTGAACCCTGCTTGGTTTGTAGGTCTGCTTGGGATTGTTGTCCTTTAGGAGTGTCCAGAGACATCCAAGCTTCAGCTTACACACAAAAGTGTACAGTAACCTTATGATGGATGCTATTCAGAGGATTAATTTAGACTGCAGTCGTCATTAAAAGTTGTATCTTTTGCTGAATGTGGGAAAATCTGTTGCATCGAACTACTTCAAACTGTTCTTGTGGATTTGATCATTGCAAATAGGTCACAAATCATCTATACTCCTCAAAAAAATCATACTTATGGGTGATCAATTTTTTCCCCAAAAGTAACACACACTAAAATACAATGATAATGTTGATATACCGTGTGGTGTATGCATAAATTAAGTTTGCAATATCCTTTCAGTTCAGGCCAGTTTATGTTAGCTGGGTAGTGGTGGAGGTACATAATGAGTTCTACACTTTAGTTCAGAAATCAAACACTTCAGACATTATTGGCTGTTTTTTTCAAACACACCCTTCAAATAGGTCGGTAACTGTGTATGTTTGCCCTAATCCTGCAGATACTTAACTACAATGTACCGGTACAGTTTCTCAAGTACTGTATTCAAATTTTGTGTTCATAAATATTTCAACCCATGACCTTTTGGAAGTATTTGTACATTTTGTTAAATTATTTAAAGCTGTTTCTAAATTAAATCAGTTACGTATAAATTCTTTAAGCCAGAACATTTAGAATTCTACACTTCACAAGCACACATTTAAAGGTGAGTACTTGACAATCCAGTCAGGTAAATGTTGCTTTATTTTACTGAGCTGTGTATTTTTTTTAAAACATGTTTGATTATTATGGTGTCTTTAAGTTGAAATCCTTGGACTTGTTCAGGTTTTGTCACTTTGGACCTGTTCACTATTTCACTCAACACCAAGTATTATTAGTCCCAAACCACGAAGGTAACTATTTTCACTCTTGAACAATATCACATCCTGTCATGATGATGGCTGAATCAGGCTCTTTAGTTTTGTTTATGTATCCATGAACACACTGAACACCATGAACATTTTCTCTTACATGTGGTTTAGAGGATAAGAATAGCACCTAATTTTAGGTGATCCCACAGTCTGCAGTTTATCATCTTGGGGAGTGTGTTTTAATTACACTAAACTTTACGAGCATATTACTGATTATGAGTCTTTACAGCCGACCTGGCAGTGCAGTAAAACTGCACTGGAGCAGTGCCACACTCTGTATGCAACTTAGATTGCATTCTGTCAGGAGAGTTGATAAAAACCAGGGGAGTGTGAGGTAAAGCGTGTTTGAGAAGAACCCAATCCTTGACCCGCCAGATGGATGAGGTTCTTGCCTCCACACCTTCTACCTGTTCTCCACCCCCTCAACACATTTCCTTACATTCAAACCGGCAAACCTGTCTCCCTTCTTTATTGTTTCACTTAGTTAGTGCACACTTGGCTCACCTTGACACATCTCCCTGATGATTTTTTTGTAACAATGTGATGTATGTGTGTGAGAGAATGGAAATGAGTGAGAGTCAGGGAGAGGGTCTGTTCTTTCTCAGCTGTTTCTATGTAAATTTAAGATGAACAGAGGAAAAAAAAAATCTACATAACTTGAGGGCACAGGAGACAAATGTCTTCCCTTATTCTCTTCTCTCTGACAAAAGAGAAACAGTGATGATGATGGAGTGATGGAGGAAGAAGGCTGTAGTCGCGCATATTCCTGCTTCTATATTGCTATTATAGAGCTGTCTCTGTGTGTGTGTGTGTGTGTGTGTGTGTGTGTTTGTGTGTTGTGACCTTCTCTGCAGCTTACCTGCAGGGAAGCTGAGGAGCTGCATCGTCAAATATTCTGACTAACTAATATTCTTACCTGTCCTCCTGGACGGCCAAGATTCAACTTTTTGCACACTTGCAGTTGGACTTTTTCCTCTTTACGACGGTAATCTCAGACTTACTGTTCTGAAGAGGCACGGAGATTGTGTCAGTTTCCTCCCGGAAAACAAGAGACAGACAAACAATTGAATCAAATCCAGAAAACCCAAACACATCCTTGAACTAGATAGTTTTGTTTGTAAAGACATAGTAATGTTTTGACAGTCGATCCCTACCGTTTGTGTTGATGTTCCTGTGGAACATCTTCATGATAGGGAAAGAAATGGAGATGCTCTTTTCCTGAAAAAAGAGGCTCTAAAAGTTAATGTTCTGTGTAGTAGAGAGATGGTATATTTAAGATCCAATTTGTAGCATCTTGCCAATTAAGTTGTGTTCATGCTCACTGTGGGCTTCTTTTAGGCTTCCTACGTAGTAGAACCTAGTTGCCTGCAAAGGGAAATGCATTCTCTAAGCAACCCTTCAGAGGTTTTGTGCCAACTTGACATGTCAAAGCTCATTATATATGTCGACTCCTGGGCATACAGACAGTATGAGTTTTCTCCACTCTGGGAGAATCTTGACCGGCTCGGCAAATTTAAAGGAAACAAGGCCAAAGGACAGGAAGGGTCAAGGTTTAATCTCAAATGAGATTCGACCCTACAAAATAAAGCCTGAATGAAGTCGAAATAACATTTTAACACTTCATTGTGGCATTTGTGCAGTCACGTGTAAAGCTACAGCTAGCATCTTATAACAAAATCACATCACACAATCTTTTGATTTAAGCCAACAATTATCACAATAATTGAAATCCAATGGAATTACAAGTAAGGAAGCCTTCATGTTCACCTGTGTGGACGTATATGGTTATGAAGACCTCAAAATTAGTGCTACTGGACATTATTAAGGCCTGTGTGTGTGTGTGTGAGTGTGTGTGTGTACATGTGTATGTGTGTGTGTGTGTGTGTGATCACTTTCATCTGTAATAATTTTCTACTGTTTTTTGGACCCAATAAATTTCTCACAGATATTTCCTTTCAGCGAGTGGACGCGTTTGCTCACAGACTGGTGTGGTTGAGTCCTGTCGCTCCACCAGTGTGTTCAGGTCACGGATTTACTGCAGGTCATTCTGTATTGATTACTACACACACACACACACACACACACACACACACACACACACACACACACACACACACACACACACACACACACACACACACACACACACACACACACACACACACAATAGTAGTTTATATCCTACACACAGTATTCATTCTCTCTTTATAAACTCATAGACAGTTAAGCAGATTGTTGTCGGATTAGTCCCACATCTTTTTCTCCATTATGGGGAAATCCATGACACACACACCCAGCTAATATTTCAACAGCCCTGCAAAGATATAAACTGGAGCAAAGATATCTGTACATACGCAAATACAAATGCATAAGCAGAGTTAAGTAGTACAACCTTTGGTGTTATATCTTGTGATTCATGTGGTGAGCATTGCGTTAAGGCAGGAACAGTTAAAGACTTTGATTGTCATATCCTTTCACCTACTTCTAACATAAAAAGTACATGTTGGTGATAAATGTGCAGCTTGTTTCTATATTGCTATTCTGCATTAAAAATTGCTTCCTTTGTGTCAAATGTTAGAGATTCAAACTTTGCATTAAAACTGTGGATTTACTGCTGACTTAGGCCGTTATGGTTTAAAGCATACAGTATAATTGAATAAATATAAGTTATGGCAGTTCATCCCTTTCATTGCTTTTAAAAAAATAACATTTCTTATACTTACCTGCAAATGGTTGCAAGGCGGTATAGAACCTCCAAGAGGACGCCAGTAAGAGTGTCATGCTGCTAAAATGTTAATCCCAGGTGATCTGTTATATATTTTGATTTGTCTTTTTGACAGTTTTATTAACTTTGCATAAAATATATGATAGATTTTCATGACTCTTGGTAGCAGAGTGAATCTGTCCCCATTCATAAGGTTTATTTTACAGGGACAGTGTGGGCCCTGCAACGAGCTGGCGTATCATTCAGGGTATACCCACCTCTTGCCTGTAACCAGCTGCGACATGCTCCAGCAGACCCATAACCCACAAAGCAGAAAAGTAGTTGTAGATGTCTTGTCTCATCTTCATGAATGGATAGATGGACAGTGTTTGGTCTACTGAGTTGTCTGACAGCTGATTTTCTGTATTTTATTGTTCTTGTCTTTATTTCTTAAAGGAGTTAAAATCAAGCATGAGAGCACTCTAGAGGTTACATCATCTGTATTCCTTCAGGTCAGTTACAGCAACTTTTTAAAGCACCAATTTAGGCTTAGTGTGAGTTTGATCAGAATCCCAGCATCAGTTACCATAGTAACAGGGCTTAAAATATGTTAAACTTTCTTTAAGGAACTGAAGGAACAAAGTGAAAAAAGTCTGGCTTACTAAATAAACTTCAACATTTTATAGCACAGGGTCTCCCAAGGTCTCATTCTGAGACAGAACTAGTGGCCTATTAAAATTATATGAAGTGCAATTTGCTTCAAAACTTGTCAGCTATTAATGTTGGGATACCTCAAAAATTTGAATGTTTGTCTTCTTTGATAAATGAGGACAAACAAACTCTATATTGTCTGTATTGGAATATTATTCACAGGTACCTGAGTCCCCACTAGTGTCCTGATGATGTGAATTACTGATCAGAGTCTGAGGATATGAAGCATAGCTTAGGATGTCGTACAAAAACCTGAGGCTACATGATGTTGGGGTCACAAAAACACACAAGACATCTATGAATTAAAGCTAACAAACGACAGTGTATTGAACAAAAAGTGTTTATTCTAGAATCTTTGAGTGTGATCATAAATACACAAACATTTTTTCAAACATCTTAGTGTGGTGCATGAAGCGCATGCACACACACTCGAAGCACCAAAACCATCTTCATCTTGGTAAAAACACTGAAGCAGCGTCTTCAGATCTTCAGCCTTCTGTGTCCGGGTTGGTCCCTTTACACTGTAAACGCTTAGCTGGTGTGTGACAGTGTTTGTCCGTGTGTGTTCTCATATGTGGCAGGCTTTGGTAGTTTCCCTCAAACAGTCCCAAGCTGGATTGACAACAGTGAATCACAATCGACTGGCTGCGCACGTGTCAGAATGTGATCTGGTGACTCTGGTGACAATCACATTAAGTTTGCTCTCTGAATATTATCAAGTCAAATCTGTAACCTGTGTGTTAATCTGAAGCCATGGTGAACAGCACGTGCTTTTGATGGTGAGTTTTAGTTTTTGTGTAATTTGTGAGTGACAATGGATGATCTCTGTTGTATGTTTATTAGTCCATGGACGTGTCATTTGTGTTCTTTTTTTCTCATTCGTCTGTGTCACATACTGTACATGTTTCAGTCATTGTAATCTGCAGACTTCAGGGTCAGTGTGCAGAGGGGGAGTTGGAGCACCGTGTGTGTGTGTAACCATGAGGATTCATCACACAGACACACACACAAACTGTGTCAGTGCTAGTTCAGGGATGGGGAGCGGTCGGTGGTCCACAGCAGCTCGATGTAGGGCCACTTGGTCTGTAGGCAGCGCTTCACTGGAGTGTCGTCTGTCCGAACCATCGGGTCCTCAAAACCTAACACAAACGCTGTCCCCTCCACATACTCCACCTGAGAACCCACACACACATGCACACATACAAACAGGTCATTGCACATTGCAGATGTCTCATTCAAACCGCATTTAAACACCTTTATGTTCAACTCCACAGGCTTAAACTCTATCAATCATTAATTGGATGAGACCGAAGGCATAAATGCAGGATATAACTTGCATGTGCACACAAACAGACACACGCACTGCTGGGGACTTCTATCAGCAGGTCTGTTATCCCCATCTGGACCAGTGGGAATGGAAATCAAAAACCTGATGGGGCCATGCACGTGTCTGTGTGTGTGTGTGTGTGCTTTTCTCAGGGCACACATGTGGTACCCTTCCTGCTTTTTCAGGCAGCAGTGTGGAAAAAAGCTGCTTTGCAGACTAGACTATGTTGACGGATGAAGAAATTGATATTTCTGAGTAGCAATCCACTCACTGACAATCATCCATCAAATTAAGTCTGCTCGATAGGCCCGTCTCCGAACATTTATCACACTAGGCTGCTGACAGTGGCCTCCGTGCTGTAATGACTTGGAGAAATCGGAGGCTAAGCCGGGGTATTCGGTTGGATGGATAGGCTATTAGGCTCGCAACAGCTACTGTTTATTCTGGAGAGGTTGGCTGCCTCAAAGTCTGAGGGTGTGCAAGAGAGAACGATGACAAGAAAGGAAGACAAAAATTATGGAGAAAACGCAACATTGTGGAAAAAACCAACATGATCAAATGTATCGCAAAATGGGATAACAAAAAAGTGTCTTACCCGCTCGTTGTGGTTGGACTGTTTAAGTCCGTTGTAGTGGTAGATGGGAAATGAGTCTGGGATTCCTGAATCCTGAAAAACAGGCAGCAAGCAGAGTGAAAAAAACATGTAATGTTGTTGGTGAGTTCCTGGACAAACTGGAGCTTCAGAACCACAGAGGCAGAGCATTTCTGGACAGAATATTTGATGCTTGGAAGCAAAGCCTAGGTGTTAAATTTGAATTCATGGGTGAGTGAGTGAGTGTGTATGTGTGTGTGTTCATGCACTAAAGCAATGCCAAGTCCAAATCACCAACAACAGCCAACACTATAAAACATCTAAAAACAATGAGTAACAAGAACCAATTGAGTCACAGACTGCAACATCCCACGACACCCTTGAATTCAAAATTTTACCCTGACCTACTTGCATAGGTCAAAGATCAAAGCTAGTGCTCTGACCTACTTTCATAGATTTCAAAGCACCAGCTTTGATCTATGGTCTTACACTGGCCCTCTCGTCTTTCCATCTTATCCAGTTCCTGATTGTACAAAAGTAAAAATTTGACCTTGACCTAGTTTTTTCTCAAGGTCAAGGTCATCATCTCATTTTCATCCCCTTTGTTGCCAGAGTAATGTGCTTTTAGTTTCATCTATATCTGCAACAATTGCGGAGATATTTGGTGGACTAACGGACGGACAGACGGACTAACGGTTGAATGGACGAACACACAAACACTGACAATTACAATACATGAAGCGGGTGATGTAAAGCTGTGTTCTGTCTTGATGTAAAAATACTTCCCATCACTTTGGTGATGGGAAGTATTTGAAGGTGCAGAATGCTAATAGGGCATGTTGTCTGCGTGTGTCTAGCTTCTCATGTCTACATGCCTATGTATAAACATGAAACCCTAACCTTCATCCCCAGTCCCTTGTGTGTGTCTGAGTGTGTGTCCAGTTTGGCTAATGCTAGTGTAATTTCTTTGCAGCTCAGGGGTCATTCCAGTGGTGAGTCCCTAAAGCCCTGATCACTTTAACATACCTCTCACTCTCATCCCATTCGCCTGTTCTGCCTCATAAAGGCTTCTTTACCACTTTTTCTGAGCTTCTTGGCAAATAATGTCATATGATAGCAAACTCACACGCATGTATTTTACATGAGACGCCACAGGAATGCTCTTCGCACCAAAGTATTTACTGTGCTAAAATAGCGACCCTGTATATGCAAAGGAAGTAGACAGTACTGTCAGCCACATAGGGTGTACGTGTACAGGACAATGTACTCCATGTGCACCGTGTGTGCATCCTTGGAAGTTCACCTTTGCTGTCAGACTTATACACATGTAGACAAACACACACACACCTGATCAGGGAAAAACTCCAACAGGAATGGCCCCAGAAGAATTATGCCTAAGCTCTCCGGATCCAGTTTACTCTTCACCAGACTGACACTGAGAAGACACAGGGACAGACAGGAAAGGATGAGCATTGGAAAAGAGATCCAGAAATTCAGAGACACAAAACAGAGAGACAGAACATGCATGTCAAAATAGAAGGAGGCGCTGAGAGGAGCCATAAGATCAGTAAAAATATGAACAGTGTGTGAATTTTTATGCATGTCAAATTTATGATCACCTCATCACTCAGCATGGACTTATGATGTGTTTTAGGGAGTGAGTGCTCGTTTTCATAAATACTATTGTGGAACTAAATATAATTTATTTCCACATGTTAGATTGGTGATTAAAAAAAATCTACTCAAATTGTCCTTTTATGGCTTTGGGGAGGGAGAAAAGGGAGGTTTATTAGTGAGATTCAGCGGATTTTTCTTCATCCATCCATTTTTATAAGAATCATGTGCAGCAGGGAAGCACGCCGAGGAGACTGTCAGCTGGCTGACTTGTCATTGAGCAACAATCCCTAAAAGATTTATATCGAATAAATGTGCTGCCTAAGGCTTATTGCCTTGTGACATCTTTTACAAAGAAGTAAGAACATTTCTGGATCAATACATGTCATGTTTAACAGTAATTAGTTGTGTGTTGATGAGGGTCACAAGAATCAGTTGGCGTCTGTTGGTACCGAAGACTGACATGAGATGTTTGCATGCAAAGGCCCAATTATGTCACAACACTTTTATTGACTACGTCTAATCAAACATGTTTGAATCATAATGCAATCAGCTGATGTTTTTCTGGATTGGACATTAGATTGAATTTGTTTGCGGAAAAGTGCAGGAATATCTTTTCTTTTATAATTAGTAGATTAATACATTAAAAGCACAATTGTAATCCTACATTGAAGTTAATAGCAAAAAATAAAAATTAAAAACCCATATAGGAGCACATGTTTTTAGCTGTTGAATATGAGTATTTACCAGAAACTTGACAAAACAGGCCAGCAATTTGTATTTTGAAAGCCAGCATCAGTCGCTGATGATTATAGGTCATACGATATGCAGAAATACAAATTGTGAGGGAATAAAGTCTTGATTTAGTACTTGAAGATACCATCTTTTTCAGATGTTCCTATGTCTTTTGTTGTGCAGTAAGGAATGAGACCATTTACGATGGGAATCTCCCTCAAGTTTGTTGTGTTCTGTTTTGATGTATTGTCCATCTGGGGGTCTGCAGAGCTGATCAGCGGTCCAGTTACTTGGCCAGGCCCACGCCTGCCACGTTAAGGCGTTCTGTTCCTCGTATGAGAACGTGCTTCTGTTTGAAGCGGCTCTTTAAAGCGTTTCCTCCCTCTCTCAGTATTTCTTCCTGCTGTTAATGATCTCCCTCTAAGCCTCTTTTTCTGCCTTTCTTTCATTCTTTGTTTCTTCCTGAGCTTTTATAGTGGGTTCTCTCTGGTCTTGCATTATAGCAGCCTTGCAGTGAAACATGAGTCTTGGGATGCTGACCTGGCCTGGCCGTGACTTGGGAGCTAGAACTTTATAGTCTCTACAGGTGCCACGCATACACACACACCCATGGACAGTCTGAAACACACAAGCAAACATAAAGCCTTGAACATGCAACCACTTACTACTCAGGCTCTGAGACAAGGTCAAGGGCTTTCATCACGTCCTCCAGCAGAGACTCTGGGATGAAGCCATTATCTTGTGGAAGAGAGAGGGGGAAACAAAGACAGACTGATGCACTGGCTGACCCCAGACAAAACATAAAACACAGGCTTAAGTTAAAAACTAGGCAAATTGTTCACCTTCACGCATATGGTACAGGAAGTGTTTACCTCACTAGTCGGGGAGAATGAACTCATCTGACACAAGTAAAACACACACCTTGTCCTTTCTCTCTGACCTACATTCCATGGCTGTGATGACTGCTTTACCTGAAAGTGGTTTTAAACACTAACATGTGTGTTTGCCCCAGAAGACTATTTGTGTGTCCGGGCAGTTTTGTCTCATTCAAACATTGGCATGCGAGTCTGTGTGGCCTGTTGTTCAGATACATGCATGAGCTTCTGGTGTGTAATAGAGAAGATGGAGTGACAAACGCTCCACTTCTCTGCTAAGGCATGTTGGTGTCACCTTCTCCATCCCATGTCATTCTCTGTGTGATGATTGACAAATTAACAGCATGGGAACGCACCTCTAACAAACACCAAATATTAAAGGATCATGCTGAGAGTGCGGGTAGTTGAGTGTGTATCTCCTGTGAGTCACTGTTTTGTGTGAATGCGTCTGGCGCCATTTTTCCATAACAAAGAGAGCTGCGCTGATTCTACATATGACACAGACAGATTTATGGCCCTTTTATATGGCACTGAACTATGCTGCTGGCTACAGCATGTGCGTAGACGCTGCACCGTGTGAATGTGTGCGTCGCATAGAGCACATCTTCCTTGCATGTGTGTGTGTGTGTGTGTGTGTGTGTGTATGAGCAGTTATGTCAGAGGATGCACCCACTTTGGCTCCCCTAAATGTTTACGTCTGTCTTTGCACAAGCGTATATGAGAAAAGACAATATGGCTTGCAGAGCATCCCGGCAGGAGACAGCAACAGGAAGCAGGAGGTTTGAAACTGTGCCATGTTGTTCCACGACAAAAGACAGACAAAGAACGTTGAGTATGAAAAGTAAAGGAAAGATGTGAAAATAATTTTCTTTGACAAACAAAAAACAACCCCCCCAACTCCCCCCCCCAAAAAAATCTAAAAAAACCCCCACCAGATTAGTTTTTAAGTTATTCCCCAGAAACCCTCATCTGAGACAAATCCAACCCAGAATGAGCAAAAATTAAATTTATAACCATAGACACAATAACAAAACACATGAAGAATGTAAGTGACATGAAGATATGAAGAATATTTCTAAATTCCAGAAGGCACCACTTCAATATTTGGTTATGTGGAGGAAATGTTTTTGAAAAATATTTAATTAGAAACAAATCTAACCACTAGAATGAGCCTTATTCCAAGTTGTAACCATAGAAACAGAAAGAAATAACAGTGACAAAAGTCTCTAAATAGTAAAAGGCACCACTTTGGTATTTTGTTGTTGTTTGTCAAGAGTTTTGAGTGAAAACATAAAATGCTTTTCGAGTCATATTCTGGAAATTGAAAGGTAATGGATGGAACTAATTCTTTCTCTGTTATTCCTCCTCACATTTCTCAAGATGAGGGAAAAAACTGAAATTTGCTGAAGTAGGTCAGACTACACGCAAAGAGAGACTTACAAATTACCATGTTATCCCTATAAGTCTGATATTGAATCAAGTTTTCCATTTCGCAATGGAAACATATGCATATGAAGGTATGTGCTATGACTGCAGATATTGTCAGGTCCTCTTCTGGTGACATAGATCGCTCTAAGTCTGTGATGTTAGCATCTTCATGTCTTAAGTGGGAAAACATCTCTGCCTATTCTGTCGTTTTCCCAGCAAATGCCGAGGAAGCTCAAGGACTCGAGCAAACTTTTCATGTTATAATCTCAAAGCTACATAAATAAATGTTTAATTCATCTGTCAGAGCGGTCCGACTCGTCTTAAACTTTATATCATTCATTTGTCATGTCTGCATCCTGCTGCTTTCCTTTTACCCCAGTCACCTGGAAAAAGTCAAGAAGCGATCTCTGGGTGAGTGTGATGGAGAAGAAGGGAGCAGGATGGTTGACTCAGCTGGAAGAGAACTTGAACTCATCAACCCTTACAATATTAGTGTAGTTGTAAAGCAGGAAGCAGTACCCTGTTATACCTGCAGAAGAAAACTAGAACCAAGGCAGTCACAGACTGCAACATCCCGCGACATGGCAAACACAATCCTGAAATCTACTTTCCCCTGAATTCAAAATTTCACCCTGACCTACTGGCATAGGTCAAAGATCAAAGCTAGTGCTCTCGCCCACTGTCATTGATCAAAGCACTAGCTTTGATCTACGGTGTAACTCACAATGGCCTTCTCCCTCATCTTTCTATCTTATCCGGTTCCTGAGAGTACAAAAGTTGAAAATTGACCTTGACCTACTTTTCTCAAGGTCAAGGTCATCATCTTTGCCACCCGAGTAATGTGCTTTTTGTTTAATCTTTCTATCTGCAACTGTTGAAGATATTCGGTGGATTCACTAATGAACGAACGAACGAACGAACGAACGGACGAGCACCGACAATCACAACACATCACTGCTTTGAAGCGGGATGTAATAATGTAGGTGAGAAAGAAGACAGAGGAGGCTAGGGGGTGGGGGGCAGTGTAGGATGTAATGCATCAACTAGGAATAAGAGGAGAGAGACAATGTTTGCTCCATGTGTGTTAAAATGAAGGTTTGGATTCATTAAAGTGGATCTGTGTGCCAAGGTTTTATTATAGCTGATGAGCTCATAAGGACATAATGTCTATAAAAACACGTTTGCAGGGGGTGAGGGGTGAGAGGTGTGAGTAACTGCCCAAGGATGATGTAGATGATAATTATGACACACACTTGTAGTTCATTACCTTCAGGATCAAAAGACTGGAAGATCCTTCTTGCCTGTTCTGATGGGGGCTCTGGACCAACTAGGGACATCTCCTACAGAGAAAGAACAGAAAAGATTACACATACATTTTACCCTAAAACTGACCATATTTTGATTTAAGTGAGGAGACAAAGGGGATTTGTAGAAAGACACTGAACAGAAAAGTACAGCGGGGAGGGGGAATTAGGTCAGCTTATTGGAGGACGAATCTGCATCAGTGCTGAAACATGATATCTGCGTGATGTGAAGCACCATGTCTACCGGCAATTACCAGAATTTGAAAAGGTTTAACAGCACTCATGTACACAAGTATGGACACAAAAGCAGTGTATAATGCACTGCTCATGCACACTGTGTGCATGTAAGTGACTGTGTGACTAATCTATGGATCCAGTACAATCACTGGAATCCGGGGGGTTATTAACTGATCTGCTGATAAAGTTAGACGGCTTGTTTTCTCTCCAAACACACAATCAGGAAGCCCAGTCATACACATACAGCACATGATTAATGGTAAGCTCTACAGTATTTGTTTGTTGGTGAGGTTTAGCAAGAGTTTTGCTCGCAGGGAAATCAGTCGCTTTTATGTGCAAATACAAGATGGCGATTTTGACCTCACTGCAATGTACAAGTCGATTAAATAAACACTTGGTCTCTACACCAGGCCTGCCACCATACATCAAACAAGGTGTACGTCTGATTAACCAACACAGGAACTGGAGGGGGAGGGGTGTCTTTACCTCTATATCTGATTTTTTTTAACTTTCTGCAATAAGTCATTCAAACCTGTTTAAATCAAATCACTTTAAGAAAGTTTCTTGAAGACATTTTGCCTCTCATCCAAGAGGCTTCTTCAGTTCTGGTGGTGGCTGGTCTTGTCACAGCTTCTTAAACCTGTTGGATGTGGTCAATGCTACCACACCCCACAAAAACGTTTCTTAAAGTCCAGTGGATTGATTCAAACAGCTTTGGATAACAATGATCTTGATAACTGAGAACCTACATAGACATCTTTCTGAAATAAGTTTAATCTCTCTCAGATGTGCAAAAGTCAAATTTACCAAAGACAAAACCAAGAGATGAGTGTAGGATCTCATAGGCTAGGAATGCATCTCCTACCCCCTCTAATTTTCTAATTTTAAACATTATCTGATATTTCTTAAACTAAGAACAGATCCTGTTCAGCACTTACAGAAAGTTAAACAGCTGGCTTACCATTATTAATTTGATGAGCCACGAGGACAGTGAAAACTACGATAAGGAGTGTGAGAATGTCATAGTTCGTTGAAAACATCTTGCATGAATGACTTTTTCAACACGTTGAAGGAAAAAGAGCTCAGGAAAATAAAATGAAATCCACCAAGTCAAAGGGTTCTCACTGTTCTTCCACGTGAGGGATGGAGAGATGGAGGGAAGGAGGGAGAGTATTTATGACAACAGAGCGCTGGACAAACATACAATGTTTTTGGAGAGCGAATGAACCCTGCTCATCTCCTTTAGCTGTCCTTTATTAAAGCTTGAGCCTCAGATCCAAGTAGGCTGATAATGTTTCATGTTGCATGGTCCACTTATTACTAAGTTCAGTGCACACCCACACACACACACACACCCACACACAAAGAGAGTGAGAATCACGCACAGAGCAAGAGCGAAAGAAAGACAGAGATGAGACACATCGAGAAAAGATGCCTCCCAGCTGCCGGGACTTCAGACATAAAGAGAAATAAGCACAGAGCAGTGAACGCACACTGCTTTTTTTTTCTCCTCACACAAACTATAGGAGGGTAATGTTAACATTACGGGCCCCATAAATCTGATAGTTCATTTATCATTAGCCAGATATGGCTTTGTCTCACTTACAGGGGTGGACAAAGGTCAATTTTCTGTCCCAGGAGGAGAATAGCGCTTTAAGTTCAACAGCTGACAACAGTCTAGAGACAAATCCCATAATGGCAGAGTTAACAGTGAAGTGTGTGTTGAAACATGACTTGTTTTCCGAAAAAAATATTACACTTATACAGGCATACCTGAGCCAAGAAAAAACTTATTTGCTACAAAAGTGATGAGATGCTTGACAGATCTCTCTCTGCCGTAAACGTCCAGTAGGACTTGTGACCTCCCAGCTGGATTAACACCGTTTATGATCTTCCAGAACAGAACGCATGCATGCACACAAGCACACGTGTGCACACACATAGAAGTTATGTGATTGTGTGTGTGTGATGACAGGTCTTCCAGGCTGTCTTTGATCTGTGTTTTATTAGAGGCCTGAGGAAGACACTGCTGAGCTGGAAAACATGTCATGGAGCAAACACACTCCACAGGGAAGGTGAGTGTTTTTGTGTCTCAGTGTTTCTTTACTCTCAATCTCCATGTGTAACAGTTTGTGTGTGTGTGTGTGTGTGTGTGTGTAAATAGACTAATTAGGACTGTTCACTGACCAAATCTGTTTTGCTTATTAACTTAGGACCCTGGTGTCACATTCCTTAAACATGTGAAAATAGTCATACATGCAGATATGAAGCTGAATGACACCGGATAAAAGTCAGGAGAATGTTTCAATCCCAACAGTCAGCTTTGAACAGAACAAAAACAAGCTACCCTACACGTGAACAAAGCAAGAACAACAGACCACCCTAAGGGCAAAGTAATGCAGAACATTTGGTTGAACTAAAATCATAAAACAATGATTGTGATCAAACTTGTTCTGCTTAACAGCCAAAAACTTCAAATGATAAACCAGAAAATACATGTCCAATGTAAATCAAACAACACAGTATGTGGTGAAAATTTGCGAAGACCAAATGTGCCTGAAAATGCAAAGCGTGCACACCTTCAGAGCTTCTACAGAGCATATTCAAAATCTCCCTGAATTCTTGCTTGGGTTTTTTAGTAGACATGATAGACAAGACCCATGTCATAAAAACCAACAAAACTAACCTTATAAACCAATTTTAGTGGGGGCACAAAATAATTGTGTTTACCCTGAGAATTACAGTATGTCCATCTTTTCAGTGTAACAGTGTAACTTTATCCATACAGCATAAAATTAAATCTCACTACTTTGTGCAACAAAAGACATGTAGACGATGCTTTTCTTATTACCACACCAGCTTTCCTGCGACACCCCCCTCCCCTTTCTATGATAGACAAAGAAGCTAGCTCGGCTGACCACCTTGTGACTTTTCTCTGAATGGACATTTTGGTGGCGGTTCTCCTGACCATCGTCTATACCTTCACCTTTGGCATCTGCACTTGTTTCATTCAGCCTGCTAGACTTTGTGTCTCTCTGAGGTTGACAACGCATCCCCTGAAGGTTTTCTCTCTCCACTTTTACCCTTTCCCTTGCCAACTTGTAACTGTCTTTTCCTGTGCTAAGTAGGTACTACAGTTTTGTGCTATTTCCTGTCCTCCAACCCTTGACGTTTTCTTCTATTCACATGTCCCCTTTCATGCTTTATCTCCTCTTGCAGGTAAGTACTTCACGAAAGACAGGTAGGCATAGAACTTTACTAGAGTTACTCTTTCTTTCCCTCCGGCCCATCCAAAGGGCTATTGTGCATGCTGAGAGGCTCTGAGTGGCCATAGAGAGCATCTGAAGGGATAGGCTTTCGAGAAAACAAAGCAAAGGTCCTGAACAGTGTCTCCCACCTTGTTCCTTGCAGGTAGAAACAACCTCACTACATGGCAGGTTGACGAGCAAACCGAGGAGGGAGTCTATGTGTGAGGGCTTTCTAAGCAGTGTTTGAGCGCTTATATGTTTGTTTGGTTAACCTTAACTCACCTGAGTGACATATGATGGCAAATGCAGAAAACAATAGAAAAACGATCTCTCTTGCTACATAGGGTGTACTGTAAAATGTGTTTCAGGTATGACAGACAGGACAAAGTAATGATTTATGACTCTGTCTTGGATCTGAAAGACTGACACACTAGAGGATATTGCATGTCCTAATGATGGGTCTTATAACAGCTAACGACACACAGGGGAGAAGAAAGAATACGGTGCCCACACACTGACACAGACAGTTTTTCATCCAAATACAATGGCCCGTCGAATAGCCTGACACAGATTATCAATGTACACCTTTTTGTAATTTTGTGTTTGTGTGCAGCCCGCACCCTTTGATCACCACAAGAAAAGGAAGCATGTTCTTGTGTTCTGTTACATACCTGTGGATGTACTTGGGAAGCAAGCTTAACTTAAGTGTATTGCTTATTATTCTAATGTTTGTAGGATCTTACTTATGTCCACTAAGGAGGTTATGTTTTCACCAGTGTCTGCCACACTGGATGAATTTTCCAGACACTTGGCAGAAAAAGGGCATGTGTGAGGATAGATGAAAAAATGACAGCAGTTCCTTCCTGCACAACTTTGGTTCCTTTAAATTGCATGATGACATAACACAATGTGTTAATATAATGGATTATAAAATATAAAGCCAAAAGAATGTCTTGAACCATGTTGCTTCAAGCAACAAAGCAGAAAAGGACATTTCTACTCCCCAGCTTGTGCCATATTGATTTTTTTTGTTTTTATTTTTTTACTGGTGCCATGATACAAAGCAGTTTCAGTCCAAGATGAGACAAAGCACCACATCAACTTACAATACTGGGCTGACATGGTCAGTAACTTTCAGATTCCTATCCTTACAAATTACTTGGCCTCTGAAGGGTGCTTTTGTGCTGCAGAAGATGTTTTAATGCTGAGGTCACATCATAGACTTCTTGATCATGTTTGTGATATGGTAATCAGATTTTTTAAAACTGTTTCTCCTGTTTACACATGGCTAAAAAATGCAACATATGATTTAATGTGAAAATGCAGGGATTGCTACAATCTACTTATTTCATCTGAAGAGGTTCCGTTACTGTACAAAACATTGTGTGTAGCACTCTATATTTAGTCAGAAGAACTACAGTCCCCATGAAGGATTACTAAGCCCCTGGAAGAAGTAACGTTGAAAATGTTGGCTCATTACAGTGGTAAAACAACGCCATGCAAAAAAGTTGTTCCAAGTCTCGACATAAATCTGCTATCGAGACATTAATCTAAGCGTCAGACAAGACTTTTTCAGTTGTTGGCAACTGGAGCTACCCCAGAGAGCTACACTCAAGGGTATGTTACTGGCTTAGACACCTAAACCAGTCCTGAAGAGGGCTGTGATGCAGTTGAAAGCTCTGGAAAGGATAGCAGAATTAACTTTTTTTCATTTCAATTGCAATGATCTTACTCATTACGATGATGATTTTCAGTAACATAGTCCAGCCCTGCTGTATATACTGTAAATGCATGTGGGTTTGCTAATTAAGGATGATGACCTACAGTAACTGTGTCTGCATACTTCTACTATAAATTCCTACTCTCTGTCGGTCCTTGAAGGATATTTTACATATGTGTGTTCAGACAGGAGCTGGAGTCTTAAGGGACAGACAGAGTCACAACAGCTGCCCTCCATCGAAGTAAATCACTGACACAGAACATGACTACTGTACACATACACAAACACACACAAACACATGTGTTACTCCCTCGAGAAGCAGAAGCACAGCCTGTGAACCTCATCACTCAGTATAAAGAGTTAAGAGCGATGAGAAACGTCACAGGAGGATAGCCCACCATCCCTCTTTCCTGAGTGACCACTGCATAGCTCTTTAAAGTGCATCCTTCCTTTCTACTTCCTCTCTTCCTTGTTCCTTCCCATGAGGGAACGATAATCTGACAAGTTTAGATGAGATGTTCTTGGGAATTCTTTTCTTGGGCAACAGCTCTACCGTGCACTAGAGAGGAGAGCTCCTTCAAAGACAAGAGGAAGAGAGAAAAGGGAAACGGAGGGATAAGGATGAAAGAATCCAGTTTTGAAATATAGCATGATACATCTTATCTATCATCCCATCCTCCTTCTCTCAGTCTCTGCCCTTCCTCCTTTCTCTTCATCTTCCTGCATCTCAGGAACTCTTGTCCGCAAACAGATCCCATTTCATCCCATTCCAACCTCAGGCTTTTTCTCACATACACATGCATTACTAAAACAGAGGAGACAAAATGTGTGTGTGTGTGTGTGTGTAAAAACAGAGGAGACAAAATGTGTGTGTGTGTGTGGAGGTGCCCTTTGTATAGGCATATTAGATAAAAACACTAATGCTATTAAGATGATGGCCTGAAAGCCGCAGTCACACACTGGTGACTCGGGGGAATACACACCCATCCCCTGTGGCAGACAGGAGGAGGCACTGACACATCAGATGTAGGGATCAGGTTTTCTGCTTTTGTGGCTCGAAATTGATGCTAAAACCTACATGACCAGGCAGCATTTATTTCTGTATCACAATGCCTGGAAAATCTAAGAGTGCTTCCAATTAGCTCCAAACATAGCACGCCAGGCAAAGAAGACAGGCTCACACTCCCTGAGGTCCACCAGGAGAGTGCCTTCAGTATAAGCTTTATCCCTCAAAACTGTAGAGCCAGCATACAGCCGCATACAACAGTGCATTTCCATGCGTATGTGTGTGTGTTCCAAGCCTCTAGTTTTAACAAATGGATCCAGATGGGAACTTTGGAATCACATTCCCCATAGGAAGCTATCCACCTGAAGCTACACAAACACACATGCAACACTAATGTTAATCAGGATTAGGTTCCCTCTACTCTGGAAAGTCTGTGTGAGACTCATATTATGTTTGTGTGTGTGTGTGTGTGTGTTCTTCAGCAATCGGCAAGTCATCAGCGCATGCATGACGACTTCATTGAACCAACACATGATCCACTCACCTTGGAGGTTTGAGCTTAATGCATGTAACTGAGCTTTAAATCAATGACATATTAAGGGTGTGGCAGCATGATGGGGATGATTGCATGGCATTTTTCTGTATCTCTGGTTCCATTTTCATGACAGCATGGAGAATCGATTTGCCGCAAGCAAACCTGCCAGCTTTAGCACACAGGTCACAGCAATGTATCAAGTTCCATGTTCACTGATAGAAGTGGTAAACATGTTTACATCCACACATAATGTCCATATCCGCACATGCTGTGACCCAAGAGAAAAGTAATACTCTCATTGTAACAGCTGAATTGTCCCTCATTACACGTACTGATTCTATTTATGCATTGTAATCTGCAGACATATGATAGAACCTTTTCAGGATATATTTCTGGAAGTCTTTAAAAAGTCATGTCTTCTAGACCAGTGGTCCCCAACCTTTTTGTGCCACGGACCGCTTTAACGTCAGACAATATTTTCACGGACCAGACTTTAAGGTGTGGTGAACAAATATAATACAAAATACATGACTATCTTTAAGAAGGTAATCATGTGTCTGAGGCAAGCATTTGCATCAAGAGTGAGTCATAGGCAGATGTGGGGGAGAGTATCTGGTAATTAAAAAAAAAGTTCAGGATTAAATAAATAAAACGTAAATAACGTAAATTATGCATTCTTTCTGTGCAGCCCGGTACCAACTGACCCATGGATTGATACTTGTCCACGGCCCAGAGTTCGGGGACCACAGTAGACTTATCTCTTTCAACGACAAGCCTTCTACTGTGGTGTGGTGCATCCTGATGGATCAAGGATTTTTTCTGGATTACAGATAGCCTACAGAACAACAAGAAGATATTCACGCTATCTGGACCTTGGGTATTACATTAGCACCATACAGTAGTCATCAATACACTAACACAATTGGTTCTGTGAAGTTGTTCGAAAGTTTAATTGTTTGTAAGTTGTTTATTAAATTTCAATCCTTACTCGCCATTTCACATCCTTTAAATGCCATTACTATTCTAAATACTCAAATTACCCCTCAAGAGTTAGATGTTGATGTCAATGATTGACTGTATGGTACTGCAGCATGTGACTTACCTTTGCATCGAAGGAAGAGAAGGAGGAGAGAAGAATTATTGTTGGTGAGAGGCAGAGTTGTCATCAGAGAAATCGTCACCACTACCACTATTTTCATTAGCCTTTGCTTTATCATCCGTGATAAACAATAAAGTATCCAAGGTACAAAGGCTGATGCGCTGAGATGCTCACAGAGACAACAAACAACAACAAGACAGTGTTGGAGTTGTGTAAATGCAGCAGTGCTGCTCGGTGGGGTTGTGGCAGAAAAGGGAACTGCAGTGCAATAGACAAATATGGTGGCGAGCGTTCGTTTGTATCTCCGAATGTCCATAAGTTGAATGTTCTCATTTTGAGGACTACCTATACGAGTACTGTTTTAATTCATCATTAATTCATCTTCTTGAAGATGAGATGATCATAATCATCTCACTTTCAGCCACTTATCCGCCTAATGGGTCACAGATCTGCTGGAGCCTATCCCGGCTGGCTATGGGTGAGAGTTGGGGTACACCCTGGATGAGACCCCAGCTCATATGGGGGCCAAATGATTAACAACTGTGCATGCCCACATTCAAAGCTACGGACAATTTGGTGTAGATTATTTCACCTAAACTGCATGTTTTTGGAGGTGAGAGGAAACCAAGGAACCCAAACAGAACCCATGCAGACACGGTGAGAACACGCCAACTCCACACAGAAGGGAATCGAACCCAGAACCTTCTTGCTCTGAAGCAACAACGCTACCTTGCTGTCCATTACGATATCAATGGTAATAGAATACCACATTCCACTGTGCTCAGCTTCACCACGGAACAGTTAAACCATAGCTGGTGTTAGACTGTGTCAATCACGAGTTGCTTATTAAAATAAAAAAAAATGGCAATGAGATGTCCAAGATCTGTGTATAGAAATGGAAGCATCGTTGAGCTGGAGAAGTGTAAATACTATGTTCTGAAACTTTTGGGTTGATGCTTAAAGAAAGAAAACATCGATATCAAGACCAAATTATCACTATAACACTGCTGTGGATGGGACTTCAATATAATGATATAGAACATATACTGTGATATGCACAGAGGGATGATGTTAATGAAGACGGTGAACTAGTTGCATATGCTTCCTCCTCTCAGCTGGCCTGGGAACACCTTGGGATCCCCCCGGAGGAGCTGGAAGAGGTGTCTAGGGAGAGGGAAGTATGGGCATCCCTCCTGAGACTTTTGCCCTTGTGACCCAGACCCAGATAGGCGATTGAAGATGGATGGATAGATGGATTAATATCAGTGTTATCTGTTTCCCTATTCTCTTCAATTTCCTTGGCTGTGTGAGTTTCAGAGGCTCCCGCGCTGTGTTGTCTGACAGGCAGTTGATATACTGTATTTGTCTTCTTTTTTTAAAAAAATCAAACCAGTTGTAAGAACATGTTCATGGTATGATAACTATTTCATCTTACAACATGGTATAAATTCAAACCTGTAACCACTGCAACCCTTATTTCCTTTTTAAAAAAAATAATTTTTGATATGTTTAGCATGTTTTCGCTTTTATCAATATTTCTGTGATTCTACAGCATGATGTAGTTTTAAAAGACAGGAAACAAAAACATAAAAATGCTTAAGGAGATGTCTGTTATTTAGTTGCTTTAGTTTTCTGTGAGTCCTCCGTTCCTGGGACATCTCTGCACAGTAAACATGTTCTCACCAACAAGTGCCTGAACTGAAAAATTGTCATCCACATTGTTGAAAACAACTCAACAGTGAAAGTAGACAGACATTTACTGTATAAGGTGTTTCTCATTGGAGTCTAAATTTAGCAGTTTACCTCACATTGTTGCTCACAGATGGCTGAGAGACTAGAATTAAGACCTTCTGCAACAAAAATCTGACTCTGTGTGTGTGTATGTGCACTTGTTCCTCATTGGAATCTCAGCTCTTATTCCCTTAACACCAGATAGCTGAAAAGCCAAGAAACAACACTGACCATATATGACAATCTACAGCCCTCAATTTTCCCCTCTCCCTCATTCTCAGCCTCTTTTTCCCCTACACCGATATCTGATCTGTACTTTATTAAATCTTTTTAGTGCAGTCCATATTTTGTTTTTTCTAACCGGTGGAGTAGAGCAGCGTGTGTTTCATACAGTGTCTGTGTGAGTGTAGTACGTGTTTGGTCACTACTGGATGAGTGTATTTAACTTGCCTTTGTGAAAAACACAGAGAGGTGAGTCTCACTGCCAAGGATCCAAATAGGGAACTTTGGAGACTTGAAGAATGCACCGACCTAAAACATACACATAGAAATGGAATGCTTCATAATATTTTCGTCCATTTTGATTGATTAAAGTTTGAGATATGCCTTTTTTCACAGGGTACGTTAACTTTTGACAAGAGGCAACATATCACAGTAAGAAGACTGTACTCTAACTCTACAACAAATGGTTGTTAAAACATTATAAACACAATGAAATTTACAATACGTAGAGATAAAAGATAAAACACCATACATAAAGCATGAGCAGTCTTTTTTTGAAGAGTAGATCTGACATTTTCTTACTAATATTTACCACTCTGGAAACCCTCTCCTTCATGTTACCTTATCAGAGCTGTTTCATTTGCCTGTTTAGACAGTTCATGCCTTAGTTACATTTTTTTTAAACTTGCTTATATAGGCAGCGACAAACGAGTAGCCAAGATTCAATTTTTTAAGATCACTAAAACGTGTATTGACATTTATTTGTTAAACTCTAGCAATGTACTTTTAGGGAACGTGTGGTTAAGTACAACGTGCCTGCCAAAAATGAAAGTGTGGGGAGACGGAGTGGGGAGATTTTGATTCGTCTGTTCCTTCTCAACAAACACGTATATTAGCACAAAAACTTTTACTTTACTTTGTGTTCATGTGTTGGATTTGTCCCACATCTTTGAGTTAGAAATAATACTGAGGATTTGCGCATTTATTTGTATTCCTAGCACGCTCATCTTGCTGTATACAGTTGGTGTCAATGTCAATTCATCATGAAATAGAATTACTACCACATGGCTGTATGCCTCCATCCACCAAGGCTAGTGTACATCAATGTTTATCCACACAGCTAATGTATGCAGTGAAGACTGTGAAGGATTTGGAAAAATACATTTCACTATACTGACATAACTAATTCCAGTGAACAAAGTTGGGTGTGAAACATGCCATCTTCAATCAGAGACCACTTTCCACAAGAGTAACAAGAACTGAGGTTTTAATCACACTAAACAACAATCCTCTGTGGTTTAGTATCAGCAAGACTTGGAGAGTCTGACAGTTTATAATGCTTAAATTTCATATTTTTACTTAACTTTATTACATTAGTGTGACATTTAAACAAAGTGTAAGTCCAAAAACATGTTTTGTGAAGTAACTGTTATCTCTGGCCAAATTGTAATCAGTTCATTCTGCAGCCAAAGTTGACAATAGGATAATATTTGATAAACATCAAGGCCTGCCTGAGATATTGTCAAATAAAAATCCATAAATTCTCTTCATTTTTGCTATGAATAACCGTCGGACAATTTACGTGGGAGACAACCTGGAAGTGTCTATACCTTGCAGTACCGTAGGGATTCCATAAGTGTAAGGAAGCCGACAGATGCTTGTTTATTGATACCATGTAGCTCTACAAGACAGAGAGAAAAAGAGAATACATCAAGTCAAACTGACTTGCATTTGTTCATTCATGCTTCTTTGAGTGTATGCAATAAGTTCACGGAAGTCTTACTCATGCCAGAGCACTCCCTATCTCCATCCCAGACATTGGAAACAGCATGGCCGGTTACAAGGAGGTTCACCAGGCTTTGACTGAAAAGATATGAAAAAAGAAAAGAAAAAGAGAGAAAAGAGGAAACATAAATAGTTTCTGAGAAATTAGAAGACACACCAAACCTGATGTTACTGTGATGTTTGGTTTCTTGCAGCAACATAACTGATGCGAACATAAGAGGGTTTTTATACCTGCCATGGCCGTGCACAGGGTCTATGAGAGGCTCCATCGTGTCCTGGATCTCATTTCTTATATTTTCTATACCCTGTCAGGTGAGATGAGTCTGCATTTTTTTGTATACTTGTGTACAACACTGATGCAATAATTTAAAAAGACAAATCACAATCCATTAAAGTTTGAAATTGAAAAATAGATTGTCTTCACGTTGTATATAATTGAAACTTTCATTGAAATTAAAATTACTTAATTTACTAGAAAAAAACATCACCAACAACATCAAAAGTTTATCTCTCTATTCGGCTGTTCCCCTTCTCACCTTAGTGAGGATGACAGAGTAGAGGAAAAGTAAGACTCCACAGCACCCCCTCCAGGTGTGGTAAAGGGACAGCACTTCCTCCCGGAGGCCAGAAACTGATGTTACAGTGCGCTTACTGCAGGAGAAGGACAAACATCACATTGATTTATGCAACACTCAAAAGAAAAAAAGATTTGCTGGATTTAGAGATGAAAGAACTTCATGTGTTTATTGTATATTTCCTGGCATGTTATTGATAATAAGGTTAATCAGGCAAAGATCAATAAAAATGCATCAGAGGATAAAGAAACCTCTGACCTTGTCTGTGTGGAGACACGACCCACTTGTGTTTGCAAGTGCATTTGTCTTAGTTATGCACTCCTTCACTGCCAGTCAGCACTGCTTTGTGCTGACTGTGATCTCTGCTGCCAGTTTGCTGTGTAGTGACAATTTCAATATTCCTCTGGCAAACACAACCTTGCATTCATTTAAAGTGTGTGTGTGTGTGTGTGTGTGTAACACATCGCATATGTGCAAGAAAGGTAGTGGGAGGTACAGTAGATTTCTGTATTAGCAAATCAGTAAATGTGCTGACTTGCTTTCTTGTGAGCAGATTCAATGCCACCCCCCCAGCAGTTGGGCACTCTGCATGAGATGGGGGGTGGGAGGTTGCATTAGATGTTTGATGAGAATATTAAGTCACTTACTGCAGGACACTGTGAAATCGATCAAAGCCATCCTCAGCAGCGAGAGTAGCTGGGCACAAGAAAATACAGATAAAATATAGTATCTAGAGAATCACACAAATAATCTACAATGTCATTAAAATAATTATTTTACGTTTCATGTATTCATATGTTTGCTGTTATTCCTCTTGTGCATCTCACACAGGAATCTGACAGATGCAGGACTCACTGGGTTGCTCTTCTTGTGGTGGCTGGCTGCTCTCTGCCTCTGGCGTGTCTTGTGTTTGTGAATGGGACTGTGTTTGCGCCTTAGTATGTATGCTAGAATGTGGATTCTGTCCTTTGGCCCAGGTCACCAGGCAGAATCCTGTGGAGGGGCTGGCACAGGCAGACTCCAAGATTTCACTCAGAGTGGAGCAGAGCGCTACTTTCTGTTCCTCCTCTAACAGATACAAGTACAAAACATGCAGATTTTAAGAAGCAACCGCAAAAAAGTCAGATGATAGTGAAGCTCATTTTATCAACTGATAACTGATGACATGAATAGCTTTTGTACATCAATTGCGTTTCAGAAAATATATGAAACTATGTAATAAAACAAAACAAAAAAACAACAGAACATAAAATCATTCAGTTTTGCAGATTAAGTACGTATTTAGCACAATCCAGGGATAATATGAGCAGTGAGGAATTGAAGAATATGTCAATATACATCAGAAAGTCAGTCATAACTTGGATGACTATGGCATAATGGTTTCAAAATGTTATATGGTAAGAAAATTATGATAATTAAACTGTGTGTATATGCTTACCTATGGCATTTAAGACAACAGTATGAGTGACATTAAAATTTTTTTGAAATTTATATAATGTTTTTCTGGAAATTATCATTTATGAAATTACATGTGTTTAATCAACCAAATTCCCTTGTTTATTTTTTTTCATAATGGGTCAATGACTTATTAATAATAACAATATCAGATCAGCATTATCATCTATGGTTTGTGTAGAAAATAAGTCTTTGTAAATGCTCATTAAATTTATGTTTCCCCACATGACAGTCAAATATAAATGTATACTGGTAAACAATGACATTTTACAAGTCAAAAAGAGAGTTTATTAATCATGTAAGCAAAACAGCGACTCGAAAAATGGCCCGGATATCAAATCCAAATAGATTATAATTCTACTATTTTTAAATCTTTTTCCACATTTAACTTCTATATTTAAAGCTCTGCTTATGAACAAAACATGAGAACAAAACTATTAATATCAGCTAGAAGTAGTGGCGATGATTTGAGCCCATTTTTAAAGGGCTTTTGAAGTTTTACAAGCCACAACATGTCATTGTGTGCTATAAGGCTAAAAAACATATTCAGTTCAAGTTGAGTGTAAACCCAAAAACTTCATATATTTGTATATATCCATCCATCCATAACAAAGGATGAACAACTGTAGAAAATTTACCTGACATCTGTCTCCAGCTGCTACTTTCTCGGCCAAAGAGAATGTTCTTCAAGAGGAATGCCTACAAGGAGAGACCAATTCAGGCATTTTTTTGAGAAAATATTTCATGGTGCAATATGTTGTACTTTGTCAAAGACAGACTTTGAACATTTCTGTGTTTATTAAATGAACAGACATTGTTTGTCAGTTAAGCATCACCAGTAAGACATATGAATTCAAGATATACAAATTGATGCACAATCCAAGTGACTCAGGGGTAAAAGGTGCCTCGAGTTAAATCCGTAAGAGAATATTTTAAAGTCACACACATTGTTGTAGACTACATATCCCAACTTTTGCATTAGTTTTAAGAAACTCCACCCACTGAGCATTTCAGGAGTCTGTACTTGGTCAGAACTTTGAGTTCTTAGGGAAAATTCTACAACAGAGAATGGGCCCTTAATAGGACTAGTCACTGAAACAGTGCGTACCTGGACAGGCACAATGACTGCACATGGGCCTCCTTCAAACTGCTCCAGTGCTGTGTGCTCATTTGCACTAAAAACAAAACCTGTGATGAGCAAAGGCAGATTAGAATTTTTCACATTAATAACAAAAATTACTCTTTAATACAATTTTGTCATTCACAAATTAAAATAGCGTACAAGTACATTAACACTAATGGTACAGGACACAGAGCAAATGCAATCTAAATTGTATAGCATGATAGACTTATACTAAATTCATAGGAAATCACATGCACGACAGCAATATCGTGTTTTCTAGCATATCTGACCTTCGGTTAGACGTGAGCATATTAATATTTTATTTGTCTTTTTTTTTATTTTTTTGGGGAAAAATTTATTGTAGCTCACCACGTGTTAAACATCCTTCTTATGATTATGATGCATTAACTGTCCTCACTTTCGATTCACTTTCGACATACTGAGACGTAGCATCGTTACCTTGTGTCCATCTACGGAAGATGGATGTAGACACTCCTCCGCTGGCGGGTCTACCCCAAACCAGCTCCACCACATCTTTACTTAAATCGGACATGGCAACTTTTACTGGCAGGCGCCCCCTCTTCAATCCAGCAGATACGAGGGGTCAATTCAGGTGTTGAGGCCAATTTGCCGCCGCTTTTCGAGTATGATAATCCACTTCTCTCGACAGGTCGAGCCTGCCGCATTGGTTACAAGACACCTGTGTGGAACGATACAATGTGTCTCTATTGGCTGGCAGAAAACTGGCGGGTAGGAATGACATTAACGTTTTCAAACCATATCTGCTATGTAAACGGACAGAGCGGTTGAACCAAGGTAAATGACTACAAAAGACTGTGACGTTAACGTACACCGTATCAATTGCATAGTAAAAATTACGGCGCTGCGTTAAAATCGATCCGATTATTAGCAACCGAAAACCATTTAACTCCATTTAACATCAGTGTTTCTTCGCGACGATATTTTGATACGTTACGTTGTTGACAATTAAGAGGTGGCAGAGGTAAAGGGTGGGTTATAGGAGAATAAATACCTTTGAAATGACAGCAATTAGCATTAGCATTTCTACTAGCAGCTAGTATTTCATTGCTTTGTCATTCAATTATTGCCCACACTCCAGCGATGGCCGTAGCTGTTGAATGAATTTATTATATTTTCCATCAGTTAGATAATTAAAAAGCTCAGTTACCTGGATAGACAGTCGTGTAATTGGAATCTCTCTCGATCAAATATTTTGGTAAGCAATTTCGCTACTACCAGCGTCTCGCATTCGTTTATTTACAAGAGAATCGTGAAAACGGTGGCGTACGTTTGACGTGCCTGCCCATTGGATACGTTTTACGTGATTCCTGATGCGTCAAGGGGTACAGCGTTAACGCGTTACCCCATTGGTTGACAGGAATGTCAATTGATAGGAGAACCCTCCCCTAACAGTCCGTTTCAAATATTGGAAAACTTACATGAAGAGATGTAAGGAAATTAGAAGTAACTAATTAAATTAGAACATCTAGAATCCATTAGTCAACAAATTTGGATCGTATGGATGTATTATTTGTGTTTTGGTGTTAAAAAAATTACATCTAAATTTTGAATATTTTGTCCCTTAACACTATCCGTAGCTGTCTCTTTTAGTCACTCTTTGAGCATGCGTATTGCATATGTCAATCTCTCCTGACACGCGTGTTTAAAACTCACTTTTGTAAAAAACTGTTTTAAAGACAAATCTTGTGCATATAAGGAATATATCTCAGCACCATGGGAGGACAGGCAAAGGGCAGAAAAAAAAGTAGACCGAAAAGGAAAGTCAACCGCCCAAACAGAGGTAATTATCTATAGTTGATCAATTTTCTGGTTCTTTACAGCTATAAAGTTAAACCCTCATACATACTGTTAAGTATCTTAGCTTTGCTTGACAAAAGTAACCTTTACTTTACGCTTAAGATGCAGGAATTGTAGGATTATCACCCCAGGAAAGGACGAAAGTGAGAATGCGTGAAAAAGCCAAGAAGAAGACAGCGGAAAAATACTCAGTGCAACAACTATTAGAAAAGGTGCAGATGAGAAGATAAGAAAACAGAGTCATAACTCACAACTGATATGGAACTAATATTTTAATGTCTTATTTCTGATCATTTACTACATGTTGGTAATATCACATAACCATCTTTTACACAGACAGAGGAATGCATGGACACTTTTGATTTTGAGATGGCTGGTTTATTCTGCCAAAGAGCCCTGGACATAGAATCTAACAATCTTCAAGCTCTAGACATGCTGGGACACATCTACTCTGAACTTGGTGATACACAGAAAGCTAAGGGGATATCCTTTATTCAACGCTCTTTTAGTTGAAGCTGTGAGCATGTTGAGAATTAAAGCGATACCATTTTCTCTAACATTTGAATGGTTTGTCTGTAGCCTCCTTGACAATTTCTCTAAGTTTTTGTGCGTGCAATGGAGCTGAGCCCAGACGAAGGCCACAGTAAGTATATGTACCTGGGACAAATCCACACCGGCCAGGAGGCAGTTGACTACTACACAAAAGGAGTACAAGTCCTGCTATCTGCGTTGGACAAACAAGCAAAAACCTCAGTGAGTACACGTCCATACACAAAATTGGAGAAATTTCATTGCTCTTTTTAATATACTATAATTGTCTATATCTCTACAAGATCTATCTCTCTATATCTGTCTGTCTATCTGTCTATCTATGGTAGTTAGAGTAAATAACACAACATTAATTGCAATGTTACTAGACTTATTTTTGTAATTAACAATTTTAATGTCAATGTGTCTTCATTCATGATTCAAACACGTCTTACTGTCAGATCCTAATATCAGAGTCGATCTGCAATAACCTGTACTTCATGCTGAGACTACAGACTGAATCTTGTGAGTGTGGTAATCAAACGCTACATTTAATTTAATACTGTAATGGCAAACTGCCCTAAACATATTTTTTTCTGTGAAAATGTCTACATAATCTTATTATTTAATATGTATATGTAGATAATAGAGAATTTACTATTTTATAATTAAAATGATATAATTGTAATCATATTCATTCATTCATCTTCAATACTCACTTCTTCCCCTGTCGCGGGGTTGTTTAAGCTTATCCCACCAGACTTGGGACGTGAGGCAGGTTACACTCCGGGCGCGATGCCAGTGTACTGCGGAGCCACATGAAGACAGACAAACAAGCACATATACACTCACACCTACAGACAATTCGAGACCGGCCAATTCACCTAAGCTGCAGGTTTTGGAAGTGGGAGGAAGCTGGAGAACCCGGAGAGAACCCACGCAGACACGGGGAGAACATGCAAACTGCCCTAAACAGTTTGAATGTTTACATCCAGCACAGAGTGGGACTCAAACCAGGGACCGCCTTGCTGAGCGGTGACAGCGCTACCCACTACGTCACCGTGTTGCCCGACTACTTAAATTTTAGTTTTATAAATTAACATCAATTAAAATAAATGAAATAAAATATATCATTATAATCATTTTTTGTGTGTGTATATATATACATATAGTATATACTGTATATACTGTATATATAATATATACTGTACTGTATATATAATACACACACACACACGCACACACACATTAAATTTTGTATTTTTACATGCATTTCTGTTACTAGAGTCAAATTGTGTGTTGTTTTCCTTCACTGGAAAGCTTTTTCGTCAAGAAGAAAATCTTTGCTGACCATTTTTTGATTTCTTAAATTTTATAAACCTTTCCAGACATCTCCCTTCTGCTTTTTCAGCAAGCCCAGGTTGGAGCTGCTGCCCCATCCAATGAGGATCCTGGGCTTCCCACAGCCAAAGATGTTAGTGTAGCCTACTGCGCCATCGCAGAGATTTACCTCTCAGACCTTTGGTATGGGTACACACAGTTACCCTCTTGTTAAAAGTAATCCTTTATCAGAAATTAAGAGTTTTTTCCTGCTTTCCTTTTGTGTTCTGTTTGTTTTTCTGTGACTAGCATGGAAGAGGGGGCTGCGGACAAGTGCAGAGAGTCCATTGAAAGAGCATTACAGTATCACTATGACAACCCTGAGGCTTTACAGCTCATGGCCAGTTACCTGTTCAGCATGGAAAAAAAACAGGTCAGTGTACACACACACACACACACACACACACACACATACACACACACACACACACACACACACACACACACACACACACACACACACACACACACACACACACACACACACACACACACACACACACACACAAAACGGTTGAGTTATCACCACATTAATGTAGAAATCTGCTGACTTAATTATTCTAAGAAAATTGAATTGTATTCCGTTAATCAGCACATGGTCACGTACATAAACACTTACAGGCTCGCACACACATTTACGCACGGGTCAAGGAAATGTTAATTATGGAACAGATCATTGAGGTCATATAGTCATCTGATAAACGGAGAGATTTGCACCTTTTTTGAATCAGAAAAGAAGCCACAAAAACCTGACTGGAGGAAAATCTGTCAATAAATTTGTAAAAGTTTTCTGTATTTTTACGAATTTTTCTTGCTCCATATTAGTTTTGCTGTGTGAAGGACTAAAACATTCAAAGTATAGCATTTAATACAAAACAGTGTTTGCTTGCGTGTTAATTAAAGACACACCACATTGATTTTTTAAGAAATTGGAAAGTGCTAAAAAAAATGTATCATCTGCGTGTCACAAAATTTTAAGTGAATAAAATGCATTATTTTAATGTATTTACAGTTGTTTTTTTCTGTGGAATTAGATACACCATTTTTTAAATTATTTTCATACACATCCTTACATCCATACAGCAATGTCTGTGCTTAATCAAGGGCCAGTTAGAGTATGTTGTGCGCAAAGTCATTTTCTGCCATTGACTTTTCATTTTAATCATTTATAACTCTTGACACTGCATATTATATTCTGGTTACCTCCTTTCCATAGCCAAAATGAAAATACTGGATATATCTCAAAGTCCAAACAAATGAACAAAAGCCATCTTCAAAAACTGTTCTTCATGTTCTTACATGACCAAACTTTGGGAAAACAGATTTTATGGAGCGGAGGTTGCTCGGTAGTACCATCTGTAAACTGTAGGGGTCAGGCTGCCTCTAGAATTACTGCTTGACATTCAGCATCGGCTTATTTTTGTAATACAGTACTCATTTTAGGTACATGAGTGAAAAACTAATAGATTGACCTTAAATTAATCCAAAGGTCACTGGTATTCACTCAGTATCCAGCCAACACATTAAACCACTGCTTTTTTTTTTTTTAGCAAATATGCAAGTTAATTCGCACAATTATGCATGTAACTACAAATTTACATATATACATGTGTTTGTCTGTCTTTAGGAAGGCAAAGAATACCTGTTGAAGAGTGCTAGATTGTGGCTGCCAGCCCAGAAACAGTTGTCAGCTTCTTCTAGCACAGATGGAGACAGACAGGTGAGTTTGAGCTGTGAGTAATGCATTGTTTCTCAAACAGCTACCAGACTTCAGTTTGTTTACAGAGCTCTTTGAAATAAAAAGGATTGTCACAGTGTTCTTTGTGGTAAGTACATACAGTATGTAAGGGTTCCAGTAAAGATCAAAAGTAAGAGATAATGAAACAAGGTGTAATCAAGAAATGTTTTATATGTGCAGGCATTGGAAAAGAGTACATAAAATACAATAATAATTGTAATATAAGATGGGTTGAGATGATGACGGAACTCAAATCGGACAGTGGATTCACTTTATCTCTTGAAGCAGATTGAACGAAACTTAGCAGTTTCTATGTGATTAACAGGCACATAGTTGCTGAATAGTTTGTACCTTGAAACTGGATTGTGTAGTCATCTGAGGGAACAGCTCTGTTTGTGGATGTTTGTGTGAACACTCACTGTGGAGGTGACGGTTTGTCCTTCTCTCACCAGATTGACATCCCTCCTTATGAGTCCCGCATCACCACTGCCAAGCTGCTCATTGAGTCGGAGGAACACGAGGTAAAACGTGTAGTTTAGTGTGTGTGTGTTTAAAATTTTTACAGCCAGCTCAACTGTTTTATGTGGGTGTGCATGTGTCTTCGTTTCCCTTTTGTAGTGAATTGAGTGAAGGTGCAAAGGCCATGGCTGCTCTAGATCCCCTCCAGAGTTCAGTGTCAATAATTGAAAAGTGGTATTTGCAGAGAAGGGCCGGTGTAAAGAGCACAGAGGTGGAGAAAAAAGGAAGCTGCTGCCTGATGAATCACTGCCCTTTCTGTGATCAAACAAACTTCTAAATCACTCATAAGTTCCCAATATTAATGTCCTCGATTTTACTGCCTCACCACCTTCAGTTCAACGTCAAATCCATAAACCTGCATTGATGCTTACGATCACTTTTTTATGATTAGTGCCTCATCAACAGCAGTTCAGCTTTCTCTTGTTGTGATGCAGAAATTAATTTGTAGTGGCTATTGATGAATGGTTAGTGGTGATCACTGAAAATAAGGTGTGTGCGCGTGCGTGCGCTTAAGATATAAACATCCTTTTACGAATACAGTCAGATTTACCTTCATTCACAAACTAAATGCAATATTCTCATGGAAATTCTGTTGTCACTGTCTCTTTTTAGTTGCATCTGATAGGAACATAATCATATCCAATCAGACACACACACACACACACGCACACACACACACACACACACACACACACACACACACACACACACACACACACACACACACACACACACACACACACACACACAGAGTTAACTTTTTCACTCCAGAGACTTTAAATTTATTCACAACTCTAAACTTTGTGTGAAGTTTATACAGTTGTCAGTTTATTAGCTTGATGCCAGAATGGGGAGATTTGTCTTATTTTTCTCATTATTGAATGTTTTGTTTGGTCTGAACTGATCCAGGGATTTAAAATTTTTGTTTAACTACAAAGTGTACTCAGTTATTTCTGGGAAGTAATGGTTAGAAATGATAACAGTGGTAGAAAACCCACATGAAAACGAGTTTGTCTTTGATGGAGATTAAGCTCTTTGTCTGATGAATGCTACTAGCTTTTTATATCCAGTCTGTTTTGTGGTTTGAGTTTGAATTGGAGTAAATTAAGCATTTGCTCGAATGAAAATGATTACGTCGGACAGATGATCTGAATGCGTGATATTATTTTCTCACCAGCTTTTGGGAAAACATGCTACTGCAGTTCATGGAGGTAATGAATTAAATCACTGAAAAATGGTGTTTTAGTTTTTGTCCTCTAATGGCGAGGAGGTCAAGGCAGAGCACCTTAGTGTTGGTGACAGAGGAACTTCACAATCAAACGTGACCTTTCCCACTTTTTTTCTTGAAGGCACATTAATATCATACAGCTTGAACAGAGATGGTCATCATGCCATTTCCAGTAGGCAGTGCCGACGATAGAATTGAAAAGTACAAATAGTAAAGAATGCCACAATGGGAAAGAACTGTTTTGGAGAAAATCTTTTTGAGAGAGCTTTGTGCTTTTAAGATGAGCTGTAGCTCAGTGGGAATGTAAGCATTGCTAACTTCAGTTATCTATTTTATTTATTCATTTATTTTACTGTGCATCGGTCCAGACTTTAGTGTGTATAGAATTGTCTGATGGACAACGTATTATTGAATCTTGTTTCATCCAAAATGGAATCCTTGAAGACTTTGTGCTTCTGTTTCTGAGTGATGCAGCTTTGTAACAATTACGAAGGACAGGAATTCACTCCTCAAGGTCTTTTTTTTCCCCCTAAATTGATTTTGAGGAGAAACATTTGAATGCATAACAATATGTGCCTGTGGTTTCAACAGCTGTAATAGAGATTGAGTAGAAGTGCATGAGAGGTGCTTGGAAGATGCACAAGTGATACAGCTGTGCATGTTTAATTGTCCAAATACTCAAAGCATCTGAGCCAGTTTCTTTTGTGATTTATCATTTTATAATTGAAAACAAATCTAATATGAATATTTTTAGGTTATAGCTGTTGAAGAATAATCACTTTGGTGGTTTTACTGTGCGGAGACTTATATATAACATATCACACCGATCTTGTAATACATTTCTAATTAGTCAATTAGATAATTGTAGTTTGCGCATCATTCAGTCTCTCAATAGCTTTACTTTACTTTTTATATAATTGTAATTAGAACATCTTTGCATTTTTGAATGCTTGTTGGACTAAACATTGCATTGATGAAGGTTTCCAGTACGGTTTTTAATTTTTTAAAGCCAATCAATGAATCAGTTAATCATGAAAATATTTGATGATGACATCCAGTAATTCTTTCCAGCCTTGAATTGTTTTTATTGTATTTCATTTTCTTGTTAAACATGCAAGCTTCTTCATGTTTAAATAAACGGTAAATCTATCCCTTGGAAATGTGTAAGACAAACGTACAGATGCACATTACTGTCATCATCACCCATCACCACCACTAATTTACTCGCCAGGAAGAGACAGACGTCTTCCCCTGACAGCAATTAAGGTGTTTTTGGCGTAGTTGTCATAGCAGCTGATGTTAGTAAGTCATCACCGTCACTTGTAGCTTGCTTTCATGTTATTTATTCATTTCTGTTCTTAAGTTTAGCTCACGATGATGCGTAGCTTATACTTCTCAATGTTGCTTGCAAGTACAGTTCGGACTGACAATGCAGGATTTATTTATGCAAGTGAAGACAACGCCGTTGGTGTCTTTGTGCTTGTGTGTGTGTGTGTGCGCGCGGGGGTGCTTGTGTTTATGTGGGTTTCTGTGTGTTGCAGATACGACTTGCCCTCACTTGTAAAGCGATTTGTCTTTCTCTTGTCTTTGCTGAGCGTGCCGGTAAAATGATTCTGTTAAGCAAAATTGCCTGAAGATCAAGCACACACACACACACACACACACACACACACACACACACACACACACACACACACACACACACACACACACACACACACACACACACACAAGCATGCAATTGCCAGTATAAATGAGTTTCTCCCAAGAGCGCTACTTTTTTTTCGCCTTCACAGGTCTTGAAATAAAGAGGACAGCATGTACGTTGTAATGTTGGTGTGTGTGTTAGTGTTAGTTTGTGCATCTTTTGTGTTGCGCCGTTGTTATTCACTGACCAATTTATGAACAGACTTTTTTGTATCCTTCCCTTCAATTTTCTCACTTTGTCCTTCGTAGTGCCCTCCTCTCCCTTATCTTCAGAAGAATATTAATCTTGTTGTTGTTTAGAGTGTGAAGCGGCTTAGGAATCTCTGCATCTTTAATCACTTGCCCCTGGGTTGACCAGTGTCGTTAGGAAGGAGTACAGTTGGAGAGGATATAATGGGTTGTAGAACACTTATGCTGGCTCCCAGATAGTGCCTGTTCTATTTTTGTTGCTCCGAAACTACCTGTTTTATCATTTGTTTTATACCCAAACACCGCTTTGCTCCTATCTGCGGTCTCGTGTGTGTGTGTGTGTTTGTGTGTGTGTGTGTGTGTGTGTGTGTGAACTGATTTGCGTTTTAGACCTTCAGAGTGAGGACATTATTCGAAAGTGCGCACTAATGTGCAGACCTTTTCTGACATGTTTTTAGGGTCGATGGATTAGCATTAAGGTTTAGGTTAGGATTCAGTGTAGGTTTAAGAGAAGGGTTAGGCAAAACATTTTGTTGAGATGGTTAAAATTTCAGCACGGAGCTGGTGAACGCATTTTGCCAGTGAGCTCACAAATATTGTATTAGAAATGTGTCACATTAGTATGATATAATCAACGTCAAGTAGATAATGCTGACTGCGGGCATAAATCTAATCATCAGATGGATTAGGTGTTTTTGTTTGCATATTTTAATCTGCCATTAATTGATTAAAGAAAATGGGTTTTGTGCTGATAATTACTTTAGCAGTCAGTCAACTGATGCTGTGACTTGCAAATCTGCACGGTTTAGCAATTAACCTGACTCTCCCTCGGTCTACCGAGGCAGTTGACCTCTTTATCGCCACCGGAAGCGTGTGGGCTTAACGAAAGCAGAGAGCTGGAGGGGAAATATGAGGAGGCTCTGCAGCTAATAAGACTGCCTTAACAAGAACCAAGTGCTGCTTGTTGTGCTCACTGTTGTGTATACTTTATGTGGAGTGTGACAATGCAGTGGTGTGTGTGTGTTTGTGTGTGTGTGCGTGTGTGTGTGTGTGTGTGTGCGTGTGTGTGTGTGCGTGTGTGTGTGCGCGTGTGTGTGTGTGTGCGCCCATGTGTGCGTGGGTGCGTTCATGCCTTTTATTCTTGCCCTTCACCATGGGTGATTGGCTAACAGTCGCCTCCAACCTGAAGTAGACAAAAATCAATATATCATCACCTAAGGCTGCGCACACACACACACACACACACACACACACACACACACACACACACACACACACACACAGAATTCACAAGTAGGGCAGTAGCGCAAAACAAACACACAGCCCACCAGAGTCAAGGTCTGTTTTTCTGTAATAGAAACTTCTCAAAGAAACTGACCTAGGCAGGTAGGCACTACCGAAAAGGTCACATAACATTAACTTCCTTTGGAGATGTCAAACATTAAATTCTTTTATTCTTTTTTTCATCAACAAAGTGAGGGGGAACTTCAGACCATGTTGTCTGTCTGATGAGCGAAACTTAAAAACTATATATTTTTTTACAAATCTTTGACAGAAAACTGTTGATGTGGGGACCTCAGCTTTCTGGGGATTTTTATAGATTCTCTTTTTAGCGTTTCCATAGTTACAAATTTGGCTTAGGCTCTTTTAGATGGTCAGTTTTGCTTCTGGAACAGAATTTCAATACAGTACAGCTTTTCACATGCATCAACCAAGTACTGTGTTTTTTCTGTTCAAGAAACTTTGTCTGTATTTCTTTTGTTTCCATGGATACAGGTTAAATTTAAGGTCATTGTTTGAGTCAGATTTATTGGTTTTCCATGGCAGAAACAATTATTACGATGTACTGGAGCAGTGCGCGTAAACATTATAAGAATTCTTGCATTCTTCTTTTTAATTCTGAAAGTGTAACCTTCTTTTGCAAATAAGATTAACAGGAGTACCAATAACAACAGGCTCAATAGTTGCTTTGGCAGCTGTTGACCTGGTAAATGTCACTGGTGTGTGTGTGTGTTTGTGTGCGTGTGTGTGTGTGTGTGTATGTATGGCGAGTTGTGTGTGGGGCTGTGCCCTCATAGACACTCACAGTCTTGGTCACTCTGATTGATTGAGCTGCCTGGACGATGCACAATACTATTTGTCAATGGATCAAAACTAATAAATTGAACATTTACATTTTCAGAATATTATGTCTATTCTTTGATCTTGTTTTTTTTTTTTTTTTTAAAAAAACAATCTCAAATTTAATTATATTATTATAATGCTGTTCTCTCTCACTCTTTCTTAATCAGATGGCAGTTGATGTACTGGAGAATCTTCTAGAGGAGGACGATGAAGTTGTCCAGGTAAGAACTGAAGTTTGGGCTGCTTTTGGTCCTCTAAATGATCGTCTTTCATTCATGTTTTCTTTTAGTAATTATCACTTATAGTTGTAAAATATGTGTTCATTTGACATAACAGAAATAGTGTAGAAATGGACGTGAGCTTTGAGATATTTCATAAGCTGAGGGGTTAAGCTGCAAGATGATTATTTGTGAGGAATATGCGACATCTCTTGTCTCCATGGCATGTTGCCATGACCCAACACCAACATGTGTTGATGAGAAGGATGAGAGACTAATGGTGGGAGTTAACATGTGTCCTTGTTACAGACTTTTGAGTCCCTGATTTGTTCAGCAATGCAGTTTTCTGGTTTTGTGAACAAGCAGTTTTAGAAACAAGCATCCAATAAAAGCCGTGTGGCGGCCAAGAAAGGGAAGAAACCTCCCTATTTGCTGGCTAGTTGGCTACTGAGCTGCATTCATGAAAATTCACAGCAGAAAAATGTGTGATTGTTAACGTGGTGATTAGATGGATGCAGCTCGAAGTTGGCTTAGAGAAAAACCTCCTAAATCTGCATATTTCCTAGTAGCAGCCCACAACAATGTCTACTGCAGTTTTGTCAGTTTGCCACAGTGAAAATAGACAAAATACCCAGCCAACAAAAAAATCTATTCAAGTTTTCATGATCCCTACTAAAATGCCATTTCAAACCAGTTGTCACACTCTCTTTTCAAACTGTCTCGATTTACTGATCGTTGTTGAACAAAAGCTGTTTTGGGGTTGTGTTTATGCGTCGGAATGAGTGAAACTTTCAGCTTTAAGGAAGTTAGTGCTGAAACCCAGTAGCCTCTGCTGGACCAGATCAACTACTACGTCGTTCTTTCTTCTCCCCAGTGAAAAGGAGACAACCTGACTCTGAGAACTTTGTAGCTTCTGATAAGCTATTGTTTATGCATGCACACAAACAATCGCCCACTCACCCACACCTCTGACAACACTTGCACGCTCTCACACACACACACACACACACACACACACACACACACTCACACACACACACACACACACACACACACACACACAGTGTGACTGCAAACTTCAATGCTTATTAGAGTGGCATAAGTGGCAGCGTTTTCTGTGCTCTGGTTGGAGCTGTATTCTGTCATCGTGCTGCAAATCCCCACTGGTAGCGGCAGAGAAAGCGAAGGTGCGCCACTGAGTGTCAGATAGGAGAGCACAGCGCCCCCCCCTCCCCCCACAGGCTCTGCCTCCCACACAAACCCCTCAGCTGACAGATTGAGAGCAGTCATCAGGGGGCTGAACTTTTAAACTCACTCCAGAGATGCACAGCTGTAGCACTTGATTTGAACTGGCCTATAGCCAATCACTAATGAATAACAGCCATCTGTTCTAATGGTCACAAAGTCTTTCATCAGATCACTTACAGTGCTGTAGTGCTGTGAGATTTGGAGCTATTCCTAATTTTTGTGTGTCTTACATTTGACTGAATATTAAAAGACAAATTACAAAATGATATTTGTTTTGATTAAAGAAAACAACAATCGCTGCTGTGAACATATATTTGCTTCATTTGTAACTCAGTCCCAAAACTCCTCCAAATTGCATTAATAACTAGTTGCAGCTGGACTGGACACAAGCAAGCCTGATTATTGCCAGTTCTGCTCAATCCAGTCATCACATAAATAGACTATTTTCAGAAGCATGAAGTTGGCCAGTAGGTCTAATCTGTAGCGCTGTCTGTCTGGGAGAGCTATTGCTCTATACGCCACAGATCCATGCCTGGAACAGTAGTGAACCTACTCATAAGTGACCAACCTTGTGAATTTTGTCCAAGAATTATGCAAAGACTTTTTCGGGAGGTTATAAAAGTCTAAGGAAAACATCCAACTGCAGCCGTCTCTCGCCTCAATATTAATATTGAATAATGTAAATTTTGCCATATTAAGTAAAATCATTTAAAAAAAAATTTTTTTACTTTTGTTTAATGGTTCTACGCAGTTTATGATACGGTACACAAAAATTGACGAAAGTGGCTGAAAGAGTCCGATACTTTCTCACAGCACTGTTTGCTGCCAGAGTTACATTAGTGATGTCAGAACTGTATGATAGACACATTATTAGACTTCTTCTCCTTCCCTTTCCTCCTCTTTGTCTTACTCCCTTTGTTATTTCCTCTATTAAGAACAGTAGATAAGTCGTTAGCTCTCGCCTCCGTCTCCTTGCTCTTGCGTATCTCAAAGTTGGAACCTTACTTATAAAATGTTAAGTCTGCACAAACAACTGAGCTGGTTCCTTGCAAATCTGGTTTCAAAGGTATTCTGTTCATTCATGATGCTTTTGTTCTTCTCTCAGCAGCACCATATGGGAACTGAGATGTGCCTTCACTTTGAAATGACAATAGTCGCAGTGATATGATTGACAGACACAGCATTTATTTTATTATGTGTGTTTCTGTCTGGGGTTGTGGAAGGGTAGGGCAGATTTTCTGAAGTTCTTAATTAGCTAACTTTCTCTGTTTTTTTGGTTGTTTCTTTTTAAAGCGCATGTGCACAAACCATAGTTCTTATATACACAATTTTTTTGTAGCAGACCATTTGTAACAAATGTTATAGCATTGGCTGTTATTTGTGAAGAAGTTACACACTTAACTCATTGACTGCCAGACACTTTCAGAGCGGACAGCTCCCCAGTGCCAGAGATTTTGAGCATTTTCACTGAATTTTGAAGGCCCACCAAATATTCATTCTTTAGGCTACATAAACATTCCACATATCACCCGAAACTTTAGACTGTCTTCTTTCATCAGAAAAAAAAGTTTGTTTCTAGCATCTTTGTGTGTTTAGTTATTGCCCGTAGAACACAGGGTGGTTTCAGCAAAAACGGCTGATTTTGACCAGAAAACGGAGATAATGACGTTTTACTGCAGAGAAGCAAATTCAAGCAAAATTCCAACGTCAAAGTTCTGAAAATACTTATTGAAACAATGAAAACAACATTAGAAAAAATATTTTTTGATGAACAAATGATTTTATAACAATTTTGAAAATTAGACAAAACATAATAAAGAGTACATTCATTTCACTCTCTGTCAGAACTATTTACAGGTGAGTGTATGTATGGGTGAGTGTGAGTGTAATCAATAATATTTTTTTTCGAGTGTGATAAGCAGTGAAGCATTCTCCTGCATGCAGGGGAATACGACAGGCCCTGCACCACATCCAGGTCTCACTTCTTCCACCCCTTCTAACACACACCCGACATTTCCTTGAGGGATGTGCTTTCTTTGCGGTGGCCCTCAAATGTTCCAGCGTGTGCCTGGACATCAGGCCATCGAGTCTGTTGTCTGGGTCTCGGTTTCTGCATGATCTTCCTTGCGGCACGTCCACAGCCTCCATCTCCTCAGCCTCCTCGCCCTCCTCATGTGACACATGCCCCTTTTCAGTCCAGGACCTTGCAACACACTTCATGAACTCCAGGTGCGTTTTGTTGATCCCTGGGTTCCTGGACCTGAACAACACATAGGCGTTGTACACACAAATCTCGAACAAATGGGCGGCAAACTTTTTTGTCCACTTTTGAGTTTTCCTGATGAAGTTTAGTAATAGAAGAGTAATACATTCATAGATGGGGAACAACTTATGCGAGATGGAGGGCCGACACATTTTTTTTACATCATGCAACAATGTAGCAAAATAGTTACCTTTGCTCCTCAGATCCTCCGTGGGCTCCCGCGGATCTGGGGAGGACTCCCTGCTGCTTTCTGACGGCAGCCAGTCAGATGAAGAATCCGGGTCCGGCTCTGAATCAGAAGTGACGTCGGAAAGAAGCGGCGGAGAACTTTCCGCACCATCGCTCTCACGCGGGACGCCGCCGAAGTGCGGGGAACCCCCGCTACAACCCGGGACGTTTTCCTCGCCTCCGCTCCCGTTTTCAACCTCCTTGGGTGCATCTCCTTCACCCACCCGCTCCTTACTGCTAACTCTCTTGCTCTTAGAAGCTACACTGCCAGACAAGCTCTGTGCCAGTGTTAGCTGCTTGAATACGCCTCCTCCACATGCTTTTGCCTTGCGCTTCGACATTTTGCTCTCCACTACTGCCCCAAAAATTACACCTCTTCTTCGCGTGATCTGGTGATCTAAGGTGTGAAACACTGCCCCTGACCGAAATAAATACAATACAAAGCCTGAAAATCACACAGAATGTGCGGAACACTTTGATCGAACGTTCCCTGTAAAAAAAGCCTAAGACGAGATATCTCATCTGTGGCACTCGATGACCCAATTTTGCTCTTTTTCTTTTTAATATGCACATATGTAGATGAGCAGACATATTTCCTAGTTACTGCATTCACATAAAATATTTCAACGATAAAAATGTAATACTGCCGGTTCTGCAATATTATTACATTTATCCAAGACTGCTGCTGTTCTGATAAGTATGGCTGCAGGGGGGGCCACCCACTCAGAATGCTGAGTGGCAATAGTGAATTCACTGTGGCATGCCTCCATGTGTTTGTTAGCTAAATGGTTGATTTGGCAGAGGTGCAGGTCCCTTCTTCCTCTACCCTCCATGAATAATTGAGCAAAGTTAATATTTGTGTCTTGGTGCTTGAGGAACAGTGGGTGGGTGATTTCTGGCCTTAGATGAGAGATGCACACATACCTCTAAGTTCACTGAGAGTTAAACAGGATTGTGTTTACGGGTGGAAGAGCATGCATATCACAATGAATGTGATTATGTAGAGGAAAATATGTCTTTAGAAGACCAATCTGATTGCACTCTGTTTTTCAGCAGACTAACCTGTGGTTAAAATTCCACACGTTGTTTGATTTCAATCAATCAAACAAGTTTTATTTATAAAGCGCTTAATCATGGCAACAGACATTTCAAAGCATTTTAACAGACAGAAAAATCTAACTGAACCCTCCAGAGCAAGCATAAGCGACTTTGGGGAGAAAAACACCTTAGTGAGTAAGAAATTCCGGCAGGACCCAGACTCTTTTGGGTGGCGCATAAAGACTATTTACAAATGTGTTATTTGAAATGCAAGGAACATAATGCTGAGGGAAATGTGTTTTTTACTTGATCAAATTCTTATGTAGGCCCAGCGATGTGCTGGCGTCACATCCAGGGTGGAGCTTGCCCAGATGAGCTGCAGTAGACCTGTGGCCCGTGAGGTAGACGTAGACGATTACCATCATACAAACAGAGCATCTGAAGTTGCAGCAGACGTGAACAGTGTGGATGGACAGATGAGCTGGATGAACTGAGAAGCACTGAGCTCATCCACAAACTGGTCCACCGGGACTCATGGCTCCGCTCAGCAGTGATGTCATAGCTGTGGTGGTGATTGTAGCCTTTTTAACACAAGTTGCTTTTTTAGTTTTATGAGTTGTTTGATTTGTTGGGACAGAGAAATGAAAAGTTTACTCGTCAGCATTGATTATGATCGTCACTTCTACAAGAAGACAGATGGATTTTCAGATGTAAATTCTTATGTTTTGTGCACTGCATTCTTATGTTTTATGCAACTTCTGAAAGAGCATTTTTTAAAGAGATGTACAAAACACTGACAGGATCTGAGGCAGCATATAGTATCATAATTACAAAACAAGACCCAATCAAACCTTACACCCCAAACAGGTCAGGAGTCAAAATCTCTCTGAAAACAACATTAATAGAGCAACTTGGCAAACATTTAACAGAGAAACCAGACCTAAATGACCTCTGCACCATGTGCAGAGACAAGCAAATTTGTGCAAAATTCACTCCTACTGAATTTCCTCCGGGATCAGTTAAGTATACAGTATATCTATCTATCTACATATCACAACACATGACCATCATTACATCCCGCTAAGTGGTGATGTATTGTAATTCTCAGTTGTTGGTGTGTTTGTCCGTCCGTCCGTCCACCAAATATTTTCACAACCGTTGCAGATAGAAATATGAAAGAAAAATTATTTGGGCGGCAAAGGGGATGAAAATGAGATGATGATCTTGACCTTGAGAACACTAGGTCAAGGTAAAATTTCAACTTTTGTACATTTTGATGCACATATCTCGGGAACTGGATAAGACAGAAAGATGAGACAAAAGGCGTTATGTTCAGGGAGGCAAGTGGATGAAAATTAGATCACAACCTTTACCTTGAAAAACAAGGTCAATGTCAAATTTTCACTTTTATACCTTTTTAGGTACGCATCTCTGAAACCTGATGATATAATCACAAAACAAAAAGAAACATTTTAAGGAAGCCAGAGGCATAAAAATATGATGATGACCTTCACCTTTGGAAAACTAGATCAATGTCATACTCGATAGTACAGTATAGAATTCATTGCTGTGATCATTAATGAAAGTAGGTCAGGGTAAAATTTTGATTTCAGGGGTGTCGCGGGATGTTGCAGTCTCTGACTGCCTTGTTTGATATTTCGAACTACAGGCATAGCTAAGATCCACAGCGTACAGCTTTGGCTACAGCCAGTCTTGTGGTGTAAAGCTATAATTATATGAATAAATTATTAACAACTCATGCATAGTGTACTACTATTACAGTTTAAGTAAACTAATTGTATCTTTGATGATAGAAAGACAAAATGCAAATTGTGACAGATGGTCAAGTCATGGGACACAGGTTTGAATTCATTCATCGTGAAGCTACAGTAAGAAGATACTCATTTAAATTTATGCAGGATTCCTAAATGAAGACAGTGCAGGATATGTCAGGATTAAATCTGGTTGACGTCTGTATGTGTGTGTGTGTGTGTGTACAGTACACCTATGTAATCTCATACTGTCAAGAGAAGGATTTCATGCAGATGTGCTCCGTGAGAGTTACAAATTGTTTTCCTTGTCACATCTCAACTTACTGCAACAAAGAACATTTTCTCTTTTTGACGTCCCTCTCATCCAGCTTCTCCTTCCCTGCTCCTCCCAGGTATGGTATCTCTCTGGATGGGTGTGCTACCTCCAGCTGAATAAAGCAAAGGAGCAGCAGGAAAGGGGGGGAAGAGAAGCAACCGAGGAGGAGAAGGAGGAACAGAAGGCATTGAAGGAGGCGGCTAGATCATACCTGACCAGTGCTAAGAAGGTAACTCGGGTCAATATTAGCATTGCACACAAACCATAGTATCCCTCTTCTGTAATGACACATTATAGTTGTGGTTCATCTCTTCGTCTACACAATTACTACTGACACGATTACAAATGGTGACCAGAATTTACATAAAGTAATAATTACAATTTAAAATTTTTGCTCTATTACCTTATAGAGGCAGATTAATTATTTTTTACTTCAAATTTATCTGCAGCCATAATTTCTAGTTAATCAGTTAATCGTTTTTCATGCCACAGAGTTTATGGGTTTCTTCACAAATGAGGTGGTATGTGTTAAATTACAAAAGAATGCATAATATTTGGTTGGTAATTAAATCATTAGTTGTAGTTGTGTATCTATATATATAACAAGTCTGGTTTTATGGCTAAATGACTCGAGGCGTTCATCCTATCCATTTCTCACCTTTAGGTTTATTGCTGGGAAACCAAGGACATGCATTGTCAAATTCTCTGCAACACATTCAATATTAATAATAAATTGTGCATAATAAAATGAACACAATGCCTTTAATAGCAGGAGTGCCAGCGTAGTCTACTGGGGAACAGCAGCAGCAAAACTCAATTTAGACACTTATAAGAAGACCTACCTCACTGATGGAGGTGTACATGCTGCCCTTCTCTCAAAAGTCAACATCCTCTACTCCAAATGAGTGTTACTTCATCACCCTCATCTTATAATAATTTATTCTCTGCTGCAGTTATAATTTCTAACATTATGCCTTTCTTCATCTGACATTATTATTCAGCCCTCCTATGTGTTCTTTTTACTGTAATGGTTACACTTAGTAGATAATTGTTTCCAAATTGTACTGATGCAAAAATACATTTGCCAATTAGTCTATGTATTACTGCCGTGAAAAAATACGTCTGTGTCATAACCATTTTACATTTTAATTAAGCCCTTAATAATGAGAAAGATTTTAGATGTAGGCTGTTGAATAAATTACTTGCTGTATTACTGGAGTACTAAAAACGTCTCAAGAATAGTCAATAACTGAGTCTTCATTAAACTGCCAATCTGAAAAACAATCATTAGATTAATCAGTAAAGATTAGAAAATACTCCACTTTTTTCATCTTCTATAAAGTACATGAATTCTTCCTCCAGAAGTGTGCAATAAATGTGGCTACATCCAGTTTCATCCAGAATACAGAACAGATAATGCCTAAGAACCAGCTCTTCTGAGAGAACACGCAGTACCGAGAACATTAGCAGATCCTAACTAAGCTCCATTGTTGACACAGAAAGATCTTTTTGCTCAATCTCAAAGAGGGTTAAATATACCCCCGTGTCTTTCCCATTCCTCCAACTTACACTCGTACACACACACATTTGGAGTGATGTGCCTCATTCATTCTGTCATTCTGTCATGGAGCAGTGGCTCTATGCAGCTGTGATTCATGTTAGTCTGAAATCCAATAGGCTTGTAAATCAGACAGCACAGACTGAGAGATGGCAGGCACCGCCTACATTTTTTTTTAATCTCTTTGCCCTCACATCCTTAACCAAGCACCCTCTTTCCAACTCGTGTTTCTCTACAGATGCGTTTTGGGTAACAGAGCAGCAATATATTGATGTCTGTCTATCTGCCCAATAATTTAGTGACAGGCCTGTCTAATCAGCATCCACTGGGGACATCCACAACTCAGGAGACAGGAGTGAGGCGGACTTTGTGGTGAGCAATGAAGAAAAACAAATGAAAAATAGTGACTTGAGAAATGAGGAAAATTAAGTAGTTATCCATTTTTGCAAAAGGAGAAAGAAAATGGAAAGGACCGAGAAGGTGAAAGACTGGTAAGAGGCTGAGGCTTCAGAGCGTGACAAGTAAACAGCGAAGCAGTTTCTTTATAGAGCAAGGGAAGCAACAGACACAGAATAATGTGAAAGGTAAATGAAAAGCTTGAAAAGGTGAGGTGCAATATGGAGAGGAAAAAAGTTCCCATTCTGGTGAACTTAATACCTCAGGTCAGCAATTTTTACTCATGTGCAAGTGCAGTTCTCACACGCACGCACACACGCTGTGTAATTGAGAGTGTCCCTTGTTTATATCATGGCTTTGTTTCTGAGCATCACTGTAAGTGTTAATTATTAATGATGAGTCAGTCTGCTAGTTAAAATGGGCTCCAACATAGAAATGAGGCCTCAAAGCCCAACGGCTTGTTTTGGCGCCAGTCCACTTCTCTGCGTACTTTATTACCTCGCTAAGTGTTTCTGTGAATGTGTGTAGTGTGAAACAGTGAGAGGAAGCATGTGGGTATGTGAAGGCGCACCTTATGTACATGCACATATTTAATTATGCTTGTGTGCAAACTTTCATTACTAATTATTTGTGGAGAAATGTCAGCATTATTCATCACTTCTTTGATGGATACACACACGCACACACACACGCACGCACACACACAGTCGGCATTCAGCTATTGCACACTTAAAGAAAATGATAGGGAAGAATGGATGGGTTGAAAGAGCATGAAAGAATTGCTGCAGAGGAGCAGGAAATGGTGGAATGAAATTGGGAGCAAGCAAGGGAACAGATTGGATGTGGGGTATGTGGGAATAGCAGAAGTAGTGGTGACGGTAAAATCAATAGTAAACCGAATGTGAAATGAAATTTGAGGGTCTGACTGATAGGATGCAATTGAGGAATGATCTGTAATGTACGTACAAAAACCAGTGTTGAATGTTTGTACATGTGCACAAATGTAAACAGAGGTCAAAAGCTTTACTATTTGATGTGTCTGAAAGTCTGTTCCTGGAGGACAGACTGAGGAGGTAAGGTCAGATCAAGGTATGCTTGTCATGTAATTTTAATGCCTTTCCTTACCAAGTGTCCGGCTGAGGGACCAAAGTGAGACAATTGATTTGATAAGAAAATGTATTTGAACGATGGCATCATTATTTTCTTACAAATGTTGAGGTTTGGCCCAGGAATGGCAGGTGTGGGTGTGTGGATGTGAAGCAAGTGTAAAATGTTTAGGTATAAAGAGGTATTTATCTTTTTGACAGGAAGGTCATACTGTGAGGATGCACATGCTTAAAAAGAGAGTAGAAGCTGAAGCTGAAGAATAGAAGGGAAAATTGCCCGGAGACAAGCCAGGAAAATGAAGGCATCAGTAATTTAAAGAAATAAAAAGGTGAAATGAAAAGGGAAGTTAAACATGGGTGTGGAACAGAAGATGAATAATGATGGAATGATTGTGCTTTTGCCACACAATTATTTTGTCTTAATCTTACCATATGCATTGAATGAAAAGAAATTTACCAAGAAACAAGGAGGAAAGAGTATTTTATGGTACCAAGGTTACATTAGTGCCCATTATTACTATTCTGTGCACTGCATATCAGCCAGAAGATAAATGTTTACTAGAAGAGTAGCCTGGCTCAGATTTTTATGCCTTGTGAACATGTCATCTCAGAAATGCTGAAGAGATGGTACGTCCCCAGTGTAGATGGACACATCACAAAACTGCCATGATTAAGTTTTCAATGCAACACAAATCTCCCATTTGTCTCTCACAATGCTTTCTTCAGCCTTCAGAGAAGGGATCTTCTGCACCTTCTCAATAATAGCAGCTGCTATAACAAGATACAAACACCGAAGTTGCTAGTCTGTTTGATTGTGGTGGTCATTGATTTGTACCATGTTGGATATTCCCACGCAGGAATATGACACAGGAAGATTCTTTTTGAGCAACAATTGGTGCGTAACATGACCTTCTACTCTCTGTTCGACCCACGAGAAACTGTGACTGAGGTTGTGAGGAAAAATTGATGCTAAGTTTGAGTAACTTTCAAATGTTGGTACCTAGAATTTATAATGGAATGAAAGGATGATTGCTACAATCTACCTCCAAAGGTCAAGATTTTGAATACCATGATTCAAGAACAGAAGATGGGATTGTGACTATAATTGTTGGCTATGAGGTTACACCTGTTGGGTGGGCAATTGAAACTTTGGTGACTACATTGGTTGTTTCTCTAAATATGTGTGACACATTCACATATTCCAATTTAGAGCTTTTACATGTATTTAGGAGTTCATATTCTTATCAAGGTACCCCAATACCAGAGAAGTTAGGACAGCTGGTAAAACATCACTAAAACAGAATATGATAATTTGATAATCCTTGTGACCAGTTTAACTGAAAACTGCAAAGTCCAAAATGTTAGACTTAATTAAACTTAATTACTTTTCCGTGTATGTTTTTTGAAAACCTACATATAATCCAGAACAATGTATCTCAAAATGATCTGTACCTTTTTTTTTATATGTTGGTTTTATATCTTGTTTTTGTTTCTGGTAAGTATTAAGGAAAAGCATTTTCATATTTAGAGTAGTAATGACACTTAAATGACCTCAAATAATAAGGTCATTTAAATTGAAATGGTTAAATTTCATGATTAATGACTTACAAACAATTCAACTTACAAACAACTTCTCAGAACCAATTGTGCTCAAATGTTGAAGACTACCTGTATTTGCTTATTCTTAACTTTATTCCATCAACACTCATAATACAGTGCGCCCTTATGCATTCGCGCATCAATGGTCACGACTTCACCTCATTGCGCGTTTTTGGTAGGCAGTCACGTGATGCCATACGCGCATTCTATTAGCTAACAGCATCCGGAAGCGTGCTCGGTTCCTTGAGTCTCAGACTTACGTGAGACACAAAAGTGCTTTAAACAGTCAATAGGAGTGTGGGAAAGGTAATACAGATAGAAGGTGGTTTAATATCAGTATGGAGAGGGTCATAAACTATAAAAATTACTATTAATAATAAGATAAATAGTTCGTCGCTCGATTGCGGAATTCTTTAATCGAGTGTGGTTCCTGGAACCCATTAACCGCAAAGAACGAGGGCGCACTGTACACTGCTAATCACTGGCAACAGATGATCGATTTCTACATGCAGACGGTTTCCGGCCACAATTCGTTCCGGAAGGCTGTTCGAATACCGATTTGTTCGAATTCCAAATTAATTTTTCCCATTACAAATAATGTAAAAGGTTTTAATCCGTTCCAAGACGCTAGAAAACTACCTTTTTTCAACATAAAATCCATCCATTTTCTGCTGCTGTATCCGCGTACTATGTTATTTCATAATGTCATTTATAAATCAAATTGTATAGTCAGAAAACATATCAAAGAAATGGAAAAGAAAGAAGCAAACACGAGAAAGAGTGTTAAGTACGATCCTGTGATGCTCTTATTTTGGGACTTCCTGTTGTACCCGGAAGTGGTTGCATGTAAATATAATGCTCTTGTTCTGTTGAGTGCGACGTGCATAATGTGCCAGTGTTCAATTGTGTGTTCAGGTGAGCGTAACGGGCCCCGGCTCAATAAAGAAGAGAAAAACTTATTTCGTTCCGCTTATCATTCACCACCCAGATTCCGGTACGAGTTACTGTTGTCTTTTGGACAGAAGTTTACCGTACCGTAACTCGTACCATAGGCAATGAAACGCAAATTAAGTGAAAAATTATTGAATACAGTAAACTAAAATAAAAAGCACATTACAGTTAAAGCATAAGAACAATAAAGATAAAAATTTTTGCCTTTGTGGTGGTGAGCAGTTGGCATACGTGAATGTTGGAGAGGGAGAGGAGGAGGAGGATGGATGGATGTTACTGTGTTTGTTTCATGTTCGACTTCCACATTTTGTTTTGACAAAAAAATTCCGAATCTTTTGGTCGAATTCCGATTTGTTTGATGTCCAAAGCGTTTGAAAACCAAGGTTTGCTTGTACAGGGGAGGTGGATGGCATCAGTAACTTCAAGGCCCAATGATTTAAAATAGGTGGGCCTAAAAGATTGCACAGAGAATCTGATCATGGCAACACAAGAACAGGCCCGAAGCAATACATCCATAAAGACAAGAGTACTACAACAAACATGAGCCAATATACCGTCTGTACAAGGATACCAAAAGCAGGATGTAAGCTGGCACAAGAAACACCAAGGGGCATAACTGAAGCTGAAGAAGTGCACAGGAACATCTGTTCTCATGATGGATTAGAAGACTCCAACTGTTGGTGGAAAGGTGTCATCGAAGGTGGCTGAGAAAAACAGAGCCGAGATGCTGTGGGGCTTTAAGGGCCAGTCTGCCAAACAGCTACTGGCCAAACAAGGAGCAGAATGTAGTTGTGATGGATATGGCAATCCCAGCTGGCTGTGACATCAGGAAGGACAAGGAGAAGCGCTCGAAGTACCCAGGAATGAATGAACAGTTGGACCAGATGTGAAAGTTAAAAGCCAAATTGGTTCCTGTGTTGATGGAAATGATTAGGGGCTGTGACCACTAACTGGAGGATTGATTCCAGCAGGTTCCAGGTTCAATATTGGAGGTGTTTGTCCAGAATAATGCAGTCAGAGGAACGGCTAAAGCTAAATGCTGTTTAAACCCTCAAGTCACCCTCAAATGAGGTTGCCGTTTTAATACATTAGGTTTTAGATATATTATGGGCTTTTACCAGGTGTTTCCTAAGGTTAATTTGCAACCTTTTGGCTTATTGTTGTACTTGCTGTTATTTGCGCAGGGATGCAGGGTTATACAAATAATTACAAATAATTGCCTCTACGGAGTATTAAAGAGGTTGATTCCTTCTTTTTTTTTCTGGTTAACTATGGTATTTTTTAAATTTTTTTAAATATATTTTTAAAATTTGAGATACTTGATTAATCCACAAAGGGAAATTAGTAGCACACTCTAGTTAATCAAATCACATGTATATACTGTACACTAGTGTGTACAGTCCATGAAAACACACACAAGAGGCCTGTTTGCATGACTCCCACTGTCGGCTCACACTCCAGGTGTTTTTGGGCAGGAGCGGGAATTGAAGTACCGATCTTGAAACATTGGATGACCCACTCTACTGCGGAGCCACTGCCTGCCCCCCCCCAAAAATTTCTAAAATTCTCTCATCTGTAAAGTATCACATTACGTTAAAAATGTGCTTTGACCAAAAACTACATTCCCCACAATGCAGTAATTAAGCCCATTTTAACTTTGTCAAAAACGTTTTGAACAAAGCTAATGTCCTAACTTGTGTTTGATGTTGTTCGTCTTTATTCATGTGGATAGTTTGATCCTTGATTAATAGAGCAATGTGAGGTTTATTCATAACCTGACAAATTAAAAGGATTGATGTTACTGGGCAACAAGAAAACATATTTTACTGTGCAACTGTAACTTGAGTAAGTAATTAATTCTGAGTTATTTAATATTAAGGAGTAGTTACATTTATTTTTCATTATATTGAGTTATATTTAGTTACATTTATAAGTCGATCACTGATGGCACCGTGGATGGCCGCCTCGGTGTTTCGGTGCGCCATTGTTTTTCTTTTGAGCTTCAATTTGGTTTTCTGCCACTCTGGTGGCTACTCCAGGGAAGCTCTCATGGCCATCAGAGCTACTACTCTGGAGGATTTATTTCCGACTTTCCTGGCCTCAACTGCAGTCTTAATGCCAATTCTGGCCAAGAAGGCTCGCAGCAAGGTGAGATGCCGCAGAAGAGGAAAGTGCTCAGATGCGCTGGTGCATCTCCGCCGGCGTGGACTACGCACAGCGCTCCCTGGGATATTCCTCTCTAACGTGCACTCACTCTGCAACAAAATGGGGCTGAGGCTGCTACTAAACACGAACAGGGATTTTTCCACCTCATGCGTCTTTTGCTTTACGGAAACGTGGCTGTGCAATCTCATTCCGGACTCTGTGGTTCACCTGAGCGGGTTCGATCTCTACAGAGTGGGCAGGAACACAGCGCTTTCCGGCAAAACGAAAGGAGGTGGAATTTGCTTTTACATCCACAACGGCTGGTGTAACGATGTGACAGTACTAACTCAGCACTGTTCCCCGCACCTGGAAGCCCTCATCATCAACTGCAAGCCCTTCTACTCCCCCCGTGAGTTCTCTTCATTCATTCTCGTCGGTGTTTACATCCTGCTGGAAGCTAACGTTCGCGAAGCACAGCGCGCGCTGGCCGATGAGATACTGAGAGCGGAACGTGCACACCCGGATGCCTTGGTGACTGTCCTCAGGGATTTTAACAAAGGTAATCTCTCCCAAGACCTTCCAAAGTTCAGACAGCTCATCAAGTTCCCCACCAGAGAGGGGAATGTCCGGGACCACTGCTACTCCACCATCAGCGGTGCGTACCACGCTGTTCCCCGTGCTGCAATGGGCCAGTCCCACCACATCATGGTGCATCTGATTCCTGCCTCTTCTTCTTTTCCTTTCAGCTTTTCCCTTCAAGAGTTGCCACAGCGAATCAATTGCCTCCATCTAACCCTGTCTTGTGCATCCTCTTCTATCACATCAACTACCTTCATGTCCTCTTTCACTACATCCATAAGCCTCCTCTTTGGTCTTCCTCTAGGCCTCCTGCCTGGCAGTTCAAAACTCAGCATCCTTCTACCAATATAATCACTATCTCTCCTCTGGACATGTCCAAACCATCTCAGTCTGGCCTCTGACTTCAAAACCTCTAACATGTGCTGTTCCTCTGATGTACTCATTCCTGATCCTATCCTTCCTGGTCACTCCCAAAGAGAACCTCAGCATCTTCATCTCTGCTACCTCCAGCTCTGTCTCCTGTCTTTTCCTCAGTGACACTGTCTCTAGACCAAACAACATCGCTGGTCTCAGCACAGTTTTGTACACCTTTCCTTTCATTTTAGCTGAAACTCTTCTATCACACATCACACCTTACACTCTTCTCCACCCGTTCTGTCCTGGCTGTACACGCTTCTTCACCTCTTTTCTACACTCTCCATTGCTCTGGACTGTTGACCCTAAGTACTTAATATCCTCTACCTTCTTGATCTCTTCTCCCTGTAATCTCACTCGTCCACTTGGGTCCCTCTCATTCACACACATGTACTCTGTCTTACTGCAGCTAACCTTCATTCTTCTCCTTTCAAGGACAAGTCCACCTCTCTGGCTTCTCCCCCAGCTGTTCCCTGATCTCACTGCAGATCACAATGTCATCTGCAAACATCACAGTCCATGGGGATTCCTGTCTAACCTCGTCTGTCAGCCTGTCCATCACCATAGCAAACAAGAAGGGGCTCAGAGCTGATCCCTAATGTAGTCCCACCTCCACCTTGAACTCCTCTTTCACACCTACAGCACACCTCACCACTGTTTTACAGTCCTCATACATGTCCTGCACCGCTCTAACATACTTCTCTGCCACTCCAGACTTCCTCATACAATACCACAGTTCCTCTCTGGGCACCCTGTCATAAGCTTTCTCCAGATCTACAAAAACACAATGCAGCTCCGTCTGGCCTTCTCTGTACTTCTCTATCAACATCCTCAAAGCAAATACTGCATCTGTAGTACTCTTTTTTTGGCATGAAACCATATTGCTGCTCACAAATGCTCACTTCTGCCCTTAAACTAGCTTCAACTACTCTTTCCCATAACTTCATCGTATGGGCTCATCAGCTTTATTCCTCTGTAGTTGCCACAACTCTGCACATCTCCCTAGTTTTTAAAAATGGGCACCAGCACACTTCTCTTCCATTCCTCAGGCATCTTCTCACTATCTAAGATCCTGTTGAACAACCCAGTCAGAAACTCTACTGCCACCTCTCCCAGGCACTTCCAAACCTCTACAGGTATATCATCAGGACCGACTGCCTTTCCACTCTTCATCCTCTTCAATGCCCTCCTCACTTCATCCTGGCTAATCTTTGCTACTTTCTGGTCCACAGCAGTCACCTTTTCTAGTCTTTGTTCTCTCTCATTTTCCACGTTCATCAACTCTTCAAAGTACTTTCCATCTTCCCATCACACTACTGGCTCCTGTGAATAGACTTCCATCCCTATCCTTAATCACCCTAACCTAACATCCTTCTCATCTCTGTCTCTCTGTCTTGCCAACCTGCACAGATCAGTCTCCCCCTCCTTACTGTCCAACCTAGCATGTCATCATAAGCTCCTTGTTTGGCCTTTGCTACTTCTACTTTCACCTTATGCCGCATCTCCCCGTACTCCTGTCTACTCTCCTCAGTCTTCTCAGTGTCCCACTTCTTCTTAGCTAACCTCTTTCTCTGTATACATTCCTGTACCTCCTCAGTCCACCACCAAGTCTCCTTATCTACTTTCCTCCCAGATGACATACCAAGTACTCTTCTACCTGTCTCCCTGATCACATTAGCTGTAGTTGTCCAGTCATCTGGGAGCACCTCCTGACCACCCAGAGCCTGTCTTAACTCCTTCCTAAAAGTCATGCAACACTCTTCCTTTTCAGCTTCCACCATTTCGTCTTCTGCTCTGCCTTTGCCCTCTTCATCTTCCTCACCACCAGAGTCATCCCACACACCACCATCCTATGCTGTTTGGCTACACTCTCGCCTACCACTACTTTGCAGTCACTGATCTCCTTCAGATTACATGGTCTACACAAGATGTAGTCTACCTGTGTGCTCCTACCACCACTCTTATAGGTCACCCAATGTTCCTGCCTCTTCTGGAAGAAAGTATTCACTGTAGCCATTTCCATCCTTTTTGCAAAGTCAACTACCATCTGTCCTTCTGCATTCCTCTCCTGGACACCAAACCTGCCCATCACCTCCTCATCACCTCTGTTTCCTGCACCAACATGTCCATTGAAGTCTGCACCAATGACAACTCTCTCACTTCTAGGTATGCTCTGCATCACTTCATCAAAGTCCATCCAGAATTTCTCCTTCTCCTCCGGCTCACATCCTACCTGTGGAGCATACCCACTAACAACATTGAACATCACACCTTCAATTTCTAGCTTCAGACTCATCACTCTGACACTCTTTTTACCTGCAGGACATTCCTAACAAACTCCTCCTTCAAGATACCTGCTACTCCATTTCTCTTCCTATCTACACCATGATAGAACAACTTGAGCCCTGCTCCTAAACTTCTAGCCTTGCTACCTTTCCACCTGGTCTCCTGGACACACAGTATGTAAACCTTTCTCCTCTGCATCATGTCAACCAACTCTCTACCTTTTCCTGTCATAGTCCCAACATTCAACGTCCCTGCTCTCAGTCCTATACTCTTGGCGTTCCTCTTCTCTCTCTTCCTACGAACACACTTTCCTCCTCTCCTTCTTCGACCAACAGTAGTCCTATTTCCACCGGCACCCTGTAGGTCAACAGCACTGATGGCGGTTGTTGTTAACCCGGGCCTCGACTGATCCGATATGGAAGTCATCGGTTTGATTTGCATGTTTTATTTTGGCAAAAGTTTTACGCCGGATGCCCTTCCTGACGCAACCCTCTGTATTTATCCGGGCTTGGGACTGGCACAATGAGACACTGGCTTGTGTCCTCTTGTGGTTACATCTGATTCCTGCCTACAGGCAGAAATTAAAGCTCTGCAAACCTGTTGTGAGGACATCCAAGAAGTGGACCAGTGATGCAGTGGGGGAACTTAAGGAGTGTTTGGACTGCACAGATTGGGATATTTTTAGGTCTGCCACCAACAACCTAAATGAGTACACAGACTCTGTGACGTCCTACATCACCTTCTGTGAGGACAGCGTCATCCCAACACACACCAGGGTTAGCTACAACAATGACAAACCCCGGTTCACAGCCACACTCAGAAGGCTCAGGTCAGAGAAGGAGGCTGCATTCAAAAGTGGGGACAGAGACAGATACAAGGAGGCCAAGTACAGATTTGGTAAGGAGGTGAAAAGAGCCAAATCTGCGTATGGTAAGAGAATGGAAGAACAATTCTCAGCCAACGACTGCCTCTGTCTGGAGAGGGCTCAAGGCTGTCACCAATTACAGGCCTGGAGCCCCCCACTCTGTCAACGACCTACGTCTGGCCAACAGCCTTAACGACTTTTACTGTCGTTTTGAAAGACAATGGGACAGACCTGACGCCCCCATCACTATCAACGACCAGCCACTCGCCAGCAGCCCCATCCCCTCTCCCACGGTCTCATCTGGTCCTTCACAGCCCCAGACCTCAGCGCCACCCCCCCACCTTCTCACACCTCTCCTTATCAAAGAGAGTGAGGTGAGGAGTCTCTCCCAACGACTCAACCACCGCAAGGCTGCAGGCCCAGACTCTGTCTCTCCCTCCACCTTGAAGCATTGCGCCAACCAGCTGTCTCCGGTGTTCACTCACATCTTCAACACCTCACTAAAGACCTGCCACGTACCAACGTGCTTCAAGACTTCAGCCATTGTCCCAGTCCCCAAGAAGATAAGGATCACAGGACTTAACAACTACAGACCCGTCGCTCTGACATCTGTGGTCATGAAGTCCTTTGAGTGCCTTGTCTTGACCCACCTCAAGGAGATTACTGGTAACCTCCTGGACCCTCTACAGTTCGCCTACAGAGCCAACAGATCTGTAGACGATGCTGTAAACATGACACTACACTTTGTCCTCCAGCACCTGGACTCCCAGGATCCTACACCAGGATTCTGTTTGTGGACTTCAGCTCTGCTTTGAATACAAATGTCCCAGCCCTGCTCCAGGACATGCTCTCCCAGCTGAATGTGCCCGATCCCATGTGCAGGTAGATTACGGACTTCCTGACAGACGGTAGTTCGTGAGGCTGGGGAAGCATGACTCTGACACTCGGACCATCAGCACTGGATCCCCTCAAAGCTGCGTTCTTTCCCCTCTGCTCTTCTCCCTGTACACCAACTGCTGCACATCTGGTCACCAGTCTGTAAAAGTCCTGAAGTTTGCTGACGACACCACCCTCATCGGCGTCATCTCTGATGGGGATGAGTCGGCCTGCAGAAGGGAGTTGGACCGGCTGGTATCATGGTGCAGCAGGAACAAGCTGGAGCTCAACGCTCTCAAAACAGTGGAGATGATAGTGGACTTCAGGAAAGACCCTCCTGCCCTCCCCCCTGTCATCATCTGTTACACTCCATTGACCCCGTAGAGTCCTTCCGCTTCCTGGGCACCACCATCTCCCGGGAGCTCAAATGGGAGCAGAACATCAGCTCCCTCACCAAGAAGGCTCAGCAGAGGATGTATTTCTTGCGGCAGCTGAAGAAGTTTCACCTCCCTGTGAAGATGCTGGTGAACTTCTACACTGCCACCATTCAATCAATTCTCACATCCTCCATGACGGTGTGGTTTGCTGCAGCCACAGCCAGGGACAAGGCCAAGCTGCAGCGTGTCATCCGCTCTGCGGAGAAGGTGATCTGCTGCAGCCATTCAACACCTCCAAGGGGAGCCACAGTCCGGATGGACCATCCAGAGGTCCGGAGGTAACCATCTGCTCCTCATCGATCTGCAGACACTTTACTGTTTGGACTTTTTTGTTTTCACCTGTAAACACCAACCATAAGCTCAACTTAATGTAAATTGTAAATATTTTTTTACTCATTATTTCTATTCCTTATTATTCCTTATTGCTTCACTTCCACCTTTTAATGCACCGACACCGCGTCCTCGTGTGGTAAACTTTACTGTACCTGGCAATGAACTATTTTCTCATTCTGATTGGTTATATCTGGTCTTTTGGGAACAACCATTATGCTGATGTGGCCCTCGGTGAAAATTAGTTTGACATTCCCGATCTACATGATTCAACCAGTACTCTTAGAATTACCGATTTTGGTTGTAATTTGGTGTAGTGGTAGCGATGGCACCTCATAGCAAGATGGTTCCGAGTTCGACTGCTGTTCTGTGCGGAGTTTGTATATTCTCCCCGTGTCTGCGCGAGTTTCTCCGGGTTCTCTGGCTTCCTCCCACCTCTCAAAACATGCACTTCAGGTGAATTGGTTGGTTCCAAATATTCCGTAGGTGTGGGTGTGTGTTTGAGTGGCTTAGCAAATCCGAATTAAGGTTAGGTTTTACCTCAAAGCTATTGAAATATTTCAATGTGGACCTTAGTTGTTGCCCAACTATCCTGAGAATCATAGTTCTAGAAAGAATAACAAGTCGACCATAAGAACAGATGTGTCCATGCATCCCCATGTGTGTGAGTGTATAACACGTTGTGTCTATGTGTGTGTTTGGTGAGTTATTACAGCGGTGGTCAAGTGTGCTTCGAACTGTGAAACTGGGCTTGAAAGTAGAGCAAAGTGGACCATGAAAAAGTTATACGATTACATACAGCGTGGCGCACGCTCTCCCTCCCTCCCTCAGCAGCTCTCTGGGCCGTGAAAGTGAGATGAGAAAACGTAGGCTGTTGCAAATGAGAAATGTGTGTGTGTGTTTTGTTTTTTTTTGCAATGGCGGTGCTGAACTCAGCAGCATTCGGTGTGGAATGTGTAAAGAATAACTCCTGTTTATTTAACTAGCTAAAGGTATCACAATGAATAATCACATCCTATCCAGACACAATATTCCACTGATTCTTAACATCACCAAACACAATTATTTTGGAAAGTACTGGGGTTCTCTCAAACAAATGTTCATTATCTTATTTACTTCACTTATACAGATGAATTGAGAGACACTCCATCTTTTACTCAAGGCTGCAGTGTGCAGTATTTCTTTGTCCAAAGCCAAGCCTTTTGGAAAGCAAACTTTTATTCAGTTTTCTTTGGGGATAAACATCTCCAGGCATTTCACAGTGACATTGGCAGGATGGAATTCTGTTTTGTGTGTCTGTGTGTGTCTGTGGTGCTTGAAGGAGACTGAGAGGGTCAGCTTTCCCTCGGTACCAGACCCTGGATCTGGTGTCACACTCCAACTCCTTGGCGCTTCAGCCTGCATCCACTTAAATGTATACACACACACACACTACACATTCTTACTTTCCAAATGAGTTCCTAAGGGACTGTGTGTCTCCTGTCAGGACCTGCTGTTGCTTAGAGACTTGTCCTGTGGCAAAGCACTCATACAGACTCTTCTTCACTCTCCTGGCCTTTCAGTGAGAATGATAGTGCTTGGGCCGTTATTGTCCTTGAGTGTAAGTTTGGGTGTGTTACAGGGTGTGTTTGGGTGTGTTACAGGAGATTCTTTTATCCCTAGGCACAAACTGAGGAGGGGGATTAGGAATGGGTTCCATCCATTCTGCATTTGGCATATTTCGGTTTCGAATCACATGAAAATTTCTCCATATGTTCTGTACCATACTGAAGTGGTGCTTTTAGCTGTCGTCATCAGGGGTTGGTTACCACTATCATAATTGTCCAGAAGTGATGTGCAGCTCATTGACAACATGACAGCTATGCTGACAAGTCTTGAACAGATTGATGTTTTCAACATCTGGATTATTCACACATCCCATACAACATCAACCAGCTGATAGCAAGGAAGTACATTTGATTTTTACATGACAACGGACGTCAAGGAACTCTAGACACAAGAGTGAATTTGAAAATGTTGGCATTCTATATGTTACTTTGTTGTGTTGACACTTTGTGTCAAAATGAGGGAATGTGAGATAATGTTTGTATCAACGTTTTAGGAAACAATGTGCCTTATGGGGGTTGAAAATGTATTTACAATGGTTTGAAGTGAAGGGTTGTTTATACATTAAGGAGCAAGTCATTGACCCTAAAAGGGTAATTTCACAGGAGGTAATCAAGTTTGATAAGCCTTCCAGGAAGCCATGGGATAAACATCTGAGTGTTGTAAAATGGGATGGGTTTGAATAGGTATAAAATACAAAAGACTGTTACAATTGTCAGAGTACCAATCTGGAAATGCTGCTCTCCATACCAATGTGTATTAAAGAGAAATGCGTTATGACACTGCATCTGTTATTCATAGTGCATAGCAACTCTCATTTTAGCAGGAAGAATTTCCCTGACAATATTTTTTCAGATTTTGTTTTACTTTTTTCATTTCCATGGCTACAAGTGTGAGAGGGATTTTTGTCTGATGCACATTTCAGGGGTGTGACTCTTAAACTGACTCCCCTTTATATGCACATTCTGAGAGGAAGTGTTGTGCTTGTTGTTCTCAGAGGTATAAGTAGTTTCATCACGCAGCTTCACTTTGGATTCAGTAATTACACACAAGCAGAACATTTTGCAGAGACGAACCTACTGCCCTGCTTGACTTTTTTAAAGATCTTGCTTTCTCACAGCATATTTCACATAGCTAAGTATGTGTGCGTACGTGCACATTTGTGTAATGTAACCATTTTCTCATATTATTTTGTGTGTGTGTGTGTGTATGTGTGTGTGGGTGCATGCAAGTTGCAACAAGGAAAGGAAGATAAATGGCCTTTTTGTTTCCTGCACGGCTGAACGGTGTATCAAATTTGCTGATTTTGCCAAATGAAAGACAAAAACTGTGTACTAGTGTTTTGTGAGCCGTGACCGCCTTGCTGACAGAACGCTGTTGCTGTTGGATATTTTAGGAGACCTAACCGACACTTGGAGCCTTTTACACCTCAGGGATGATGCACTTCTTTCTTCAGCAACATGGAGTCAAGACAAAAAATTTCACTCACCACATGTCATGTCTATTATTGCCTCTGTTGTACAATTTTGCACGTCATGTTCATTGTAGATGTTTCTGCCTCATAACCTACTTTCTATTAAACTTTCTTTTTTTTTTTTTTTTAATTTTCTTTATCCATCTCTTTTCCCCAGCTGTACATTAAACTGCATTGTGATGACCAGCCAGTCTTGGACCATGTCCATCAGCTGCTCAGTGAGCTGGGAGGAGACTTCGAGGGAGACGAGGAAGATCCAGTCTTGTTTGATGATTATGAGCCCTGTAGTGATGAAGAAGAAGAAGATGCAGATGCACCTATGGAGCATTGACCACAGCTTCATCTTAAGTCCTCTGGTATTCATTTTTGCACCTTTACATTTGAATCTACCTTAAATGTTCAGGTGCACTCTTCAAGTAACTTAACAGCTTACACACCTGTAAATTGACGATACAACGGGAATGACAGTCACAATCTTGTTCAGTCAGTTTTAATGGTTTTGATGAAATAAGTGCATACTTGAATAATATTTCCTTTAAGGTCACTAACATTGATGAACAAAATTAGATTTAAAGCTTTGCCTCTCACCAACACATTTACATTTTTTATGCACGCCTGGTTTCTATAAACGAACACAAACATATGAGTCACACACAAACTAAAATACACAACATAGTATTTTGGTGTCCAGCTTCGAAAAATTGATCATGTAATACAGTCATTGTACATAAAGCATTGGAACATCAGAATTATTTGGACATATGTGACTTTTCTCAGACTTCATTTTTAGAAAGTGACATTTTTCAATTAAACTTTTTAGTAGTGCATGTTGTAACACACATCTACTATTCCTCTGTGCACTGTGCCTGTTCAAAAACACAACTGGCCACAGATCTTTACTGCTGTGCAGCTCCTTTGAAGGATTTTATAATCGGTAAATGGGAATGTTATCTGAGATCGTGCACCTGATAGCAAGCCAGGATCAAGCTGAGAAACCTGTTCGAAGGGGCTCAGATGCCGTGCTGTGATTGCGTGTTTTTGTGTTTAAAGATTGTAAAATAAAGCTCAAGAGAATGGTTTCTGCTATAATATTGGGTCCGTCTGTGTATATGCACTGCAGCAGGTAATGATATTTTCATGTGATATGATGTGCTGCTGTTTACTCAGAAATAGTCATGTCTCTGAGGTTTAGTTGTGGGTAAAGCACCAGGAGTACATGTCCCAAGGACTGGCTACCTGGAGCGATGCTGTCATCTCACATTTGGCTTCATAATTAAAGTGTATGCATGTGTCCATGTGATTCATCTGCAATGCTGTGTTATTAATGACTTCAGGCTTAAGTTGACAATGATGGTCAGTTCCCTCTGCCTATTTTGAGCTAACCTAGTGTGAATGGGTCATGGAGGACTCACAGCCTCAGGTGATCTCAAAATCCTTGGCTATTCTCTCACCTGTACATCAGCCACAGCACTGCAGGCATGTTTTCGCTCACTGAGAGAGGAAGTGCAGACTCTATATGAGGACACACATTCAATCACCGAGAAAGGACACTCAGTTTATTCTCATTCCCACACTGTGCAGAAAGTTTCATTCCGAAAGGTCAAAATGTCTCTTCACAGGCCAAATCACAGAAACAATCAGACTTGTATAAATATATTACCAGAGCAGGGATTACAGGGTTGGTTAATTTCTTTCATGCATTTCAAATGTCCACAAATAAACAAATATATACGGTATATTAAATGAAATCAAAATTAAATTGTCAGCACAGCTAATGGCTGAGTTGCATTAATATGTGTTTACCTGTATACTATGCTATATATGGAAACACCAACGGCATGTGTTTTTTTGCCAGTAAAACCAGCCCCTAATCACCGTAGATGTGTGTGAGTGCATGTGTGTGCTGCTATGTGTTTTTCAATAAGCAATACTAATGAGATGAGTGAAGAGGAGAATAATCCTGGATTAACAGTTTAAAATGCATGTGTCTCAATGACTTCCTGATTGTGACTAATTATTAAAAAATACACAACACGCACACACACACACATGCGTGTCTGAAGACCGAAATTAATTGCACACACATCAGATAGCTGAATGTAGCTGGCAGTCTGTGTGTTTGTGTGTGTGTGTGTGTGTGTGTGTGTATCGTTGACTTAATGAGTTAAGGAGGATGCTCTTCTGAAGGGATTAAGGGGGAAATTATCAGAATCTGGAGATTTAAAGCTGAAACCAGTTAAACGGAAACAGGAGGAAGAGGATCAAGCCTCGGAGGAGAAAGCTTTTGAGAGGCAGGTCTGTTGTTGACACACACGCGCACACACATGCACACACACACACACACACACACACACACACACACACACACACACACACACACACACACACGTGTTTAAGTCAGTTATAAGTAATTTTTACAACCTCTTGGAGCCACTATTGGAATGCCTTTGAATTATGAACGCTTTGGTATCGGCAAGTATTTATGGTAATTCCATGATATTATTTTAGAGTACAAATTCATCCTACTATTTCAAACACAACCAAGGTCAAAATCAGCAGGAACTGTGTGTCACTTTTCATATGACAAGATGTGGCTGAACATTCCAACTGTGAATTAACAACTTATTAATGATGACTGACTCGGGTGGTTCTGACGACCACTGTGGGAAGCCATGAATCAACTGACCTTCATCCTCTGCACACGTTTCCTGTGTGACATGGATTTCCTGGGTGATGGACAAGGTGTGTTTGACCTCGGGAAAGAGATCTGTGTCTGACAGGTAGGTGCAAAGGGTTAAAACTTGACAGTGTTGTGGGGCTTCATAGAATCAGTAGTGTGGTTTGGTCTGCTCTTTGGAATGAGTTTTTCCTTGAATCAATACAGCAAAAGGTCAACATCCATTATATTAATCATTCAGTTGTTTTAAATAAAATATTTGTTGAAGGCAAAGTTTTGCTGAAAGCTGTTTTTTTTTCTTTATTGTATTCTGCAGAAACTCATTACATCTTGTAATTAAACCTCCGAAAAAAGCCGTCTCATCATTGATCTGTGTTTTTGGTCAATAACACTATTTTAACCAACCTATCTCTACTATTGTCTGAGGATTGAATGTGTTCAATGTGGACATTCATGTGTGTGTTATTTTTGCTTTTTTGTGCATGCGTGGTAATCTTTGCTGGGAACATCTGTCTCCCTGAGATAACATAAGTGGGGAATTAGCCATGCTGTCTTACAACAGAGCATCGCATCTCACTGCTGCAGCCTCCTAAATTATACCCTATTACACCTATGTGCGTGTGCAGAGGAGTATAAGCAATGTGCTACCAGTGTCGTGTCCTTGGGCAACTGTGCCAAGTTTAAGAGTATCACCCCCTCTAAGCCTTAAATCCATCGTGGAACGGAATTCACATGGTTATTTCTACAAGTTCGACACAAACAACTCCCTCCTCAACAAGGAAGCAAAGCATATAATAAGTGATTATAATGAAATATAAAATAGGATGCCATTTCTTAGGATAAAAGTGTTTTTCCACTTCACAATTATGCACAGTAAAATATCTGCTGCTTAGTTTTCCGTATACGGCATATGCACTTAACAGCATTGTCCCTAAAAACAAAATTGGTGACAGATTACTCACGGCTGCTCCTTAATTGGAATTCAAAAAAGGTAGCATCAAAAATTCAGAATGCAATATGTTCAAATAATGACAGAGGACACCTGGTTGGTCAGCTAATGAAAATTTTGTCTGTGCAGTTTTCATTGTGTTACAATCTCAAGCAGCTCCATCCTTTTTAACTTAATTATGACTTCTGAATTTCTAATGCGTAGAATTCTTCCCTAAAGTATTATCCTTGCTGTTAGTATAACTACTATTCCTAAGAGACAAAAAAAAAGAGAGATGTAAAATAGAGTGGAGCAACCTGGTACTATATGTCACACTCTACCGAGACTCAAAAAACTTTTAATGAATGTCACACTAACAAGTATGGGAGAAAAAAAAACTTTCTCTGTGTTGTAATTCTGCAAAGCACATTGTGCTGCGAAAGCCTGCGCTGTAATACAGCATTCAAACATGTGAAAGATGTATACTTTGAATATGGGAAATCTAGTGTAATGGTGCCTTTTCTTCAGCAAAGTCAGAGAAGAGATGGGGGAGCTGAACGCATGTAAACTGACCTGACTGAATCAAAAAGGAGGGCGTGAGATGAGACCACACAAGAAAAGAGAGATCAAGACATGAGAAGCCTCTCATTTATACAGGATAATAATTTGGATCAATCACCTCAGTAGCAGTGAGGGGCTCAGTGCAATCCATACCCGCAATCTAACAATCAAATGTAATGCCAATAAAGGTGATCTTTCCCTAGCAGTAAGCTTTCTGTGACTGCTGGTTATTTGACTGAGTGCCAGGTTTAGTTTTCACACCTCATTAATTCACAGGAGCGATTTACTGAGGAAACCGCTTTTCTCCATCATAAATCAAGTCCCACATGTGCCAGTGTGCACACACACAACAGCAGCACATATTCGCATGAAGGGGAGAATCTCAGGGTTTAAGTAATGATTTAATCAGTCACTGACAAAAAGTACAGTGGTATCGTGATTACTAACTTCCTCATGACCCCTATATGGATAATTGCGTGCGTGTGACTTTTGACAATTTTGTCTCATAATGAAGTCCCTAACAGTCATATTAGTGGGATAACTGGGTTTTAAAATAATATCCTTTATGTTTTTTCTATGTAGTGTAATTGAAGGTTTGCTTTTTATTTTTCTACAAGGCTTCATTTATTCTCCTATATGCTATTGAAAAACCGTAAATGGACTGCATTTATATTTATAACGCATCTGTAGATTGACACTGATCACACAGAATGCTTTACAACAGAAGCCAGCATCTGTCCATGGCCGTCTCCTCGCCATTTACTAACCAGGCCCTGCCTTGATTGGGTTCCTAAAATTGGTTGATTTTCTGGGCCTTTTTTAGGTTAGTATAGCCGCAAGGCTGTGTGAGTGAATTTAATTCTTGTGAACAAGACAAAAGATAATTTTATATCATCCCTCTGATTATTGGAAGACTGAGAAGTTGCAGTGTATTTGGGTCTATCTCTAATTTATACTCTTGGATAAGAGCGGAGCAGTGGTGTGTGTCTGCATGTGTCAGGAAGAGGGAGAGGTAGGGATAGAGAGGTTTGATGCTGTAACAGCTGCTAATTATTGCTGCTCTATATTTCACACAGTCTGTTTGATCTCTCGTCCTGTAGAGAGAGATAGGGATTCTCTGTCTCTGTTCCCACTAACTCTTTTCCATGCACAGAAGCTCAGGGGTCAGGAGGAGGAGAGAGAGAGGAATTGTGTCCTAATTATTGACTCTCTGCAAGAGTTGACTTATATTTCAAGCCAACACCTCAATACTGGTACAGGGTACATTTTGTGTCTTGTTTTAGTGTCTTTATTTATAACACCTATTGTTGTAGCAGCCCCCCTGAGTGTTGGGCTGTGATCACTGATATCACGGAGGGCAAATCAATCCAATCTTTCAAAGCATTCTGGGTAATCCAAGTCCATAGACCATCTGGATGCTGCTCTGTTCTCCTCTGTGTTCTTGTCCCTGAATGCTGGCTGCTGCAGTGATCAACTATATGGCAAGGAACTTTAATACATCTGCGCCTTCACCACTCACCAGGCATGGATGCATATCAAACCTCACTAACCTCTGTAACCTTTGGTGAGACAGATAGATGATTGATGTTTCAGTAATGATGCAAAAGGGGTTCATTTTCCTGCAGGGGTATGGTATTAAAGCGCAATGTGGATGAACTGAGTTGATTTTTTTTTTTACCATTGGACTTTGGACAACTAAGAACAAGAAAGCAAAGGTCAAAGTAGATAACAATGAAATATGGTCAGTTATGTGCCTCTTTTTTACATCTGGAGAGAAAAGACTAACATTGCCCGTCGGAGTGAATGTGTGTGTGCGTGTTTGTATGTCTTTGTATGTGGCTCCGCAGTGCACTGGCGTTGTGCCCAGAGTGTCCCCCGCCTCACGCCTATGCCAGCTGGGATATGCTCCAGCTCCCCGTGACCCACTACGGCGGATACAGCGGCATTACATGAAAGTGTATGTATGTATGTATGTATGTATTTTATTTCATCTTTATTTTTACTAAATTGCTAGACCTGATTTATTAAATGTATCAAAAATCATTATTTTATACATAAATTAATCTAAGCTGTAAAAAAAACCCAGCAGCTTTTCTTCTTTTGTTAAAATATTTGTCTCCACGGTGCACTGGCATCGCGCCTGGAGTGTACCCTGCTTCATGCCCCGAGTTGGCTGGGAGAATCTCCAGAAACCCCGCAACAGCAGACGAAGTGGGTACTGAATGAATAAATGAATAAAATATTTGTTTTTTATGAAATACTGTTTCACTCTTCTAAAATATTTTTTTTTCTGGTATTACAGTAAATAACTGACTTTCAGTCTGTGACAAGTAGACATTGCTTTACAAGAAAGGGTCATGAACAAGACAGGCATGTTTTAGATGATGAAGTGATGAACTGCAAAATGTTATTTATTTTTGTGGAATTTTTTGCAGCATGTCAAAAGGATTCAGAAAAAAATGGAACAAATATTCAGACCCATATTCTCCAAATGTTTAATATAACTTTCTCTAAACTGATTGGTTTGCCCATATGTGATGAAAAAAATTCATATTGTTGAATTAAAATCACTGTGTGGAAAAAAGCTTGTATTACTGGTGATGGTTTAAATTAATCTTTTATTGTTTTTTCATGATTCCAATATTGTCATCCACTGTGAGAGTGTGTACACTACAGAGATAAAACAGGTGATGAGTCTGAAATGGAAATGAGTTGTTGGCCCTTTCACATTGTGTATGTGTGTTGTCAGTCACACACAAACGCACAAATACAGCAACCACTAGGGTTAAAAGTCTCACTCTAACTCAAATATCCTGTATGAAATGGGGATAAATAGAGAATGTTATCACCATCACTTGACCCCCTGTCCCTGGGATGAAGGATGCTTCAAAAGGCAGATGGTCCGTCTGAAGTTCAGAAGCAAAGAGAGAGGATGACACAAGCCTATCTTATTTTTGAACTGCAGGTGCACCTTTACCTTTATTCTGGGCCTGAATGAAAGATAGGGGAAAAACAAAGGATCAAAGTCTTCTCATACAACACTGCAGAGGGTAGATGGGGAAACAAACTGGGATGAAAACAGCCAATAGCTTAGCTTTGTGTGTATTTGAGAGCATATGTAAGTAAGAATTTGAGCCGATACAGGTGACATTGCTGACGCATCCCCATTTTAAATAGCAATCTCTTCTCCAAAGAGAAACTGCTTAATCTCTCCTTCACACTTGTGTGTGTTGCCAGGCAAGATTAAAAGACATGGCAGCTTCTCTGTGGAAATCACAGCGCCTTCTGTTGAAACCTCACTGGCCAGGCTCTGTCCATGTAAGGCTGTGGGTTCAAAGGTTGCAGGGCTACTGGGGAGAGTGGAGTGAGTGGCGCTGCATGAAAAGCAGGAGACTGAGGTAGGAGAGGGATGGGATGGTGAGAAAACAGGATGGAAGGAAACAGGGAGGATATGGAAAAGGTAGAGAGGTGGAGACGGTGGGCAAGGGATGGGTGTAGAGGGGGCATGGGGTGAGGATGTTGAGCTGGATGTTGATGGATGGCAGCAGAGGGTGATGAGGCAGGAGAAGATGAGGAAGCAGGGGGCATGGAGAGAGATGTATGTTGTAAAAAAATTTGGCGCAGGCTGGTGTGAGGAGAAGATGGTGGAAGAGGGGGAAGATTTGGGACTCCCAGAGCCATGGGTTGAGTGAAGTGTTCTTGTGGGGCCACATGTGGAAGAGGGTGGAGGGTGTGTTGTACTTGCATTGTGTCTGTGTGAATTGACTGGGTTGGAGCATTGTGCAAACCTGTAAGTGTGTAATGTTCCTCTACATTGTCTGCTTGTGTTGTGTGTGTGTAGTTTGGCTCTTTGTCTGTATCTGCACTCTCTTGTGTCTGTTCCAGGACTTTCTGCATGTGCTCCCTCGCCTGCTCTTGGAGGAGTCGATATTTATCCATCTCCTCAGCAGTGAAGCTGATTGGTGGAGCTGTCTCTTCACCTGTCTGTTTCTCATCCATCATAATTTGTGATGGACCAAGTTTGTGTATGCTGCAGGAGTTTGACCTTGCAATGTCTGGGGGACTGTTTTGACTTTCGACAATTGCTCCAGCATCCTTTCCACTACTCTTAGCCTCCTCTTCATCCTCTCCTTCTTTCTCCCGAGAAATCAGCCCTTTATTCCTCCTTTCTCTCCTCTGAATTGCAGGTAGTTTACCAATAAGAGGAAGAAGCAACATCCTGGGGGACTTCTGTGACCCAGACTTATTAGGGGATCGTCTTGAAGCTGTGCCTGACATTCTTATTGTGATGTCCTCAGAGGGCCCAAGGCCGAGATCACACTGTGAATTGTTTTCCTTTATTTGAGAAGGACTGGTGTTACAATGGTGTGTATTGATGTGTGGGACTGTGGAGGCAAAAGAGGATCCTTTGGATGAAAGATGACTGAATGACCTAGAGTTAAGTTCAGGTGGAGGGGGTGTGGGGACGCTTTGCTTTTTAGGCTCCTCTGGAGCTTTAGTTAAGTGTTCTGGAGCTCCTGAGGATATCTCGCAGGAGCCAACTGTCAATCTGTCCCCTGTGACTCCTGAACACGTGCTGCTTCTGCTGGACTCCCAACTCAACTCAGATATGCTTGTGCTGCTACAAGGGCTGCAGGAGCGTGGGCTGTGCCATCTTCTGGATCGTGTGTTATTATAGGGGCTGTACGTTTGCCTACTTGTCCACAAGTCAGGGCTGGGGGAGTGTTTTGAGTGTCTGATGTCTGGAGTATATTTCCACACACAGCCTGGACTGTATCTACTGTCTGTTCCTGTCTTGGAGCCTGAGGATGATTTGAGTGTTCCTCTGTCTTCCCCACTGTCGCTGCTGCCCCATGTCCATCTGTCGACACTACACCTGTCCCAGTCTACATCCTCTGTGCTAACATGTCTGCTATTCCTACCCCAGGTGCGAGGACTGGGGCTGCACTTCGCCAACCGATCCCACTCCACTGCTCTGTTTCTTGCTGCCTGCCTCCTAGGACAACTCTCTCCCATCCACTCTTTTTCTGAAAGGCCCCTGTTTCTGCAGCTTGAATGCCCTCCAATTTTCCCACTCCTTTCAGTCTCCTCCCAGACTTCACGATGCCTCAAACTTTTCCCCTTATGACAAGTAAATTTCTTGTCCCAGTGGAGGAGTTTTCTCTTTCTTGTCGGGCTGCAACCACAGTTGTTGTCAGGGTAACAGCAGTTAAAGAAACTCCTGGGGTTGCTATGGTGACCCCTTTCCCAAAACAGCTTAGAGTTACATCCTGGGGAGAAGGAGTGTGAGAAGAAGTGAGACCGCCAGGGATAAGTCACTGCATGTCTATCTTGCCTTCCCTCCCCCTTGGTGTCTCTGTCTGCTGTGTGTCTGGAGAGCTGGGGGAAGACACTGCCGCACTCTCCCTGCTCTCTGCCTGCATGTGGATGGGATTCACTGCTGTGACTCCTGTGAGTCCTCCTCTTCCTAACTGAGACAGATACCGGTTCAGCCTCACATCTCCCTATGAGACAGCTGCTCCCTGCTCTGTGCACCCTCCTCCTCCTCATCTTCTTTTCCATTTGCCTCTTTTTCTTCCCCCAGCTCTCTCCAACATCTCCTCTCGTCTCTGTAGCAGTGGAGACTGTGGAGACAACACTCCTTACTTTGAGCCTTGCTGATTGGCGTTTCTTTGAAGCTTTTTCCTTCTCACCCCTCTTACTCTTTCCTAACTTGTGTTTCTTTGCGCTGGCTTTCCTCTTTTTCCGTGACACTTCTGAGACACCCACAAATGACTGTGGCGTTCTAGTCTCACTCCCACACTCACACCTGGATGGGTTGATGCACAGTCTTTGTGCGCCAGACTGGATGTCAGACTTTGATTTACAGCTCAGTGTTATGATGGCTCTCTTTCTGATCCCCCTTGCATCCCTTAATCTCCCACCCCTAGACCTCTGGGGGTTTGTGTCAGAGATGCCACAATGAGAGGAGTCTGTCCTCTCACAATCGTCCATACTTAGTGTGTATGTTCCTCTTTCTTGTCTTGTTTCTGATGATAAAAGGGTTTTATCCTCCAGGAACAGGTGTTCTTCTGTCTTTACATTGACATGTTGCTCTTCCATGAAATTCTGCTCATCTTTCTCCTGTGTTTGTGCTCTCAACTCTTGAGTTGTGTGTTTTTGTAAGCAGTCAGGTATAAGAATAGCTGGCACACGTGGAACTGATTGACCTGAGAGAGCACCCATCTGATTCTGTTGTGACTCTTGCAGATCCTCTGTGAGTTCTGTTGTCTGATGGGAGTTTGAGCAGAGGGGGTTGCAGCTGTAGCAGATGTGCGGTTGAGACTTGGTGAACTTAAGCAAACTGACAGGCCATCTCAAACAGGTCGTGTCATCTTTGCCTAGCACACAAATGTACTGATCCTCCTTTCTTACCCCCTTGGGTTCTTGTCTTCTCACAGGCTGTGTGCCTGTGTACTCGGTGTCCATTTGTGCTAGGGCTGTGCCCCATATGGCCAGTTGGGCTTTTGATGGCAGGAATAATGTCTCTTGACTATTACTATCAAGTGTTAATGAGGAGATAGAAGTGTATTCTTTCCCTGTTTCTTTTTTTTCAATCTCCTCATTTCTAGCAGCATCTCCTGGAAATGGTGGCAAATCATTCAGAACAGTGCTGTCAGAATGAAGCTTTTCACTCTCGCTGTGTTTTCCATCCTCATCTTCTCCAATTTCCCTGTCAATATCTTCCATTATCCCTTTTATCCTTTCTTTCATTTGTTCCCTCTTTTCTCTCTCCTCCTCTTCTAGGTCAGAGAAAACAGATGCAGAAGGTTCAAGCCTTGGACCCCTGCGAGAGAAGCAGAAGGACACCCCAAGTCTGCCGCCTGCTCTCCCCTGCATAGGGAGAGGGACTTGGGTGTACAAATCGATGCATGACTGGGTAGTCACGGCTGCAGGCCCTGTGTTGGATGGGGATTCTGTGATTGGAGTATGGGCCATTGGCATTTGAGAAGGAACCTTGTACTGCTCTTCTGACAGCTGCCTGAGAGGAACTGCAATGGGTTGCATAGGATGGGGTCTCTGGGTGGGGATGAAGGGTTCAGATTTAAGGTCTCTTTGGTGCAAGTCTGTGTCTTGCTGGTGGCTCACAGCCCTGACTGCACTCCGTAGTCCACAAGTCCTTCCTGGAACTCTGGAACACAGGAATAGAAGTGTCACTGAACATGGATGGATGATAGATAATGGAAACATCCTTTAAGTTAAGGAAAAGAGATGGTGGAGTGAAGGGCAGTTACTTAGCAGTGCCCAAAGAGCAGATTGAGTTGTTTGGTGCCTTGCTCAAGGGCACTTCGGCAATGCTCAGACAGATAAATGGATAAATAAATAGATAGGTAGATAAAGGAAGCAGAATCACACTGAAGACAAACCAAACAACAAAAAGCAGACATGATATCAATAATCGCGGTGATGGTGCTTATAGATCATTGCTTCATTAAAGGAAAACATTTAATTACACAGCAAATTGGTGTAATCAATTGATTAATAATGCATTTGATGCTTTAGGTGTTTGAACACAACTTGTTTCACTTGTTTTAATTCTATAAATTAAAGTTTACTTAGGGCGGCACGGTGACAAAGTAGGTAGCGCTGTTGCCGCAAGGCAGTTCCGTGTTTGAGTCCTGCTCTGTGTGGCGTTTGTATGTTCTCCCCTTGTCTGCGTGGGTTCCCTCCGGGTTCTCTGGCTTCCTCCCACCTCCAAAAACATGCTCTTCACGTTAATTGGCTGGTCTCAAATTGCCCGTAGGAGTGAGTCTGTGAGATCATCTTTGTCTGTGTCTACATAAGTCTCTGTGCGGGGCACTGGCGTCCTGCCCGGAGTGTACCCTGCCTCATGCCCCCAGTCAGCTGGGATAGGCTCCAGCTCCCCACGACAGTGGATGAAGCGGGTTTAGAAGATGATTGAATGAAGTGAAAAGTTTACTTATCATGCTTCACCTGTGGACTATAGAATCATTGAACTGAATCCCTCGCATCTAAGAAACTGGATATGACTGGATATGAGACACTTTAACCCCTCTGGGATCCTTCCCCTGGTCTTATTAAATACTCTTATGCCTACTGCTACAGTAGGCATAACGCTACCCTCACTCACCTCTGAGCATTTTGCTGCATCTGTGCGAGTTGGTGCAGACGTCTGAGAGCCTTCTCCTGTTTGCGATGGTCCTTCCAAGATTTTGAGGCCACATTGCGAGCAAATTCCCTGTGCTTGAGTTCCTTCAGCCTCTGCAGGAAATGAAGGTTCAGGGAGATAGTGGGAGAAGCATATTAAATATGTGTAAAGTAGGACGTGTTGAGGAAGGGACAAGAGTGGGACAGAAAAGCAATTGAGATTAGTTTTAGGAAGCTTTACACAGGCAGCTGTTTCTCAAACCATATACAGTACATCAGTCAGCAGCATTTATTCTTTTCCAAAGATGTTCTCCTCCAAAGCTCAGTTCCAATTAACTCAGTTCAAAAAGGAAGAAAGTGTCTCTCCTCTAACACATAGCTTGAGAGCAAATGCAAACCAGCTGGTGAATAGTAGATTACAGAGGCAGTTGTGATGAGTGACATGGGTGATTTAATGATGGAGATGCTCTCACCACTGAAATTTAAAGCTATCATAGCAAAGCGTGGGATGTCTTCTGATCTACTGACATCTGCTTTGGAGCTGGAGTATGTCAAGAACTGATGCTGAAATAGCACGTCTGCAAACACAAAGACACAGCAAAATAATATGGTGCTCACCAGTCTTCTCTTGGAAAAAAATTGTGTGTGTGTGTGTGTGTGTGTGTGTGTGTGTGTCTTTGCTTGCAAAATAGTAAATAAAACAAGAACTTTGTGTCGTGTGTACTTTGCATGAGTGTGCATGTGAATATTTGTGCAGAAATACATGTCTATAGCTGTACATGCATCAGTTCTCTCAGAGAAACAATGATTCATGCTTCTCTCCGGTTTCCCTTTCAGACAATCTTTATTCACACTCTGCAGGTGCGGTTATGCATGCATGTGTGAGTGTGTCTTTGTCTTCATATGTGTCTTTGTGTGTATCTGAAAGCTAAAAAGAGACCAAGGAGTTTGGAAGTAGCTGCAGTATTTTGTGTTGTCACCCTTTTCCCTGTCCCATTCTTTCTCCATTTTTATGCTTTAGCTACCTGGATGTTGTTATTTATCTTGCATATTAGTGAAGCCATCTTCTTTTCTAAATACAACAGGATAACACTGATCTCACTTTCAAAATTTGTTAAGCTAATATCCACCAATGTGGTACGCATCACACATTCACGCACACATGCACACATCAGATTAGCCTCATAGACATCAGATTTATGTATACACTCACTTTCTTTCACACCCAGGTTTTATGCTGGAGCTGACAGTCTTCAGGTTAATCTCTGCTGAGTCTTACACAATCAGGTGTCTTTTTACATTATTGCTAGAATTTTTTACATTCCACTGTCAGCTCACTGAAGACAGCAATAAATATGTGCCAATGGAAAAGCTCTTGTGGGTTTGCATCCTTTAATCATAGTACATGTATTACAGGGTAGTTGAGGTGTTTATGCATTTTGTGGGGGGAGTAAAGGGGGGAGTTATGGGGGGGGGGGGGGGCTCTCAGGGTCTTTGATGCCAAACTCATTCTATGGGAAATATTAATCATGTTCATGCAGAGATGCATACATAACGCACTGCTGCGGACAGAGCCAGGAACGAGACAGGAAAAGGGAGGGAGAAAAGATCAGAGTGTTTGCAATGTAGCTGTTCATGGAAATGACTCTGAGAGAAAGAGAGAGAGAGAGAGAGGTAGAGAGGGAGAAAGAGAGAGAGAGAGAGAGAGAGAGAGAGAGAGAGAGAGAACGAGCGAGAGGGAGAGATGGAATGTATGAAAATGAATTCTTTCTTCTTTTTCGTGCATTTGCACTGTTATTGTTCTCAGGTTATTGTTCTCTCTTAAAAACAGGTCCCACTGCAGGCAAATCTGTAGTTATATTTAGAGCCAAACAAAATATTGCACGCAGAATCATTTCCACTGAGCACACAGGGAAGGGATGATTCTGTTTCCCCCGTCCACCTAGATACTTTTGTCTTCAAAGATAATGTCATGTCTCTAACAGCGGGGAGTCTTAGTGCTTCCTGCTCTTGGCCATGCCAGTCTTGGAATGTGCAACAAAGCTCAATCAGTCTGTCAAAGCCTCAATCAATACTCCTTTAGATGTGGTAACAAATACTCAGGCTTAGGCAGCTATGGATGAGTCAGAGTTGATTCATATCCACTAGGGTCTTAAAGAGGGTTGATATATTCTTATGCAACATGTCAGAGGTCACCCTGATGGGCTGATTTCATATTTATAAAAAGAAAGAGTGTAGAGCAATTTATGCAATCAGCAGTAAATGCTGATAAAGTCATTCAAACATTTTATCTTTGAATCAATGACAAGGGAAGAAGACAGTGCAATAGCAATCAGCATCCATTCTCTGAAGCCAATACTCCTGCAGGGAAGCTGTGTTCAGCTAGAATTTCATCTGTTGTCTGCTCAGTAGGCAGAGTAGGCATACATGCCTGTGTGTGTGTGTGTGGTGTGTGTGTGTGTGTGTGTGTGTGCGCATGTGCATGTGTGTGTGCCAGTGGCTACTGTCAGCTCAGTGCCTCACATAGCTCATTTCATGTGCCTGCCACTGGCTAAGGCTAAACATTAACATTGCCCTGCAGTTACCTCAATTCATTTTCAATGAACAATGACAGTGGAGGAATTTTCTCATTTAATGTTTATTTCATGTTGCATGGTGTGGGCGTTCAGAAGTGGAAACAGATTGGCTCCGTTCAGAGGCTGCCTGTGTTTGAGGTCACATGTGTACTGAGGTTAGTGTGTGTCTGTGTGTATTTGTATGTGAGTGTATGTCATGAAAACAGATAGCTGGAGGAGAACATGCTGTAGGCACAACCTTCAGTTTGTTAGTCCAGAGTGGTGGTTTTATGTGAAAAGGACGTGAAAGCAAGACTCTGGAGAAATCCTTCCTCGGGGCCTTATCCTAATAGCCCATTGGCCTCATCTTGTTCAAACTAGAATAATCCTACTTGAGCTGTGACTGCTGCATTTGGCACAGAATTTATTTGTACAAATTGAAAAATTAAGTTTTGTAGCAGCTCTTTTATGGATTCAAATATGAGAAACTGGAAACTGGTAGCTCGGATGAAGCAAATAATGATGGGATAGTTTGTTACTCCTTTTTGATTAACTTTGAGTCAAGACAAAAAGATTCTGTTTTTATGCTCTGCTTCACCAACGATTTCTGTAAAAAAAATAAAATAAATAAATATATATATATATATATATATATATATATATATATATATATATATACACACACAGTATTGCAGTATTGTATATATTTATACAGTACTGCGAAAAAAATTTTTCTCTCCTTTAAGGATTTCCTTTTGCTTTTGTGTGTTTCTAACATTGAAATGTTTAAGATCAAAAAAACATTATTTTACAAAGAAAAATAATACAAGTGAACACAAAATACCAATGTTAAACGATCATTCCATTCACTGAAGGTTAAATGTTATCAAAACCTGCGTCACCCGTGTGAAACTGTAATTGCCCCTAAACCTAATAACTGGTTGTGCTACCCTTGGTGACATCAACTGCAATCAAGTGTGCACCATTTGGCCAGGCCACTCCAAAAACCTTAATCTTGTTTTTTATTGAGTCACTGAGAGGTTTACTTGCTGGTGTGTTTTGGATCATTGTCCTGCTGTATAACCCAAGTGCACTTGAGTTTTATGACAAAAACGAATGGCCAGATATTCTCCCTTAGGATTTCCTGGTAGAGAGCAGAATTCATAGACCCATCAATTATGGCCAGGTCCAGAAGCAACAAAGCATCCCCAGACCATCACACTACTACCACCTCTATTTTTGACCACTAGTAAGATGTTGTTTTTATGGACCGTTGTGTTTTATGCCAGATATGTATAACACTGCACTGTTTTCGTTTGCGTGCATCCTTGCGTCTTTGATGCACGTTTTTTGACAGGGACGCACGATTGTCAGACAACATGCGTCCCTGTGACGCAAGGCAAAGAAAACTATTGATTGAAAAGCAAAAGTGAAAAAAAAAAAACTGTATTACATCTTTCTTTATTTTTAAAACTGTTTTTTTATTTTCACACTTGTGATGTTATTAGTAAAAACATTAAAATTAACTGTTTAGTTTTCATTTTGTACTATTGGCAAAACTCAATCCTTGCCTACGTTTCTACCTTATATTCTGTTATTACTTTTGGAATGCATAAACATCATGTTGGGATGCACGACAATGAACTCACCTGCAAAAAAATGTTCTAAATATTTAGTCTTGGAGGTCATCAAAATGGTTATTAGAAAATCTAACAAAAGCTATATTATGTGTTTTTTTTTCTTTTTTCTTAGAAGTGGTTTTCACCTTGGAGCTCTCCCTTGGACGTCTCTTTTGCCCAGTCTCTGTCTTATTATGGAATCATGAACACTGACCTTGGTGGGCCAACCACCCCTAGGAAGGTTCCCCACTATTCCATGTTTTCTCTTTTTGTGGATAATGGTTCTCACTGTGGTTCAATGGGGTCCCAGAGCCTTAGAAATTGATTTTTCAACCTTTCCAGACCAATGGGTATAAATGATCCCAGTCTTTCTTGCATTTGTTTAGATCCAAGCATGATGAGTTTTTTCTTTTTTTTAGATCTTTTAGCCAGCGTCACTTTCATATGCAGATTCCATTTAAGTAATTTCATCTTTCAAACAGGTCTGACAGTGATCAGGCATGGATGTGGTTATGATAAATGAATTCATGTTTTCAAATTATTCATGGTTCAACAAGGGCAGCAATTATTTTTCACATGGTCAAATGTTATCTCTGTCTAATATTACATATTTGATGATCTGAAATATTTAAGTGTGACAAATACGGAAAAAGAAGAAATCAGTTAGGGGCAAATACAAGCACTGCTTTTTGAATTTTTCAAACATGTTGTGCCTTTTTAGAATATCCAACCAATACTCAGGTTATTTGGAAATAGTTGACATCATTATGATCGGGTATAAAGACGGCATTCTTTGAATTTGACTTGTTCACAAATAATGAGGGAGTGGGGGAGATTTGCTAATTTGAAACTGTATTATGCTTCAATATGCGATACACCAAACTGAGGTTAAAAAGGCTCCTTAAAAGCTTTTACTGGAGTTATGGGCCTCGGTTGTTCATTTTATCTTGTCTTCATCATTTCAATTCTTTCATAAAAGCTTCTTTTTAAAAGTGTGCACATCAGAAACAACCATTATTTCAGTTATTCAGTCCAGTTAATGGGTTTTTCTAGAATTTTGTTCATAACAGAGGTCTCTCTGAACATGAACATATATTGCATCACTTCATCGTGAAATATTCTCTTATTTATTGCCACTCCAATGTTTTTCTTTTTTGTAATGTCCGTCACCTTTTGATAATTTCATTAAATCTGTGCTGTGTTTTAAGTGGATGATTATTTTGATTTTTAAAATTTTTTTTCCTCTTTTTTGTCAACTTTGTCACATTTCTCTTATCTGATTTAAGATATCTAATTTAAATGCAGTGGTATTTATCCAATGTGAAAACTGACATGAAAATGTAAAGCAGCTTTATGTCAATGCAATGCAACATAATGTTAACACGCCAAAATTCCATGACAAGCATCAGAAAAAAAGTCTCCTTGTGTGTCGGAGTGCTGTTTCGTAGTACCTGTTTGTGTGCATGGTCGTAGGAATTGATGTGGTTGTCAAACTCTTGGTGTCTGAGGTACTGCTTGTGACACAGCTCACAGTAGAAAAGAGCCTTTAGATCCTCCACTGAACAGCCCAAAGCCCTTTCTGCACACTCCTGGAAAAAGAGGGAGAGGGAGAGAATGAGTGAGACTATTGGAAGGATTGGGGGAGAGAAATGAGAGTAAAGATAGAGACATAAACAGACACAAAAGGTTGGATGGAAGGGATAGAGAGCAAAAGGAGCTGGAGGAAGGGGGTTGATAGAATGGCAGATTGTTGGCCATTTAGGGCAAATCTACATCCCAGAGACATTGGCGGTAATAGCCTCTACATGTGCCCTGCATAAAACTGTTAAATGGCTTCCCATTAAAGTCTGCTGCGTTTGCTACTGCAGCTCCTGGAGGTTGGACAAAGGCACAGAAGCCCAGTACTCACGGCAACTTGAGCCGAGGGACACATTTCATACAGCCACAATAATAAGAACCTGTGTATGGACTGTATTGGCAAATGGTCTGAGCTCGCCTGCAGAGGAAGCAGCAATTGAGGCCGACAGGCGGAAAAGCTCAACACAACTTTTGCACAAAGGCAAAATCATACATGTGAAGATTATATTCCAAAAAAACCTTTCAGACACACACACACACACGCAAACACACACACACACACACACACACACACACACACACACACAGATGCACACAAGCACGCATATTTCACGTGGACAGACGGAATCATACAACACATACACGTCGCAAATGGCATGAGGACCTCAGGGGATAAATCGCTTGTCTGCATGCTCACATCAGCCAGAGGGCTGTTTTTGTCCTGGGACATACGCAGCGTTGTGTACAATGTGTGTTCTTGCTTGTGCATATGTGTGTGTGTGCACCCATGCCATACTGTGCCTCAGAATGTAATTTCCCTCAGGCTGGGGGCTGCCAATAAACACTATTGAATTCTGTTCTGCACTGACATGATGGGAATTTAATTTGAGGTTGTCACTTCTTTCCCTCCTTTTCTACTTCTCTCCTTCTTTCTGTCCATCTCCTTCTCTCTCTAACCTCGTGTGCTCTCCCAGCTTTTCTTCCCCACATCCCCTCATCTAACCCACTCTTTTCCTGTTTCCCTTATCTTCCTCTTTATCCGTATATTTCCTTTTTTGTCAACGTCTGTCATGCTCCCTCTCTGTTTGGTGAACCCTGGGCTGTGCAGTGACAGAGTCTACTGGCTCCAATTTACTTCAGTAATGTGCCTGCACAGAGGAACAGAGGTGAGAGGAAAATAACAGAAGGGTAGGAAGGCAGGCAAGAGGAGAAATGACCCCTGCCTGCCCTCACAGGGCCACACACAAAAAATGTCCCTTTTTCTGTTCATTTGGTTTCAGAGGTTAAAGAAATGACCAGGCTGACAGTCTGGTCCTGAAATCAACACAAAGGTAACTAATAGACATTGATAATGTGTTGTTGTGTGCTTGTGTGTGTGTTGCTTTATTGATCCGACTTGCAGGCTTAATTCACAACCAGGAAATGATCTTATCCTCCCGAGTGGCCTTTGGAGAGCTGCTATGGCGATGAGATTTTGATAATGATTGGTGCTTATTTGTCAACCTTTGGGCTCACGGAAGATTACAGAGGAATGCAAGGATCATACATGCTTAAAGTGTGTGTGTGTGTGTGTGTGTGTGTGTGTGTGTTCACTGTGTGTGTGCTTAGTCTTGTACCTTACCAACCTGCATTCTTCTCACCTCTCTTCACTCTGTCAGGGTAATTATTTTGAACAGGGAGAAATCTGTGCAGAAATAGGCTACACCAGGAAAGGTGTGAATGAATGAAAACAGAAAGTTGTGATTACCCGTGTGTGTGTGTGTGTGTGTGTGTGTGTGTGTGTGTGTGTGTGTGTGTGTGTGTGTGTGTGTGTGTGCTCATGTACATTCACGTGTGTACGTGGACTCAGAGGCCTTTTCTATATAATGGGAACATCCTGGCATCACGTTTTCATTCTCAATACCTAAATCAAACATGAGCTCTGTTATTTGGCGTAAATTTATGCACCTCAAACTGATGATGTCTGCCGTCTGCCGTTATGCACCAGCACGGAATGCCTACACACACTTGAGGAATAGCATCCCTACACATATTATGCATGCAAAGTCACAGTTTGTCAACTTGATACACTACTTTTAAATGAGGTACACCACAATTTACTTTTAAATCTATTTAAATAGAGAAGACAATTGACGCACACTCCCAAATGGACAGTGATTGTGTGCTTCTTAGTGTGAGTTTTTGTGTGGAGCTGTGAGTGTGTGTCATTTGTTGGAGAAGCTCTAAATTATTCCTTTTCATAGCTGAAATTAAACCACAGATAAGAGTTTCTGGGAACCACAACCAAAGTTTCAGAAGCACAGGCATGCAATATTATGTCTTTCAGTACAAATGAATAGGTCCTGCTTAAAATATTTTACATGTCTAGTCTGTCACGTTTGATAATACAGGTAGTCCAAACTAACATATGCAACACATTTATGGGATTTGGCTTTACAGCTAATTCAAATATTACTAAATGCAGAATTATTTCAACACAGAGTTTGCTTCCTTAATTAAATGTATTTTTTGTTCAAAGCTTAAATGGGAAATAATGCAGTATAAAAAATTATTTGCTGAAACAGATGGGATATTTTTTAATTATATATTATTTATATTATATATTTTTGAGAATTCCACAAAGCAGTCTTCATCATTCATTCATTCATTGTCTATAGCCGCTACATCCACTGTCACAGGCAACTTATGTTTACCAACCACAGGGCTGGGAAACACAAGTTGCTTATGTAGTGATTCACTTTCAGGAATTCACTGTTAAGTAATTCTAGTGCTGACATTTGCTATACAAGGTCAGCGTACAAGTATGTCTCTTAATGAAGCTTATAGCAGTGTAATATTTCTCTTTCAACCCATGAATGCTGTTTATCTTACATGTTGTTATGAAATTTTTTATACTATTCCTTGCCGTCACCGTTTAATTTTTTTCTAAATCTTTGATTCTTTCCATCCTTGTAATTGATTAATGTTACTATGAAACCTGTAATTTAATAGGACAGCATTGATTCTTTTATGACAGACAAAATGTGGTGAGCAAGACTCTTTTTACTCACTTAACTGTGATTCCTGTATAAACATCTACTGTGTCGTATATGATAAGTAGTGAAGACTTTTGAAACGATTGAACACAAAAAGGAACAGAAATAAAATTTGTTCCCTCTGTTATGATAATTACTGAATAGACCCTCGGGGATTTCACAGTGCTGACAACATTTGGAGAATCCAACAAAAGATTTACACACACATCCTTCAAGTGGCCACCCACCTAATGGAAAATGCAATGAGTCTTGAAAGCGTGGTATCCATCTATCTTCTATTTAGAAGAGAGGACAAGAGTAGTTTGACACACAATTAAAATTAAAATGCAGAAATTGTAAATAGACTTATAAGAATTTAGAGAACTTCTAACTGTGGCTGCGCCTTTGAGAGCTATTTGATAAACAATTCATAACTGTTTATCAAGCCCAATTAAGTCTTTAATTATCTTCAGCTATAATTATCACCCAAACTTGGGCACTGTAATGAACAAAGCCATGTAATGAACAGAGCCAATTACAGTTGTAGTACAAAAAAAATTATTCGGCTTGCTCCTGCTCCGTAACCCTCGTCAGTCGGTATATTTGATCGTACCTGCTGCTCTATTTTCTTTTATGCTTGTCCCTTAAGTGTTGCTCTGATTCTTTGTACCAGGCAGACACGCATTGTCACAGGAACAAGTGGATAGACTCTGGCAGCTTGTGAGTCCGATGGAGAGGTCTGGCCATTCTTCTGTAGCTAATGACAGCTGACCTGTGGGCTATGCTGCTTGTTACTGTAATGACCTGTAGAACTCAACAGCTACCATGCCACACACACACACACACACACACACACACACACACACACACACACACACACACACACACACACACACACACACACACACACACACACACACACACATACACACACACACACACACACACACACACAGAGAAAGTGGAAAACAGGCTGCCAAACAGGATAGTCATGTGTTAATGAGGTAATATTTGCCGCCCTAATGCATCTCCCTTGACTGCTTTTAATATGCATGCCTGACCAGGACCAACCCATTTATCCATATGATGTGTAATTATGCATCTGCACAGACGTCCCAGTTGGTGTTTTTGTCCACGTGAAATCATTTGATGGCGTTAGTGCATAGTTGTTTGCTCCAGATCATTAAAGCCAGTTAGAAGTATGTCAAAACCAAACAAATGGAGCGACCAAAGCCAAAAACCACAGATGTGTTGACCGTAGACCCCACCATTACGAGTCTCTTACAGCCAGATGGACAGATGTGCTGGTACCAGTGAGCTATGTCTTCTCACACGCTGCCAACTATCACACCTGTGAAAGAGTGTTGAAAATATGTAGACCAATCACCAAGTCTAACTCAAAGATTCAGTGTTCAGGGTGTCATGACTCATGTCTCAGTATAGTAGATATGCTATCTTTGAATCGGCCTCAACATGATGAATCACCAGTGTTTGGATAATTCTCCATTTCCTTCTGTTTTGTTCAAACCGAATGCTGTTCGGTCTCCCTCTGACCTTTTAAGACGAGCAGCATGCAAGAAAGAAACTGAATAAATAAATGATGAGGAGATTATATTTGCTAATTTGCACTGTGTCCTCTGTTGCCTTGTTGAAATGTGGAGTGCTTCTCCCAGGATTTAATTCTCCGACTAAGAGTGTGTGTCCGTCGGAACAGATGTGTGGTTTACTTAAACTCTTGAATCTGGTTCTTTGCTTTAAAGTGTGTGTGTGTGTGTGTGTGTGTGTGTCTGTGTGTGTGTGTGTGCATGTGCTTGTTCGTGTGTGCGTGCGTGCGTGCGTGCGTGTGTGCGTGTGTGCGTGCGTTGGCTCCACTCTGCAGCATATAAAATTTAAAATGGGACAATGGCTACGAATTAAAGTGCCAACTTCCATCTTTAAAAGTTTACTACAGTGGTTTAATGTTGTACTTCCATGAAAGGGGGGTACTCACATGAAGTGGATTTAGAGAAAGAATGATCAGAACTGTTAGGAAAGGGGCGTTCATTTTTGTTTTTTTTTGTAACTGGGTCCTACATTTCCTATCATGCAAATCAACAGTTTCTTCTGTCAGAACCACCTTCTCTGATAAATAGCGACATTTTAGTTTGTAACACAAATATTCTGTTATGAACTCAAACCCTAACTCTATCAAGTGCAATTCAGATAACATGAACGCATAATCAATCTATTCTAATTTTAAGGTCTAATTTCTGCAGACAATGAACAAACTTTAAGTTTAGAGCTTCACGTAGATAATTGGTATAAAGCCCAATCTATACATTAAAACTAGATTAAATTCTGTATATAAAAATTGTGTAGTAATCTAATCTAGTAATTTATAAGACTAAAACAATCACATTTAAATTTTGCATTGTAAATCCATTCTTTCATCCTGTGTAGGGTTGTAGCTGGTGTGGACCGTATCCCATCTGACAGTAGATGGGATCCATCCTGGACAAATTATCAGCTCATCACAGGAAAGACCAACAACTAAATGGTCAAATTCAGGTCCACGGTTGGTTAAATTCAAATACACCTATATTCCACCTACAGTACAAGTTTTTGGTGGTGGGAGGAAGATGGAGAAGTGGGAAAGAACCCCCACACAACCAGGGAGAACATGCAAACTTCCCATGCTGTCAGGCAACAATGGTATCGACTAACTGCATCAAGAAATACCTTTACAATAAAATTCACAGCCAATTACTATCCCCAGGAAAATTTGTATGTCTTATGTTGTTGTATGAATGACAGCACTTGAAGTTAGAGGCCACTTACTTTGGCAGAATTATTTATTAAAAATCTTCTATAGTGTTTTTAATCTGTTACAGCTACACTGCAAAACAATGCTCCAAACACGTCTTGGCTTGTAGGTCATAGCCTGAGATCTGCAGGACAGACTACTAACTCCATATAAAGTATAACATATTCAAACATGAAAAGAACCAAAAGTAGGGACAGAAATGTATTCAAAAGCCTAAAAAGCACTGTTTTCATCTGGGCCGGCAAAAACATCTCCCGACACTCTCCTACTGAAGTCATTTATCCATGATAAGTCACAAGGCCCAAACAATGATCACTCAGCAAGCAATCAACATTAAATTGCCTGTCCACCCTGATGCAAGGCCAAATAGCCCCTGAGCTGATGTGTCCCTCCCTCCCCTCTCGCCATCTGTCTCTACTTCTCCTTCATATTCAACAGGGCTCCCATGCGTTCACATATTTATTCATGCCCTGTGTCATTGATCAACCCTATATGTTGCTCCCTCCTCTCTCAATCTCTGTGTTTGTGTCATCCTGCATACATTGTGATCTCAGCCTTATGTTCATGCACAGCAAGTTAAACTGATTCACTGGGGCAGAGCGTAGCTCACAGACAAAAGAAAAAGGCAGAGAACATCTTCATGCATTGTCTCCACTTGAACGGACACAACCCACAGTTTCTTTCCAGACGTTTGGAGGATAAAATTTGTGTTGTGTGGGATCAAAGCAGAAGCACAATTGCATGAAAGCGTGCATGCAAATTCCTGAAATACCCCAGCATTGTACAAACTGTGGTTTCCTCTGTGCCTTCTGATGTATTTTTATGATGCCACCATTCACTGAATGTCCTCTTCAGGGACTTGCATTCGTTTTTGTGAAAGCTGAAGTTTGACTTCTTACTCTCAGTCAACATCATGGAGAACAGTGTAAAGCAATTACATGAAGACAAAGGATTGTATGAATTGTAAAGAATGAGAAAGGTTAAGTGCATTCTTTTACCTCTGTGAGTTCTACACAGAAATACGTACATACAGTATGTCATGACAATGCTGTTTTTTCATGCTCGTTTCTCTCTTTGATGCTCTCTTTCCTGTTTTCAGGGGCAAAAATGACATGATAAAAAGAGCCCTTGATGGCTGGATTGGTGAGTTCTGTTTCATCTCTTATCCTTTCAGCCTCTGTCTTCACTCCACCAATGATATATCCCAGTAATTTATTTTCAAATTATATTTTCCCCACACATGTATCACAAGCACATGTTAGTTATCCAGCTATCAGGCTTCTCCTGTCTTTTGCAAAATGTCAGGTCCAGTAATAAATGCTTTCTATCCCAAGCAAAATGAAATTATATGGACCATACTCTGTTGACATTTAAATTAAAAGAACAGTGGCATTAATACATGGCAATAAAGTTACACCCTCTCTCTCCTCTCTCTCTCTCTCTCTCTCTCTCTCTCTCTTGATAATGGAGAACGGTCAGGTTTTTTTTTTTTAAATTTTGTCTACTTTTTTAAAAACCTGTATTTTAGTTTTAGTTTGATAAAAGTTTAAAGGTTAGATGTTTTCTTTGTTCAGGACACACAGTACTGTTGAAAATCCTACCGTTGTTTGTTTTTGAGACGTGAATTCCTTTTTGCGTGAATCTCTTTTGAGTTTTGTGTCAACGTGATTATCTTGTAATTTGGCTTTTATGAATAAACGTGATTTTAAAAATTAAAATCAAAATCTCTCTCTCACAGAGAAACAGAGAGAGAGTCAACAGCACTGAATTTACTATGTATGGCATACTCAACTGCCAAAAAAGTAAAATACGATCACTGTCAGTGGTCGACCATGGCTCAGAGCGGGTCGTCCAATGATTCAAGATCGGCGGTTCGATTCTCGCTCCCACAGAGTCATTTGTCATTGTGTCCTTGGGCAAGACACTTTACCCTCCTTGCCTCCAGTGGGGCACTCGCTGGTGTGTGAATGTGTGTGATTGTTCCGGTGGTGGTCGGAGGGGCCATAGGCGCAGATTGGCAGCCACGCCTCCATCATCTGCCCCAGGGCAGCTGTGGGTACACACATAGTCTACCATCACCAAGTATGAATGAGGAGTGAATGAATAATGGATCCAATGTAAAGCGTCTTTGAGTGTCCAGAAAAGCGTTATATTAATTTAATCCATTATTATTATATAAGTAAATATATTTTGGGCACAAACAGTTAACGGGTCTCTAAACCAACACTGCTGATAGAATTTTTTTCACTATTTCTTGTTAACATGTGAGAAGCTGCAGCATCATTTGGTGGCACTACTACTACAACCTCAATGAGAGGTAGTAGTAGTAGTAGTAATAGTAGTTGTAATAGTAGCTGTATCAATTGTAGTCTTAGTAGTTGTAGTTGAGGTAGTAGTAGACTCATGTGTGCATTATCAAATTCTGTGTATTGTCAATTCTGTGTATTCAGTGTTCCTGGGTTTCATTTTGATATCTTTCACTTCGCTCTTGTTTTGCAGAAGATGCATTAAAATTGTGTGAATGTGTGTGTGTGTGTGTGTGTGTGTGTGTGTGTGTGTGTGTGTGTGTGTGTGTGTGTGTGTGTGTGTGTTTCAGCAATTAGAGTACTTCGGTGATATGCTCGGTGAGGAGTGCAGCCAAAAAAGGTAGACACTAGAAACTACTTCACGGTCCACATCTAAGTTCATCCCTTTCCCAATCTATTTTTCTTAATGTCACAGAGGTGGGGTGGTGAATTGTGGGTGGCGGGGCCTGGGAGCTGTCCCAACTGAACCTGGGCCAGAGGCTGCATCTAGCTCGGCTTTATTGCCAGCTCATCAGAGCTGATGCATACTAGACACACACACACACACACACACACACACACACACACACACACACACACACACACACACACACACACACACACACACACACACACACACAGACACACACACACACACACACACACACACACACACACACACACACACACACACACACACACACACACACACATACTTTAGAGTCACTAAGTGAACTACTCTCCATGTAATTACCAGAGCATGTGGGAGAACATGAATATTCCACACAAAAAAGTCTGGGATAAAACCAAAAACATTCTTGCAGTGAGGTGCCAAATGAAACCACTAAAGCACTGTGTGGAGTCAACAACAATGGCAATAACTACATGTAGCAACATGGAATTCTGTCCGGAGACAGACAGGTTCTGGCTTAAAATGAAGAGGAGCAGCAGGGTCACAGGTGAGAATGTTAGGTTAGTGATTATATACGGTGTGCTGTAATGCCCATTGCCTCATCTTGCTTACAAATCAGAATCCCATCTACAGAGACCAAGTATCTGTCCAGTTGTACATTTGTTTGATCACCTGCAAAAATGTGATGCTATTTTTGAACATGAAGTGATTGTGAATGGAAAGAAATAGCTGTGCTCCAAGGCTGATGTCAGTCAGACATGTTTGTGTATCTGTGTAACATGTTTCACTTCTGAAAAATCCTTCCTCTTTGAGATCCAGTTTGAAAATGTCCAACTGGATTTTATTATTTAAAGTTATTGAAAGTAATTTAGGTGTCAGTCCATGTCTTTTGTTTCTATCTATTACTTCAGGTACAACATATACTCCTGTACTGCATTTCCATCTGTAAAGGGTAATTTAAATGTTTATAACCCTCCCCATACTGATATTAAACCACCTTTTATCTGTATTACCTTTCCCCACACTCTTATCGACTGTTTAAAGCACTTTTGTGTCTCACATAAGTCCGGGACTCACGTAACCGAGCGCACTTCCGGATGCCATCAGCCAATAGAATTCACGTACGATATCACGTGACTGCCTAGCAAAAATCCGCAAAGAGGTGAAGTCGCGAGCTTTGATACGCGAATGCGCGAGGGCGCACTGTAATAGCAGTTTGTCAATATGAGTTTGAAATGAGACCTTTGATGACCTTTAATTATTTTATTCACACAAATGTCAAAATCAAACCTCTATGCCAGCACACACATGCACGCACCCACACACGCAGACACACGACATTGCACACATGCTAAATGTTAAGGGATGAGCTGTCTAGGAGGGTTGATTGACTGACTCAAATGGGATTGTGTCTCCATTTGTTGTTGATCTGTGACCAAATCGGGACTGAAATCTGCCAGAGTGTGATGATCATACAGATTAGAGTGGAAGACAAGTTAAGAAGATGAAGGTAATCAGTTGGTGGAAGTGACAGATTTAAAGAACAGGATTAATACAATTGAAAATTAGGCACTACTCTCTTAAAGCTCGCTGACATCTCACCAACTCAAACACTCACAGATGTGGGATGATATGTGTGACAGAGCTTGGAGGGGATGGAGAGACGATGGGTTGCCACTGTTGTCACTGAATTTAGGAATTACTGCACTATTGTGTGGGTAGTGTTGGTGTGCATGTTCATTTTGTGTGGGTTATTAGAGCTATAATGGCAAAAATAACATTGCACATTGCTGCAAACAATGAAGTTACCAACCACATGAAAATTTCCAGAATAGATGTCCTGGCATGTTCAGATTACTTGGAAGTGAGCTGAGTGTCTCTGGTGGATGTGGAGCGATTAATGTGATGTTGGCATAGTGGTCAGCAATCAAGACACTGCAGTTTGAAAACGCATTAACCCTACCAAACTAACAACCAATCCAATTTAGTGACATTTGGGGCATTTTCTAGCCATATTTACAGCAGCTATGCCTATATTCACATTATCAAGCTGAAGTGACTCAGTTCCAATGGTTTGTCTTATTGAGCAAAACCAGATACAATATGTTTATGGCTGTGTGAACAGCAGAAACCCAGTCTGTACAATTCAGATAGAATAGATAAGTGTCTGATTCATAGCCAAGCAACATTAATGAGAATGGTCAGATGTGAATTCTTATAGGATTTTGGATGCATGAATGCAGTGAGCTCTATCATCATTGCCCAGCGTCAGCAGCCAAATTAACCAAATGGCCAGACTATGTTGTGTTGCGAATACATTTTGCACCATGTCCATTTGTTTGAATATCACAAGTTGTTACTGAATACGATGTGTTTCTGATATCGGTGATGACTTATCAATGCGTACATTGATAAGTCCTACTGTATTTGAGTTAGGCAAAGGTTGTGATTATGAATGTGAATCATCAAAAGAACCGAATGTAATCTGAATGAAAAATTGGAATCAAGGAAAGAGGCTTGTAATGTGAAGATTGACTAAAGCAGACAGTTGCACAGAGGTGTTGTGAATGTTTGCATCTAAAGTTTGGGTCAACAAAGCAGGTTTGATGTTTTTTTCCTAACCCTGACAAACTATTTAATGTTTGCATCCGAGAATACAGGATACTGGCTTGCAAAAATGAACATGTCCAGAATTTATTGTGGAGATAAGGTTGTTAGTGGGATAACATAGGAAGAGTGATCTGGTGCATTAGAATGAGAGTACATGGATACCTAACGATACTTCAGACAAGAACTTTGAAAAGAGCTGCTCCTTTAATAATCTTCATCACACTCATAAAGCAGACACACACACACACGCACGCACACGCACACACACACACACACACACACACACACACACACACACACACACACACACACACACACACACACACACACACACACACACACACACACACACACACACACACACACACACACACACACTCATTCAGCTTACTCTGTGGTGCACATCAGTCCCACTTTGTTAAAGCTGGTTCTGCTGTACTCAAAGATTGTGCAGCAGTTAAGACCTGGCACTGGCCAGGAATTGAAATCCCGCCAGATCTCTCTCAGCTTTCAACATCCTGCTCTGCCTCCTTCCACGTCTCTGCTCTCCACATCTCCTTCTTTCTATGTGTGTCCTCGCTATCATTACCAACTTCTATCCAGCGCTCTGAATGGCTGCATTAGTATGTATGGCTGTGTAGCTCAGGGTTTAGAGGTTTATGTCTTCTAATAGACAGAGATTTGTCCTGTCACACCAACACCCACATACAGCTTAAAAAGAGAGAGACAGAGAGTAAAAGACTCCCTCCTCTCTGTGTGTCGACAAGAGAGAAAGAACATTTATGTTCTTGTCTTATCTCCAGAGCAAAAGGTTCAATTTCTGTAAAATTATAAAGCTTTCATTTGTGTCTCTCTCTTCTGGTCTCCCACGCTTCCGTCTTCTTCTTTCTTCGTCTTTTACTCTCTTACCACCTCTCTATGAGGCTTTTTTCCCCTCTTTCACGACCCTTGATTGGATTATGACGACAAAATAGAAAAGATGATAAGGGGATGAGGGTTTATTAATGTGAGGGGTGAGATGACACAAATCTGTACAGGAAGATTAAGGGAGAGGTGTGTGTGTTCATGTATGTGATCACAAGTACAAATGTGTTGGTATGGCAGACGTCTGTGTTCATCCTCACAGATGGTGGGGTGAGAGGGGGAAGGAAGTGAAGCATTTAGCTGTGGAGCACTTTAATAAAGGGGCAAGCAATCCTGCATGACCCATTCTGCCATCCATTATTGATGCCTGCCTGAACCAGGCTGATGAATCATTAAGTCACTCATCAGGCCTGGGAATTATACCGCCTCGTCCGACGAATCTCATTTACATAAGTGAAACGTTGCCATTTGTCACACACTTGCACATAAACACACACACTCTCATGCCACCACGTATTCAAAGTTCATTGATTTTGGCTTCGTTTGTGTTGTGAAACAAAAGCACACAACTTTCTAATACCCTGAAGAGACAAATTAACTGAAGCTGTGAACACGGAATTTAGAATGAGGCTTAAACTGCACAAGACAAGTGATCGGCAGTTGCAACACCCGCCTGCTTGAAGATGTGAGACAACATGTACCATACCATCCAGACCTCAAGTTAAAACGGTTTCTGAATCATCTGAGATGACAGACACATTTTGCAACCAGATAATCACACGTGCACAAATGTGCCACTGACTTTATAGACCATAGAGTGCGAAACAGGAGGGATGACAGAGCGAAGCAAAAAGGAGTGAAGAGAAGCTGATCTTACAGAGTTTGTGTTTACTTCTTGCCTCTGGGTTTTATGGCAGAGGAAAAGTGGAGAGTCTTAGGGAAGTTGATGAATACCCATCATATGCACACACACCCGCATGCATGCCCACACACACACACACACACACACACACACACACACACACACACACACACACACACACACACACACACACACACACACACACACACACACACACACACACACACACACACACACATTCCTTCTCATCTTCATTGGGGCTCTCCTCTCCTCTCCTCTCCTCTCCTCTCCTCTCCTCTCCTCTCCTCTCCTCTCCTCTCCTCTCCTCTCCTCTCCTCTCCTCTCCTCTCCTCTCCTCTCCTCTCCTCTCCTCTCCCCTCCCCTCCCTCTCCTCTCCTCTCCTCTCCTCTCCTCTCCTCTCCTCTCCTCTCCTCTCCTCTCCTCTCCTCTCCTCTCCTCTCCTCTCCTCTCCTCTCCTCTCCTGTCCTCTCCAGCTATTTTCATGACTTCCAATTCAGTGACCAATCCTGTACCACAGGGTGAGAATACACCTCACAACATGGGGAAGAAGGCCTCGTAGCGGACACATGCAGCAACATGCAAACATAATCACATCAAACATACATACACAAACAGATGGAGAAAACAGACACCCTGCCCACATAAAGGAGGTAGCCAAGGCGTTGTGGCTTGTAGCTGGAGGCTGCTTGCAGATCACTATGATCCTACCATCCTGGCATCAAGCAGCCAGGACATTTCTGCACAGTGCTAAGCTGAGCGCCTGGCATCTCCAATCTGCTAAACATAGGAATGCTGCTGCTCACGATAATTGCAGTGGGTTGTTCTCTCCATCGTAGCTGATTTGAAAGCAGGTGGAAGCAAACGGCATGAATTATTAGTATCTCCTTCATGGATCGCTCTGCCGGTGGAAGTACGTTTGATATAATTTGATGCATTCTTACTGATGCGTGACGAACCATGCACTATCAGTGTCCAGGTCAGTCCTATCTGCTCTGATACATAAACATGAGAGCACGCCAGAATGAACACACATGAGAGCATACAAAATGCCATTATAATATTACATGCATATTTACTTCATTTGAATATTTTTGTTTTACTTTCTGTGTGTGTGTGTGCGTCCAAGTGTGTGCACATGTGTGATTATTATATTTTACCAGAGCACAGGGATTTAAAAAGGTGTTCCAATAATATCCTTTCATGCCATAAATCTGGACCTAAAATGTACCCTTTTCTTCATTAGGATTTTTGGTCAGAGGGGAAAAGTGAAAGGTCAGAAATTAAAATCTGTGATTGAGACAGCAGAAACGTGAAAGATTCACCTCTAAATTCAATAAAGCCCCAATGATTAACAGGTGCTTTATATCACAATAAGAAAATAATAATGCCATACTTATCTTGATGGTAAACACACCAGTTAAATGTAGACATAAAACAAACAGATATTCATAAATTCTGTTAGAACATTTAAATAACTTTTTTGGTCCTTCAATTCTTCTAAGTCAGGCTGGTATGATAAAGAAGTCTGCATTTTTGTGTTGGTGTATGCAACCCTGCAGTATGCAGGAGAGAAAACATTCTGTGCGAGGCACAGCAATGCAAACCAGGAAAGCCTTGATATGAAGTAAGTTATTTCAGGGATGTCAAACTTGTTCATATGCATGAAAGTTCCCATGCCACTTTGATCTATAAATACAACTCAACTTCTGTGAGTCCGAATTATTTTTATAAATTGGCCGTGTGCACATGAAAAGTGGAAGAAACCACGATCTGAACATTAAACTGAGACTGAAACTCAAGTTACTGGACTGGAAGCAACCCTGGGCTTCTGCTCTTCGAAGAGGTGCTGGATTACAGATGCTTTTTAAGTTAACCATCTGTCCTCCGGAGAAAGAGATTATTTTATAAATGTGTAGTCTTGTGTATTCTTGTGTATTCTTTGTGTAACATATTTTGTATGACTGTATATGACTGTATGTGTGTAAGCAGAGGTGCATAATTTCCCTTTGGGATAATTAAAGTATTCATTCATTCATTCATTCATTCATTCATTCATTCATTCATTCATTCATTCATTTGCCTAAAATCTTCTGATTTTGGATGGCACACATTAAACAGCTTCAAAACATCACACTCCCTCTTGCCTTTCTGCCTGGCATTTACAGATGTGTGATTTTCCTGGCATTTACCTCCATCACTACAATGCCCCCATTACAGTATGGCATCATGTGTTTATGGAGAACAACAGGATGGCATAAAGATGCCAGACCTGCCTTGAACTGGTTGTCTAAATGGGGTTATAGTGTATAATGGACATTTCCAGACAGAAATAATGACAGTCATATCTTTCATTCCTTCAAGACTTTTTCTGCAATATTGCGATTGCAATATTAGTTCCATCGCCTACTCACATACACAATACACAAACTCCAATATAGTCTAACTGCACACACATATTCACAGAAATATAAAACCTGGCACTCTAAGACTGAAAAATAAGTCTAACTCAACAGTCAGACTGCTAAAAAATGAATGCTCTGGAGACGAGATGAAAAACAGTGGGACAGGGATGTGAGGTGTGTCAGAGAAAGGGGCATGGGAAGTAAGCTACTGGCTGGAGAGATAAATGAAGCAGGAGACAGAAGGCAATGGCATATTGATGTAAAAAAAAAAGGTGGTGGTGGGAGCGGGGAAGCCAGAGGCACAGGTTGCAGAATCTATGAGGATAAAAGAGCACGAGTTAAAACTTTGAATGAGATGACATTCTAATGAGTGTCACAATCTCTTTCTTGTCATCTTGTGCTCTGTCTTTAGTTTCCCTTCAGGTCTTTTAAAATAACAATGTTTTGATAATTGTGATTTGAGGCTTTTGTGTGTATAATTTTGTTGAGAGCATGTCTTTCATTTTCTACCTGAGTTGGTGTTCCAGATGGTTCATCAAACATCCAGTAATTATCAGACACTCTAATTGTGTGTGAGTATGTGTGTTTATGTGTTGGTGTGTCTCCAGGTAATTATCTGATGCTGCGATCACTAATGACCACACAGATAAACATCTGTCCCAAGGTAATATTCAAAATGAGAAATTGGCCATCTGTTGTGTATACGTGTGTGTGTGTGTGTGTGTGTGTGTGTGTGTGTGTGTGTGTGTGTGTGTGTGTGTGTGTGTGTGTGTGTGTGTGTGTGTGTGTGTGTGTGTGTGGATGTGTGTGTGTGTGGATGTGTGGATGTGTGTGTGTGGATGTGTGTGTGTGTGGATGTGTGGATGTGTGTGGGTTAGTGTTAGGGTTATGACAGCCCATCACTCGAACATTGCATCTAATGCAGTATATATACTTCAAATAAATTTTACACATATTCTAATCATAATTTTTCATCAACAGAATTATTCATCAACAGCCCTCTCTATTCTCCTAATAACAGATAAACTGGTACCAAACATTCTCAGCCCACGATACATACTACACACACACACACACACACACACACACACACACTCACACACACACACACACACACACACACACACACACACACACACATACACACACACACACACACACACACACGTAGCTGGTCAGCTTAGCCTCCAAGACACCTAAACACTTGTGCCACAGGAGCAGATTCATCACCAGCTCCAAAAAAGAAAAAAAAAAAAATCGATCTTCCCAATTCATGAACATATTTAGTCTGGTGGAAAAGAGACTTCAAATGGAGAGATATAAATATTTTCAACATGGTGAAAGGTAGTATGTGTGACAGAAAATGTGTAAAAAAAAAAAGCTCTGAAATGGTCCTTTAAAAGAAGCAATGAAGGACGAGGTGTCTCTTTGTGTTTTTGTGTATGCTTGTGTTTCCAGCATACAGCAGGTCAAAGCGACACGCTTAAACCATGAGTCAGTTGTGAATTGAATAGGCATCACAAAGCCAGAGAAAAGCACCCTAATGCAGAAGCATAAAGACTTCTATACATAGATGGAGATGAATGCATTCCTGTAACTTGCAGCTCCCTCTTTCTCTCCTTCATTCCTGACGGTGTGTTGTGCTGTTGCTGAGAGAGCAGCAGGTTATGTCACCTCAAAGAATGAGTTCATTTTCAAGCTACACAGCAGAGACAGGCAGGAATGTTGCTGGGTAAAACATAAGGAAACAAATGTCACCCCCCCCATAAAAGAAAAAAGAAATCTCAAGAAAGAAAAAGGATGTGTTTGGAAAAGACTGAAAATACTGAGGCACTGGTGTAAAGACGTTACATATCCTCTAGGGAACCATCCTGGTTATCAAGTAGAGGTTATTATGCTATAAAGCACTAATGAATTCATTAGCTAAATGAAATGTCAATAAAGGCTTGAGAGTGTGTTAAAATCGATGCCAAATGTCTTGCCTTCCCTCTCTCCTGCTCTTTCTCTTCATCCTATCTTAACCGTCTGTCCCAATTATCCAAGTTTCCAGCCAACACACACTTGCAGTCACACTCTCTCCAGGGTGTTGAATGTAAACCGTGATGGAGGACATTAGTGGTGATCAGTGAAAGCACTTTGCAGTGGTCAGCAGGAATGATCCAGTCGTGCAGGACTTTAATATTCAGCAGCACTCACCTACTTGCTTTCAAAATGCTCTATGAGGTTGTGATGGCTTACTTGGTGCATGTGTGTGTGTGTTTGGCTGCATTAACATTACACTTTACGAATGAGAGAGGCTAAGAATTAGCTGCCTCTTCTCCGAAATAGCTTTACTGACGACTCTATAACCGTAGTAAAGCGCGTTCACTTTAAGCTTGCTTTTCTGTCTGATATTTGTCAAACTTCATAAATGTCAGAATTCTGTTTCCAGCTTGATCTTCCTCTGGGTGTTATTTGATACTGAGCCCATATCCATTATAATAATGATCTTCATTAAAGTGCAAAAATTCCTCGGTATCTTGTTTACAGCCATGAGCAAACTGGCACGCCAAATGCTAAACCAGTTGGCTAATCTCACCTCTGTCTTCTCACGATGGCTTAATATTTGTAGCTAAGTATGTGACTCACTCCAAGCATGGCTGTGTTTTCGTGCAGCTAAACACTTGTTTCAAGATAATTGTTCAGGGCATATGTTTAAACGCCGCCTCATTTGCATAAACACTGTTCAGCTCCCTGCGGAATCAATGAAAACACAAGGGTGCAAACACAGAGTCACATCCACACACGTACACACCGGCACATTCACACTGGCTTTGACACTATGCCTCATAGCTGATGATGATTCATCTGCTTTCTTGCAATAGAAGTGGCATGTATATCAAAATAGTCTTAGAGCAATGAGAAGTTAAGTACGTGCAAAGTCAAGGATATAGTGATATGAAGGAAGAGGGGATTTGAAATGAAATGGTGAGATGGAGAGTACAGAATCTGAGTTTTTTTGGACCTGAAAAGGAAATGGAATGTTTATCAACTCGTATCAGTCCTTCTTACACACACCTTCCCTTTGCTTTTCCTTCCTGTCCTCTTTCTATTCTGACAAGAATTTTAAAAAAGTGTTAATGAGATTTAGAGAATAATTAACCACTGGTGATTAAAACTGCTCTCCACAAAAGACACAAAATTTTAAACAAGTCTGAGAGCCCCGTTACTGCAAAAGTTAGTGATGATAAAGTGGTAATAGGCCAACTACCAGCATCGCTCTGCGGGGAAGCACACTAAAAACAAAGCAAAGACTTCCAGACTAACGTTGGAGGATTTGTTGCTAAGGAGGGGAGAGCTCTGAGTCAGGATGACTATTCTTTGACCCTCATCTGGGCAGAGTGCTGCAATGCCTTATCAAAGTGAAGACACAGGAAGTTACCCCTGACAAATCCCAGTTGTAATATCCTCTGTAGTTCAAGGATCTAAGCCAAATCAAAGTGCTGGCTGGCACAGGAGTGGAGTGGACAGGAGCAAAAGATGCTGCTCAGCATGTTCTGAGGAGATTAAACTCACCTGGTCTTGGCTGAAGGACTGTGCTACACCTAACACAAGAGGTCACCTTTGAAAAACTTGACCATGGTTACTGCCTGTTTATCATGCTGACAGGCCAGTAAATTGGGCCACGTCTAAGCTAATATGGATAAATCGGAAAGCACATCCTTCATTTTTCGACCTTCCATATACACTTAGCAAGCATTTTCCAACAACGCAAACCTTTCACTTGTAGATTCATCTGCATTAGGTAGGACGGTGCTATGGACCATGTACCTCTGAATGACACCTTTTAATACATGACTGCAGTGTATTGAGACACTATGCATTCAGTGTAGTTTTGGGCAATAGTAGCTGTAACTCTGCTCATTTTTCATTATAATCTTCCCTTTCCCATGGAAATAAGTGATGATGTATTGATCAACGCCCAAATATTTCCACGTGCCCCTCAATTTGTCAACAATATATCCACCAGATACCATTGAAGGTAACATTACATGTACCAATGGTAGACGAGGTTGTGATAATGCAGCAAATACAAATTAGTAAATGCAGAGGTAACATGACTCAGCGTCAGTGTGTCAGATCATCAAATACATCTCAGCATGTAGACAAACACTTTTCAGTTGTTAATTTCACCACTTTCCTTTTCATCACATCCATACTGTCTTGCCTGAATTATTGCAAATTTGTCTTCAGTAATGATCAATTTCATCTGTTTAGTCCGAGGTCTGAATTTAGATAAAATAAATTTATAAGCTTCAGAAAATTTAAAAAAAATATGGATTAAATCAGTGGTTTGGATTTCTTGTAATTGAATTATCCTTTTAAAGGGTTAGATCTTTCATCGATTAAGTAGCGCGGTTGTGTTCATATAGCTACATTTTTCTGAATTGCTTCAGCCAAGCTATGAGTTGCAGTCTGGGTCACAAAAATGCTGAGTATGTATTAATTCAGCCACCATCATACACAGATATGTAAGTGTGGTCAATAGAAGCAATTCTCTATGACAGATATCTCCTAACAATTCTTGGGCTGATGCCTAAAACATGCCACAAAGGATTGAAGACACAAGAATATTTCAAAGAGATTTTGAATTATTACATCAATTAGATCATAATTTATGTCACCATGTTTGAAACTCCAGATCTAACCTCAGTTTCTGCTGAGATAGTTATTAGTATGCAGACCTGCAAAAAAGGAAAAAACAAAACAAAAACAAAAACCAATCACTCTCAAAACCCTTCTCTCCCCACACTGATCTGGAGTTTCAAACTGAAAACATTCATGCTGAAAAAATATTGATTGAATAAAACAAAAAGGAGAGAACCTCAGAATGTCACCGACAAACACATCAACAAACAATCACAATCTAAATAAAATTAGATGAAAGCTGAGTGTGTCGCCTTACAGTGGAAATCCGTTGGTGGTAATTTTTTACACATAAGGTTATGTTTTTGTCATTATTTGGGTCCTAGAAATCAGAGAGCACAACTTATCATGAAATAAAACACTTAACTGAACCTCTCATGCCCGTTTGTCTGTTTGACTTATTTTTACACTCTTCTGAAATGGAATCCTCTTGAAACACAGTTCACAGTTAAAACAAATATCTCTGATGAGGTACTTTTATCATGATCATGTCGCTTAGCTTCCTGTATTTACTGCGCCATTGTAGTAAAGTCTTACTTAATGTAGAGCAGCTGTGGCTCAGTTCACTGCACTCTACAAGCAGCATTTCCAGCATCGACTCAATGTAATACCAATTTCTATTTATCTCTGATGGAGTCAGATGTAGTTGAACTTGTAAGATCATGAAGCTTGTGTTAATAAAACCTTTTGGTTTGGACTACTTCAGAAATATGAAGGCTTGAATTCAGTTGTCCCTTTGAATCACTGCTGATCATGTTTGTGTAAAAGGTTTCCTTTGATTTCTTTTTTGGTTAATATGTGAGGACTTTCACCTTTGAAAAGGGTCTCTGGTATGAGTACAAAGCAAGATTTGGAATAGATGACATTGACATTGACCACCGGATTTTCAAAGATCTTTTTGAGTTCATACTATATGAGCCATTAGACATTATCATTGTTGCCCAGTATAATGTCATATTTAAAGTACGTGCATATTGTATTATGTAAAATATGCACAACATTTGCCAAACTGCTTATTTTGTGTTAAACAAAAGAACTTTATCATAGTGTATGTTTGAGAGTGACCTAAATTGAATGAGTGAAGAAGTCAAATAACTAAACAAATTTATGAATCATCAAGGTCAACATGCAATAAGAATTTGTGTACCTGTTATTTTCTCCATTGTTTTGTTTTTAAGGTTATAAATTGTGGAACATACCCATCACAAGGCGAGCACTTCAAACAACTTATTTCTTCCAACCAGCAATCCAGTCCTGCAATAACAATCAGCTAAGTCAAAGTGTATTCAATGGATTCATTTTCTGTCAATTAAAAAACTGAAACTGGAACACTTGAAAATAACTTCTGATTAAAAAAAACAAAACCTAGCACAGCATCATGGATTACTCAATCTAATAGATTAATTTACATAGCACAAGAAAATGAACAGAAACATGCTTGCCACAAAATTGGCAAACACAATATCAGTCTGAAAATGTAAGGATTAATAGAAATAGTCAAGTAAATCTAAATAACTCTTATTTGTGTGATAAGATTCAACTTGTGGCTAAGGCAAATGAGGATTTGAGCATACATCAGAATCACTGAGCCTCAACACAGACGATCAAAACTTCATTTCATTTTCACGCATTAAATTTCTACAAAGTGGAGCCAAACTTTTGACTAAGGAATATGTATAAATATATAGATCTCATAAAGGAGGAAATACTTGGCTGGTGAACATTGTTCATCACATTTTAATGCTGGTCACACACGCTAGACCCACCACTGTTGTCACGTATATGATCCTATCATGTACCTATTACAGCATCAGGGAATATAATTTTCCATCCATTTTCTTATAGGTGAGACGGCTGCAATCGTCTCGTCTTCAGCCCCATATCCGCTTTGTGAGTCACAGGTTATGCTGGAGACTATCCCAGCTGGCTAAGGGCAAAAGACGAGGTACACCCCAGATAAGATGCCAGCTCATTGCAAGGCCACGTGAAACACAAACACACACAAACACAGACTCATTCTCACAGTCACACCTACGCACAATTTGGTGTGACCCAAGCTGCATGTTTTTGGAGGTTGGAGGAAGCCAGAGAATCCAGAAGGAAACCACCGTGTTTTGGATACGCAACTTAATATACTCTTAATTATGTGTATTTGTCTTAATCCCAATTAATTCATTGGGATGACAACAGTAAAAAGTGGATGCACAATAACATCTTTATTCAACATGAACACATAACTGAAATGCATCGTTGCCCTCAAAGCTGAAAGAGATCTATTTGACAAACTTTGACCTCTAGTATACCAGATTAAATCAAAGGTTACAAGCCTGGGAATTATTTTACAATCTTATTTTTACTCCACACAAGCAATAAAGAATGTGACCAAAACACTACCAAAGAAATGTTAACAAAATAAAGCCAATTCAATATGAATGGTGAAACAATTAGAAAAAAAAAATATTTTAATGCTTTTTTAAACAGTGTCCAAAGCAGTTAATAGCAAAACTTCAACTAATTCAAAGCTCTATTAGTTGACTTTAACTAAAACAAAGAGCTAACAAATTACATCAGCTTCACTGAATGGACTCCCAGTTTCGGTATGAAAAGATTTCAAGG
>CM023615.1:13725506-13810506 GCA_013358685.1 Antennarius maculatus
CACACACGCACACACGCGCGCGCGCGCACGCACACACGCACACACACACGCACACACACAGACACACACACACATACACGCACACACGTCGAAGAGGAAAGAAAGGGAAATCATCTGACCTTTTCTCCCTTCTTTGCTTTTGTTGATTGACAGCGGATTTAGAGGCAGTCGTGATTGAAATTCCTCTGCGCGAAGGTGGGAGAGACGGAAAATTCATCCAGGGCGGTCCTGTAGTTATTATCAGGCTTCAGCGCAGACAGGCTGAAGTGGTTGAGAATCTTTCTCAAGAAAGAAACTCTCTCTCTCTCTCTCTCTCTCTCTCTCTCTCTCTCCTCTCTCCTCTCTCTCCTCTCTCTCTCTCTCTCCTCTCTCTCTCTCTCTCTCTCTCTCTCTCTCTCTCTCTCTCTCTCTCTCACTCTCTCTCTCTGTCGCTCTTTTCTCGGGGCTTGCACCGGACCGGATTCCCGCTGTCGCCTATAATTTGCAGCCCGAGCCCGCGCGTATCAGGGAAAGAGGGATCATTTCTGTCCACGCTGTGCCTGAGTAACTCAGAATTGAAGTTCCTCCCGCTGCACCCCCCCCCACACACACACACACACCTCCCTATCCCCCCTCGTCGCTTCTATTTCTTTTATTTCACATCATTTTCTTTTTTCTCTCTCTAATTTCTTGTGGAGACGACAAGGCAACCTTTACAACTTGTGTTTGTTTGTGTGTATCTACACATGAGCCGGTGAAAACATGTTGCTGTCAACCTCACTTCTTCTCATCTGGTCCAAACTCACACGCTGGAGGGGCATTAAAAGTGTGCGCAGTGGTGTTTTATACGGTGTCACTGCCGTCAGAGAAAGGGGCCCCTGACTTTGGGGGGTAATGACTTGATCACCGGTTCGGCCTGTCGAACCGCCGGGTGCCGTGAAACGTTCAAAACGCAGCTCAGTGTCTCTGTCTCAGCGGTTTATGGAGCTGTCCACCAGCGCGGTGCTGAGCCTATGAAACCGTGAGTCCCCCCCCCACACACACACCCCCACCCCTCCAGCCTCCGTGACGCTTCATGCATATTCAAACTTTCTCTGATAGACGTCAAACGGACGTTACAGACAACATGGGATTTAGACGTCAGCACAAATGACAAGGACATACTGTATGGAGAACCAGTAGTATTAGTGGGAAATCTGTAAATATCCATTGATTAGTTCAATCCAGACCAAAAGTGATATTGTTCTTTTGGATCACAGATAAAGAGTCTTTGATAAAACTTCCCCACATGACAGAGTGAATTCAAGAAACACTCAGAGGAATTTGCTTTTGGTTTTGCTTCTTGGGCAATTGAACTTCCAATAATGCAAACATGGCTGGTCCTTGTACTTTCACAGCTTTTGCATATTATTCTTGACAGCCTCCCACTCTTTGTCAAACTGTTGCCCCTCAGCCTACTCACTCCCTCGTTCTACAGTATTTTTCTGCATTTAATCAAGTTTTTGTCAAGTCCTTAAGGCTGGATTCCTGCCACCTGGAACAACAGCACTTTGCTGAATCCCACATCAACATTTGAACTGTATGTTAAAAATGTGTGCTCAAAGCAACATCACAATTTGGTTTTCATCTGTTGTGATTGAGAGGGTATGTGATGCTCTTGTTTTTATCTTCATGAAAGGTCTGTTCCTCTGGGACTCTGCAGCTCCCTATAAGCACCAAGCATGAAGCATGGATCTGTTTTATCCTTAGACAGTATATAGATCTATTAATGGACCCTCATCTTCCATGATACTCAGAATATGTGGTTGTGGGCAGAAACACACGTTTATTAACTAAACATCTTTGTTTAGCTAATATGGTGATTTTATGTGGTGTCTCCAGGGATTACAGACCAGAACAGGCAGTCCCCTGTGATGGATTTCCTCTCTGCAGGGGGAATGGCCTGTGTGTGTGTAAATATATATATCTAGATATATTATACATTATATTAATATATATTTTTGCAGGTAGCCAGCTGGGATAGGCTCCAGCAGAACCGTGACCTGCAAGACAGATAAGCGGCCGAAGACGAGACAATTACTGTCATCAACAAAATGGATGGATGACTATATATACATACTAGCGGGAAGCCACGATAAAACAATAATATCGGACTGTTCGTGCTAGCCAGCTAGTTTCACTCAGAATTCGTTGCTGTTTTCAAAAACATGAAAATTGTTGTAACAGTTATGACACTCTAAAATTATGTTAACTGGGAAGTCCATGTACAGTTATTTCTTCTCCTAACATAGCAGATGCCTTACGCCATGTTGTTCACGTGATTCCTTCTGCCAAATATGCTGTGATTGGTTGGGCACCGTGATTGGTTGGTTGCTTGATTGACAAGTAGTGGGTGGAGTTGGTGAGAGTGTGACAGCGTGAGACTTTTCAAGTGAGCTTATTCAAATATATACATTAGGTGGGGTGTGTATATATATATACATACAGTATATATATATACACACAGTATACATATATATATAAAGATAGATAGATAGGTGGATGGATGGATGGATGGATGGATGGACAGACGGACGGACGGACGGACGGATGGACGGACGGACAGACAGACAGACAGACAGACAGACAGATAGTCATCCATCCATTTTGTTGATGATAGTTATCGTCATCCATATATTTAGTCATCCATCCATGTGCAGTGTGAAGCTAATCTTTCACCTCTACTATGAATTAGTTAAGTTTGGCAAACTTACCCATGGTCACTATGTGCACACATAGCATCTTATTACCCATCTTTTGTTGCAGGGTTTATTATAAATGCATTTGAAATATTTTTATTTTTTCCCCAGATGTCATCTTCACATGTAAGTTAACAAAAGGAAGTTATCATGAATGTTTAGTTATCGTTGATACAACAGGTAAAGCTTTTCTTGCAGTTTTTCCACATTTGTGCATTATAAGCACTCACTATTTCCTCTCTCTCCCCACTAGACCTGTGATTATATATGCTTCTGCAGAGAATCTGGGCACCAGCCTATACTGCTGTGATAATCCATACTTTTGTGCTGATCTGTGGCTTTATAATTCAACCACTATTTGTGAAAATCTTTGCTTGTATTTGCACAAACAAATAATGTGTTTGACATGCTGTTATGTAGATTTAGTCAAAGTTACACTGACAGCGACTGTATGATCTGTTTATTCAATAAACAATTTTTTCCCAATAATGAACAGGAAATGGTACAGAAGAACTTGAGCTGATGACAAGTCAAGGAGGAAGACCATGCCATGAAATGATCCATATGATTATATTAATGTCATAATATGACATATTTCTTTCATGATATTATCTCCTGCTGTCAACAAACTGTGGAATTTTGCAGGTTTACGTTTTAGAGCTTTTCCGCTCTTCTGTTGGGCATGTTTAAATGTCTCAGAGATGTGTTCCTGGCATAAACTTCAGAACAAGCATATATTTATGAAAATAAAATTAGTTGCCATGGAAAACCAACCCTGAATAAGCATTAGAAAATGGATGGATGAGACAATTTAGTTGATGAGGTGCAATTTTCGATACATTATCTTTGAAGTGTTTTCAATTAAAGTTAATGTAAAAAATGATTAGAAAATTATTCTATTCTCTTTTAATGATGTTTTTACAGAATGTCACAACGTTTTTGCAATCTGGGTTATAAGTACAGTCATATCAGACTTTGATATAGGCAAACCCTTCAGTGTGGAAGGGGGTGTCTGGATGGCTTTAAATGAGTTCTCACCACTGATCTGTGGATAATTTGCTAGATTATTTCAACAATGAGGGTTAACAGTGTGTTTTTGCATCTATTTAAGTATTTAACAGCTTATGCTGTTAAGATGATGATCTATATGAATGTCATGTGACATCAGATTGTTGGTTTTGTAGTGCTCCACAATGTAAATTGTAGTATTGCCCCATCGCTCCAATTTTCTTCAGTAGCCACTGACACAAACTTCAGGAGATCATATCAGTACAAATAATAACAGTGCTGTCTGGGTGGAGAAAACCTAAGCACCCTCACATCCATATCCCTACATGTACAGGTATGTACTGTATATGGACACTTACAAACACTACAACATGTCCTGTGTCTATGATGGAAATTTTACCTTTCTGACCCATTTTCTCAGTCTGAGAATACACTTTCCTCACACACACACACAAAAAAGGAAACCAATCTTATGCAGGAAATTACCTCCACAGAATCTCATGGCAAAAGCCTTAGTTAATGTCTTATACACTTAAGCACTGCCAGGTAATGTATTTTCTGAGTCCTGGAGCTCCACTGAGAGTAACGTAGCAGCAGTAATGAGTATGTCCTGAACAATCAAGAGAAACAAAAAACAACTGCACAAATGCTTAAGGCTCCTCAATAGTGATAGAACTAAAGAAGCTACTTTGTTTTTGTTAATGCCCCCCAAATGTCAGGGATCAGAAAGCACATTGTATGAAGGTGTTGCAGTGTGTTTCAGTGTCTCAGGAAGAAAGGGTTGGGGGTGTTTGCACTGATCAGTCACAAGAGGAAAACTGTTGTGTATACTTTAAATGCTCTAATTCCCTGAAGTGCCTCTCTCCTCTCTCATGCTATCTCCGTGCTCCTGGATCATTCATTACAGTTAGAAATGATGTAGTAACACTGAGGGGATGGGATCAGGTGAGTGGAAGAGTTGGAGCAGGAGACAGACAGTAAGACAGATAGGAAGATGAAGACAGTGAGAGAGAAATCTTGGTGGTATGTATTTTCCCCAGTCACTGCCTCTGGCTCTTTTTCCCTCTCTTCTCTCCTCATAAACTGCTGAAATATTACACTTAGGTTTGGGGCTCATATCGCTGTCTTTTATGTGCAATGGATGAGATTGCATCTGAATGTATTATGATCCAGAATAGGGTAAATTTGTGGAAATCACGTGTGTGTGCGTGTGTGTGTGTGTGTGTGTGTGTGTGTGTGTGTGTGTGTGTGTGTGTGTGTGTGTGTGTGTGTGTGTGCATGTGTTTATGTGTAGGACAGAAGAGTGGCTTCTCACCATGGCATCACTGTGAAACTACTTTGCAAAGAAGGTGGTGAAAGTGTCGAGGCAGGTAAATACTATACTCTTTTTTTTTTTCTCAATTGCTTCTACCAACAAGTTCTGCTGAGGGAGTGGGAGAGGGGGATCTTTTTAAAAATCATCTTGATATTGCACAGTCCACAGTAAATTGAAACACTTTTCAAATCCACAATCCATTTACAAACATACCCGAGTTATTATTTCACTTTAAGATAAATCATCACCTATGTACATAAACATAGGGCTGCATATTTAAATAAGTAGGCCGTGAAATTAGGATTTATCATACTAATATGTGTCCGGGTATACTGGTGAACATTTATCATTTGGTTTGATTGTGCACTCTCTCACATGCTTCCAGTTTATGCATGTGTATATGAGGGTGAACTTATGTGCTCTTATATTTTTTCCAGTGTGTGTGCGCTTGTGTGTCTGTACATGCCTCAGTGAGAACATAAAAATGACACGAACAGTTGTGTCTGCATATGACTGAAGCCATCCACACATTGGTCTGGCACGGCAGATTGATAGGAATAAAATATTCTGTAATCTAAATGTAAATGGAAGTGAAATTTACTGGTGGGTTCTACGTAATTACCAGTGACACAATTTATTAGAGTTGTGTTTGTGTAAGAGAGTGAGAGAGAATATGTGAGAGACAGAAAAGGGGGCGGGATTAAGAGGAAAAATGAGTGTATGGAGGGGCAGAATGACAGAATAAGAGAGACAATGATTTATACCGACTTATAGTTTCAATGGTTGAGCATTATGGGTGCAAGTTCAATTGTACGGAGTGGGAATAGGATTTAAGAAACTGGTCAGTAATGTCCACTGAGACAAAACCTAGAAGAAAAAGAGGTGTAGCCTCAACCCTGGATATGACTGTTCAGCATGAAGCACGGAGAAGTGGACAGTCCCAATACAGTATATGGGACAAGCGCCGGACTTCTGCCTGTCAGAGCTGACAACCTGGGTTTGGATGTGGACTTGATTTCTTGGGCGGTGGTCAATTAGTCACACTTGGATGAAGTGGTCTGGTATCTCTTTGATATACAGGTGGTGTCAGGTTAATGCTTTATCCTGATGTGAACCCCAGTTCACATCAGGATAGAGGATAGTTTCAGTGAGACAGTCAAGCATCACTTACACTGAGAAAAGGATCATTAAGGTGCTATGCTACGTTAACACTATTAATAAGACTGTAAACTTGGCTTGCAAATGCTGAGAAGATGTATATTTCCAAGTCTACATTATTCTTGTAGTTTCTTTGTGTGTGTGTTTATATTTGAAATTTAATGCATTTTGGCCCATGTGCCTCTGTCACATTCTAGTGGTGAGGTGATTCAGGAGCTAGTTTAATTTCATTCTTCGTGCAACCTCTTCCTGGCAGCTAATCAGCACATTATGTGTCAACCAGTGGCCCTCAGAGTTACCACTACTACAGAAATACACAACGCTCTGAATCCAACGGATGATATTATTTTAAAACCTGTGCCGGACATGGATTTATTTGCTTCCTTTGCATGTTTTGTGCATTTCCTCCACTCTGATATTATTGTTAGTTTGTAATTTACAGTCTATGCCATGCACCTGTACTGCCCCTATCAACGTTAAGGTTTTATTTATTCACCATTCACTGGATCAAAAGTTGCCAAAATGCAATGTGCACATAGGTCCAGAAAGAACATGAATATGTTTGTTCTGTTTTTGACTTTTAGAAGTTGCCTGTATTGACAGCTGGCTTAGAAACTGAAGTGCTGGTGAAAACAGTCTTCAAGGTGTGTTGATGAGTTTCATCCCAGAGAACAACAGATACTTAGCACATATTTACCCAAGCACAGGTGCAAGTTTTATTCTCACCCACAGTTATTGTGCCTCAAAGCTGTGATAGTTAAGATTAAATGTAGTGAAAGAAAAAGAAGAGACTCCCCCCCTAACAAAAAAGATGAAAGGGCAGAAAAGAGGAGGATAGGATTGAGGAGAGCTATTATAGTGTGTCCATGCTGATTTGGAGAAGCCTTGATCTGACCTGACCCGGCGCCCTTATGCTCTTGGCTGACAGCCATGGCGAGCAGCACCTAGTAGGGTTAGAGGAAGTGAGGTCATGTGAATCATGGGAAGCAGTTAAAAATCCACTTGGCAGCAAAGGGCAAATTCACAAGTGAAGGTCAGACATACATCACCTAACAGAAAGAGATAGACCTGCTGCTTAGGCAGAAAGAGATAAAGAGGAGGGAGGCTACAGAAAGGGTAGATCTTCCATCCTTCGCTCTATTGTTCTTTTTACACAGAGATGGAGTGAAAGAGAGAGAGAGATGTGCAAGCAACGCACAGAGCGAGATATAGGGCCGTATCCACGCTTGCAGTAACATACAGCCGACAAAGGCAGCTTTATAGTGTTGTTGTCGTGCTTGCGCTTGAAAGCCAAGATGCCATGCAGATAAACAGCATCTGCTCCTCTATTCATTTTGTCCTCTCTTCCATCCAACTGTGCAAACACAAACAAACACCTTTTAATCTCAACAAAAGTGTGGTATTTCCCAGAGAATTAAGCACAGACGAGCATTTGTGTCTCAGCCATGGTGTGTGTTGTCCTGATGGTGAGAGGACCAGTACAATGACCTGTCCTAGGCTGTTTTAATCTAATCAGTCACTCCAGCTTCCTAATGAGCTGGTTTCCCAACAGTCATCTCCTCTGGGACTGCTTTTATCTGTTGTATGCATGGCTATTTACTACTCAGGGGTCAGGGATCTGCCTCGCTCTCTGCTCAAGGAACCAAAGCTACATCGTAACACGTTACACCCACCCTCTCTGTGATTAATGTGCTGGGGTATCCCTTTTTGTGTGGATTCCAAGCACAAGTGTGTTTGTGGCGGCTGTATGTGTATATGTGCGTGCACGTGTGTGAGCATGTGTGTGTGTGTTTGTGTGTGTTTAATGTGCTTGACTGGGTCTATCAGCAAGACTTAAATCTAATCTGGTAGCCAGGCATGCCACAGCGACCTGTAATGATTTAAGACTGACCTCGGCTCTCTAACTCAATAGACTCCAGCCCACTCAGGGTACAAGGTGCATACTGTATGTGTATGTATACAAATGTGTTGCTCATGTGTTAATATGAGCTCCAAACATCCAAACATATAGACAGTGAATATATGCTTGTGTCATGATACCACTTGCCGCATCACAAGCACACTCACTCTTTGACCCCTAGCATCCACAAACATGTACAAACACATGTAGACATACACCTCTCTTTCACACACACACACACACACACACACACACACACACACACACACACACACACACACACACACACACACACACACACACACACACACACACACACACACACACACACACACATCACTCATCCTCTCTCCATACTCTGCCTTTTTCTCTTTTTTCCTTCTCTCTTTGACCTTCAGTTTGAGTTTATGGGAGTAATCCTCCAATCCTATAAACAGGCCACAGTCTGGCACACACATCGCCCCTTGACACACATACCTACACACATAGTTATTGGATTCATAACTGTGAGACTCCTATCCTCATGCGCTCTGTGCAAGATGAGAGGAGTTGAAATGAAATTCTCCCACAGAAAAGCTCTGCACTTACCTGGGATTTAGAAAATCTCTAGCAGGTCTTTCTCTCTCTCTCACACACAAGCACACACACACACACACACACACACACACACACACACACACACACACACACACACACACACACACACACACACACACACACACACACACACACCCTAAGGCTAGCAGGGGCTGAGCACTGAATGAACGAGGAAGAGAGACAGAGAGGGATTACAATGGGCTGTGTCTGGAATGGTCGTACAATGACAGGATGGGAAAGTGACCTATGAAGGTGCTCAAAAACACATGGGGAGAGCTGAGTTTTAGACAAAATTGATCTGTCTATCTCTCAGGCTGAAGAACCACAGACGACCAAGGGTGGTCCAGCAGATGTATTGGGAAACTTAGTCTATTCCCCTGGTTGTAGAGCATTGCTGGCAATATATCTCTCAGGCATAAATAAGTAAACAAACAAACAACCAGCAAACAAACAAACAAATACATACATATACTGTATACTGTACATCCTTCTATTTGAACACATTGACAAAATCTCACCTGTGGTGACTTTGATAAGGAGTCTCGAAGATAATCTTTGATCTATAGACAATGATTATTTGACACATTGTAAAACCTGTTCACTGTAAAATGTGTCAGTGGACAGATCTAACGTCATTATTTTTGCAGCAGCATTCTTGGAGTGTTCAATCCTGGAGTTTGTTTACTTCTTATTGGTTAAAGTCAAGGCTTCCTCAAGAGAGCAGGTCAGACATTGGGTTATACTAAAGATAAGAAAAGAATTATGGATTTTAAGTGACATTTTCTATTTTTACAGTGCTGCTGTTCCTAACTACTTTGGCAATGAAACAATGCCAAAGCTAAAAAAGGATTTTGCTCACACAAATCTATGCCAGCCAGTGAACTTATATGATTCTGGAGAGCCTGATTTTTGTCAGGTAGCTTGCAAACATTGTTTCTTAAAAATAATAGAAAAAAAATCAGAGTTGTCATTATTACAGAGGTACAAAAAAAAACAACTTGTAACTGCTCCCCTGAGGAGTTCACTTCAGTTAATTTGAGACACGACCAGAGAGCCAACCTCTCTATTCTGGTCCTGAAGCAATTAAATGCCTTCAATGATTGCACTGATAAACTATCCCACGTCTTTAACGGGCCCTCTTTTCTTGTGTTGTTAAGCAGAGTCATTACACTGAAAATCACTTCTGTTGATGGAGTTTGGTTGGAGGAAAAGGTACTAGGAAAAATCCTGTGAAGGATTTCATGAAGTTTCTGTTTTAATTATATCAGAGAGGAGGAGATCAGAAATGGGGCTGCAGAAACCCTATTGCTCTTCTATGCTATCAGTCTATCTTTTAATTATCCACTGCGTGGACGAGAGAATGTTGGTATGGAAAATCAGAGATAAAAGGGGTTTACATTCCTTCATGAACTACCAGGCAGAAGTGTATGATTGTCTGATGATTGAGCCCCTCATCTTTTCCCACTTTCCTCTCATTCTTGTGTCTAATAGAGGTGATATACTTTTCTCTTTACCATTTAAATGTTTGACTCCCTTCTATCCCTTCCATACCTAGTCAGTTATTCTATTACTGTGTGTTTAATGTAGAGCATTAAAATCCATTATGGAAGAATAAGGTAACCTGAATCTTCGAATAATGTTTTTTTCACAAGAATAAAGTATCAGTTGGGTGCGAGCATATTGGAAAATACAAATATGAATAGGGCAAAACAAGGGGAGTGAAAAATGTTAAATGTAATCTATAGACCACTGAATCTAGGGTGCAAGGGTACAGTGAAGGAAAGGATTATGAAATGTTTTACCTAAACATGAATCACCCTCAATGACTTGATATTTACCTTGACCCATGATCTACTGCAGTGTATTCACTGTGAGTCCCGTAAAAAAAAAAAAAGACCTGCCTTGCTAAGAAGTATTTTACTGCTAGAAAGATAGCCTTGTCATAAAACGGGGCTGTTTATGATGTAGAAAGACACAAATAATTCTGAAACTGGAATTAGATGAAAAGAGGAAACGGAACATTGTTGTGATATTACTTTCCTCTAAAAAGTTGAAAACCTATAACATCAGTCTCATCTGCCCAATAAATATTGTGCCTGTCGAGGGATGTAATTTGATTTGGGAGGTGCTTGGCTGTTGATCGTCTGATCTGATACAGGAAATAATATGGCTGATAAACAATCTTAAATGATAGTAATTAGTGAACTAAAAAACTTTTGAAAGCATTTTAAGGTCACTGTAGGCAGTAACTAGGTTCATGGAGAAATTTGGACTTTGCCTGTTTTGAGCCTCTGTTTTTACTGCACTCTCTTATTGGAGAGATTAGTGGATGAAGTAAAGCTGATTATTCTATACATACAGATCATATGGGATAATGGGTCTGCCTGAACATGTTTGGCTTTAGATGCTGCTGAAACTGACAAAAGATGAAATTGATGAATCTGTGAAGACTGGTAAGTGATGAGGAGGTGGTGCTAAATATAACACGACTAAAGCAGGTAAATGGAGTGAATCATATTTGAAAATACAGCCTGCTAAGGAAGGCGTGCTACTGACACAGGAATGGCGTACGTAATCGACTGATGGGGACAAGTGAACTCAATTTATAGCCCCAGACCATGATAACAGGAAAGTCTGCAAAGGGTTTAAATCTTCCTGACTGAACTTTTGCCAGGCAATGAAACAGCAGTTCCTTGTGACATTCTTAACATGTTACAGTTAAAAGTACAATAATATTAGAAAATATGAAAATATTTTACCCTGTATTTCATAGTACAACTCAGTGTCCTCACATCAAACTCATTTCATAATCCAAGACATGTTGTTCTTGTTTTATTGTCAACACTAAGATGCTAAGATGTTTTACCAGAGTTCATTTAACTATCTGCCGGCAAGTTTATTGAAAGAGTGAATAGATTTTGGAGCCAATTTTAGAGTAGATAATTACTCAGGGAGAAATGTAATTTTGGTAGTATTTCAGATCTTCATGGACTCAAAATGTGCTTTGCGATTCACTGCCGACTCAAGGTGTTCACCAGGGAGATGAGTGAAGAGGACCAGCAGCTGCAGCTCTGCTGCTTAGAGAGAACATTGGGCACCTGTGAAGGTGAACTCCATGACAGATTTATTTAGAAAATGAAGGTTTGCCACATAGAGGCTGAAGAATGTCCACAGTTTGCATTAAGACATGAGCTTCACAGGGTAAACCAAACTTTTTAAAATGGATTTATCTTTGCAGAGGTTAGACTGCTCTAAGTTCTGACTGGTGGAATTTTTCTTTCAGTTTTCAATGATGATACACATAAAAATTCCTTGAGTTATCACATTGAGTTTAAAATTTGCATGTCTTTACTCTGTATTTGGCAACAAACATACAGTAGCTCTATACTGAGTTCACGCCACGAGTTATTGTTTTTCTTTGTTTGCCACTTCGAAAATTTTATGTCAGAATCACAACCTTTCAATTCTTTATCTAGAAACATCAACTTCTTACATTTTATAATGTTGATAAGTTTAATGAAGATTTCTATAGATAACGTAATGGGAATTTTGCAGATTGATTATACAATGCATAATTTTAAAAAAATGTCTCACTAACCCTCATCTAATTATCGTAATCTTCAATCGGAATACATTGCTTACAGAATCAGTCTGTTGAATTCCATATGGTCGTCTTCACATAAATTCTTTTTTGGAAAAGGAAAACTTTCCTATTTCTTTGACGCTTTGACACTGTGTTCCATAACTGAACAATTCACCTTAAATGCCCTCGTTTCTCTATTTTACTGTACACTTGATCTACTTACAAGTTCTAAATTTTCGACTTCCTGTATTGAGGACTGACATCAGTAAAAGGAATTGTTTTATGCTAGACAACTGTCCTTCCTTTAACTGTGACAAGTGATTTTTTCAGAATCTCCACATGGCATTGCTGGTTGTTGTGTCAGTTGATTTGTGTGGGTAATTTTCTTTTTGTGAGTACATATGTGCTTATGTTGACGTAATCTGTAATCTCTAATTAATAATTTACTGTCCTGGAATATGGGCCTTTTGCTGCATAAATGTGAATACCTTCTCTCTTCTCTTCTTCTCCTTTCTTTCCCATGTGGAATATCTATTTTAGGAAACTGATGTGCTCTGACAGCTTTCACACATTTCCTCCATGGCACTAATGCTGAGCAGCATATACAGACACACACAGGATGACACACACACACACACACACACACACACACACACACACACACACACACACACACACACACACACACACACACACACACACACACACACACACACACACACACATCATAAAGGAAAGCATGCATGTCCATATAAAGGAATATTGAGTGTTTCTAATGTCAACGTTTACAGGCAGTCCTCAGGACATGCCAGATGGGTAAATTGGCTTCAGTGAAAACACAATGAAATACAACACAATACAAAATGCTCTGTCCAAAAGGCACAGTGTATTACCACACATACACAATACAAAACATTACCATAAAGTACAATACAAATCCGCTCAATATGAAACATCACTATATATTGCAATGAGCTACACTCCATAATGCATATTCCTCATCCATTTAGTATTGAGTGCAGGCGACTGTCTGTTCGGGGCCTGCCAACCATGATGATATGATATTGAATTGCAATGTGTCAAGTAAGATTATGGATACATTTAGACACGACATGGAAAGGAGTTTCACAGTGTGCGGGTTTTGTACGGTATTTGTGTGTGCTTGTGTGTGTTTAAATTTATGTGGCACGTACACACATGCAGACACGCACATACGTGCAAGCATACACAAAGCCTCAGCACTGTGGTCCACAATTAAATGCCATTCTGTCACTAAGGAACTGTAATTATAATCCTCTGGTGAGAAAAACAACAACGTTCCATCGAATGTTTCTTTGAATTTCTACAGCAACATGGCAGGATAGGTGAACGGGACAAAGCCACACACACACACATGCACTTGCGCACACTCTCACGCACAAACACACACACACACACACACACACACACACACACACACACACACACACACACACACACACACACACACACACACATACACACACACACACACACACACACACACACACACACACACACACACACACACACACACACACACACACAGATGCACACAAGCACTCACAATTGACAAACACTCAAGAAGGTCCACATAGAAATATTGGTACTCAGACAATAAATGTTTGTTGCACTGTGGGCTACTTTTGTCAACCTGCTCACTGTTATACAAACCCCCATAGTGCACCCCGTATGATTAGATGACATTTAAGAGTTAGACCTTCAGCTATTATTTGAGCATTTTTTTCTCTTTTCTGAATTGAATGTCAGGATCATTTCTGGAAAGAAAAAAATAGGAAAACACTTTATTAATCCTGAATAACTGCCACATTGTCAAATGGGCTTCCTGTTAGCTCTATGTTTAATTGTGCTTGTGTGTGTGTATGTGCACCTCACATGTGTCCTGCATGAAGCATGAAGGTCAGCAGCAAGGCTATTCAGAGTAATTGTATATTTCCTCTTTTGCAAGTCAATCAGAAACAGCCATCTGGGTCCTCTGACATGTCAAAGGTCAGTGCTCTCAGCCTGGTCACACAGCAATTAACCCACACGTACTGTACGAACTGTCTCATCTTCCAACACTTTGCCTATGCCTACAGACAAATGCAGAGGCAGCAACTGCTGCTAATTTGAACTATATGTCTATCTCTTCACTCCTTTTCCAATTGTGCCCTTCTCAATGGGGTCAACAAGTAATGTGCCAGCTGCAGTCAAATGTATTCCTTACATCTCTTAAAGGGACAGTAGACACCTGGAATGAGTCGCTAGATGTCCAAATTCTCATCCTCCACATACACTGGGTGATCGTTATACAGGATAATTACACCTCCAGGTGGGTTCACAGGGAATTCGTCCTCAGTATCTGATGATGATGACATGATTTTAGATGATATCCTGATGAATAAGTGAAAATATCAGCTCCTTACCTTGTCACCTGCTTTTTCTGCATTAATATGGATTCACCCTGATGTCTACAATTGCGTCACTTCCGCTGTCATGGGGCGCTCCATAACTTACAATAAATTTAATTTTTCTAAGTCCCCATTGTTCATAAAAAAATTATAATGCCACCAAGCCTTTTTTTTAAATTTATGTACTTCAAATACAAACCTGGTTCATTTTGACTTTCCTGTCCCTTTAAAGTTGCTCGGTAATTCTCTCAGTCAACACACTCCAATGCACCACTGTTTGATTTTCACCTGTTCATGCATACAGCTGCCATTTCAGCTTTGCATGCACAGCAATTTTTTGTCAGTTTCCAAGCTGCACACACACACAAAGAACATCTTCACACATTCACGCTTCAATTTTCTGATATGTGATTGCAGCTTGTCATTAATTATTGGTGAGTCTCTCATGATATATCTTCCTTAATGACAAGGACACAGAATGGTATAAGCAGCTCTTCATTTCTGTTTGACATTTGCAGACTGACACATGTTCACGTGCATATCACATAAAAGCACACAACCAACACTAATATTAACAGCAGTTTCTCATATAATGTCTTGCCATTGTAATTGTTATTGCTAATTTAAGTGCACATAATGAAGTGTTTAGTTGCATGGGCCTCTCTACAAACCAAAACAAAAGAGATATGTGTAGCAGGGGATTATGGGAGTTCCCATCTTCATTGTCGAGCACGACTATTACTGATGAAAAATGTATTAGACATGACTCAGGTGAAACGATAACACATGATGCTTTTAAGTCTCATTCAACTCTCAGCTATTTTGCTTCCTTATTTTGTCATTTTCTTCTGGAGGTTCTAGCAACATGTGAAGTGACCAAGTGAAACATAACACAGTAAAGTTACAAATTTATTTAGTATTTGAAAATTTCTCATTTTAAAAAGGCAGGTTATTAAAGCTCATCTATGTCTTTTTATTGTGATGAGCTTTTGGGTTACTTATGTTTTTTTTTTTCTTTGTGCTGTGTGTGCGGTGTGTGTGTGTTTGTGTGTGTGTGTGTGTGTGTGTGTGTTTCTCTGTCGTAGGAATGAGAGAATGAATTGGGAGGAAGTGCTGCATCGTTTGATTGCTGCCATGCGATTGTTCAGGGTGCTGAATCCCTGACTATTTGAGCATCATGCCGACTTTGCTCCCTCTTTCTTCCAGTTCCAGTCTTTCCACCACCAGTAAATCGTCAGGATTTCGGGATGGTTGTTTTTTTTTTAAAGTAAGCTGTTGACTGTTGTGATGAGGTAGTTTGTGTTCTGTGGAGATGCTTCCTGAAACTTGTGATTGAGGAGGGAGTAGCCTTTTTCTTTTTACCCAATTTTGCTCCTGTTTAATGTGTTTATAGAGGATGGGTTAAAGTCTTGTCATTTATTTACCTTTATTTTTTTATCAGGGAAACTAAGGTTGATGAAATGTTTTTTTTTTTGTTGTTTTTTTTGTTATGTTGGAAGTTTTTATTTCTCAGAAGCTAAAGAAAACCCTCTCCATTCGAACTTATACTAGGTGTTGTTGGCCTTTCCTATGGTGGGTAGACTGGGAAAGCACCCACATATGTTGTGCCAAGGTTTCTCTTAGGCCGGGGCACACGAATATCACCACAGGAGACTGTGTCACAATGGATTATCAGTTTAGTAAAGCTTCAATATACAAATGAAAACATTTAATACCATTATATAAACATACATTCCTTGCTGAAATGTGGTAGTTAAATGTATATGCTATAGATGAAATGCTTCACAATGTACACACAGAAAATGAGAGTGTGAAGAAAATATAGTTGTATTCATTCAGGCAGCTTGGCAGTGGCAGATGAATATTCTTTTACCCAGTCATCATTTTTATTTATTCATTTATCTGCTAAATGTCTGTTTCTTATCGCTGCTGGCAAGCCATCTGCTTTGAGGAAACACAATGTTGAATGAAAGCGCAGGAATGTTCAGCACAATAGAACATAATGGAATCACACATAATGGCAAACAGAATAAGGTTTTACAGACCTAACAGATTAGTGTACTGCGGAGGACAATGAATTATTCTCTCTCCCTATTAAAATCCTACATTAGACAGCAGCATGCACAAGAAACTGGTGTGTCTTATCAGCTCTGACAGTATGTATGGTTGCATTTACTCCAGGGAAGCACTAGACATGGAAATGCCAGATGGTTCTGAATTACTGAGAATATTGTTTTATGTACTTCCAGAAAAAAAAGTAACAGCACTTACTTTAAAATCACAATACACTCCAATTCAAATAAAACGGTGTTTTCTCTGTGAATCACCACATCCATTGGCAACACAGTGGAAACGAATGCCAGACGTTCAAACAAAGAGATAGACAGGCAGACAGATAATCAGGCAGAGAGACAGCCAGAGACAGGCACATGCCATCAGACTGTCAAAGGAATATATTTTCATACTGAACATGTCTCAAGAGGCTTATTTCAATCCTGTGGATACTGTCTTAGTTTGGTTTCTGTTCAAACTGAGGTGAAAAATAACCACACCAGAAGCAGAAAGCAGAGGTTTGCTCCATTTTATAAACAAACTTTATTGAAGTTTGTTGCAAAGCAACAAAAATATATCTTTATGTTTAGAAGGAGAGAGATATTTGTGTTTATTTACACCAAACTGACAGTCATTCAAGTAACACATCATCTGAACTGAAGTTGACATAAACATTTCATGTATTTAAACAGCACAATCTCACAGCCTAACTTCAATCTAGCATCACGAGAATAGAATAGAATAGAATAGAATAGAATAGAATAGAATAGAATAGGATAAAAAACCTGTTCTGTGTTTAATAAGGCAAAAATTTAAGTGGAGTTTAAGATTTAAGAGTTTAAGTCTATGTGTCAGTACCTTTGGAGTAAAAACAAGAGAAAAGTTTCTGTTGACAGCACAATCAAATTGTTTTGTAACATAATTGCTGTTCAGACACTTTACACTTTATATACAGTATCTTACATTTTAAACTTTTTTCTTATTCTTCTTATCTTATTTATTTTACATTTTTAACTTTTTTCTTGTTCTTCTTAACTTATCTTATTTATCTTATTTATCGACCGGGCTTACTGGGACCTTCAGAGACGTATTTCGTACTGTCCCATGTGAAAATGTGTGTCAGCATGACAAATAAAGACTCTGATTCTGATTCTGATGTTTTACTAATAAAGCTTTCCGTAATGATTGCAGTAATGATTGCAACCACAAACTGATTTCATGCTGCATGCTTTTACGTTTCCTCACAGTGGGGTGGGGTGTTAAATGTGTCAATTGCAGCTCTATATAACTGCCAGCTTACTGCGGCTTATTTCATTACATCCAGGAGCTGTTATGGGGTCAGATCATGGGGGGTGGGGGGTGGGGGTGGTGGTGTAGAGAGCCCAGAGGTAGGACAGATGTTTGTGTGTGCAGAATTTTTTCATTGTTGCCATGACTGCGTGAGGTAAGCTAAAACTCAAATGCAGAGACTTGTGCTGACAGCATTCTGGCACATGAAATATTACGCATGCCACCATTTCATCACTCATCATTTGTGTAGCACTACAAACAGTACAGAAAGCTAGGGCCAATTTCAGGAGTGGCTATGATTACACTGAAGACCACAGACCAATGAATGGAAATGAACTCCTGGTGTGTTTTTATAATACTGGATTACCTGGAAGTAGACACAGCCAAAACAACACCACATGACATGTGTTGTGTAGACACAACAATTTTGAACACTTCACAAATCTACTGACCTTTTGTTTGGCTCAGTCTTATTTTAATGCTGTTTATATTTTTAATGTTTTCTATTTTAGGATTCTCTGTTTCTTTTTTAAATTCTCTTCTTTTAATTGAATAGGTTTTTTCTGTCTCCTCCAAGAGCTGCCACCTTATCGTGGTGGGGGAGTTTGAGTACCCGAATGATCCCAAGAGCTATGTTGCCAGGGGCTTTACGCTCCTGCTAGGGTCTCCCGTGGCAAACAGGTCCTGGGTGATGGGCCAGACGAACAGCAGCACAAAAATCCCTATGATGAGTACAAAATCAAGGACTGTGACGTCGCCCAGTATGGCACAACCGGGGCCCCACCCTGGAGCCAGGCCCGGGGTTGGGGCTCGTATGCGAGCGCCTGGTGGCCGGGCCTCTGTCCACGGGGCCTGGCTGGGCTCAGCCCCAAAGGGCGACGTGGGCCCAACCTCCGGTGGATTCACCACCCGCCGAGAAAACCGTAGGGGACGAGTGCAGTGTGGACTGGGTGGCAGTCATCAGCATGGGGCTCGACGACCCAATCGCAAAGAGTCTAGCTCTAGGGACATGGAATGTCAACTCGCTGGGGGGAAAGGAGCCAGAGTTTGTGAGGAAGGCTAAGAGGTACCGACTAGATATAGTCAGGCTCACCTCCACCCACAGCTTGGGCTCTGGAACCCAAACCCTTGAGAGGGGCTGGACTCTCCACTTTTCTGGTGTTGTCCAAGGTGAGAGGCGGCGGGCTGGTGTGGGCTTGCTTGTGACCCCACAGCTCAGCCGTCATATGTTGGAGTCCACCCCGGTGAATGAGAGGGTCGCATCCCTGTGCCTTCGGGTTGGGGACGGGTGTCTCACTGTCGTTTCGGCCTATGGGCCAAATGTCAGTGCGGAATACCCGGCCTTCTTGGAGTCCCTGGGAGGAGTACTGAATAGTGCTCCGACTGGGGACTCCATTGTTCTCCTTGGGGACTTCAATGCTCACGTGGGCAATGACAGTGAGACCTGGAAAGGGGTGATTGGGATGAACGGCCTCCCCGATCTGTACACGAGTTGTGTTCTTTTATTGGACTTCTGTGCTAGTCAGTTTGTCCATAACAAACACCTTGTTCAGCCACAGGGATGTCCATAAGTGCACACGGCACCAGAACACCCTAGGCCGGAGGTCGATGATTGACTTCGTTGTTGTATCATCAGACCTCCGACTGCGTGTGTTGGACACTCGGGTGAAGAGAGGGGCAGAGCTGTCAACGGATCACCACCTGATGGTGAGTTGGAATCGCTGGATGAGCAGGAGACCGGACAGACTCGGCAGACCCAAACGTGTTTTGAGAGTCTGCTGGGAACATCTGGCAGAACCCTCTGTCAGTGAGGTCTTCAACTCCCACCTCCGGGAGAGCTTCTCTCAGATCCTGCAGGAGGCTGGGGACAATGAGAAGGAGTGGACCATGTTCTCCGCCTCCATTGTCGAAACGGCTGCTCGGAACTGTGGTCGCAAGGTCTCTGGTGCCTGTCGCGGCGGTATCCCCCGAACCCGGTGGTGGACACCGGAAGTAAGGGATGCCGTCAAGCTAAAGAAGGAGTCCTATCAAGTCTTGTTGAATTGTGGGACTCCGGAGGCAGCTGACAGGTACAGGCAGGCCAGGCGTACTGCTGCTCAAGTAGTCGCGGAGGCAAAAACTCGGGTCTGGCAGGAGGTCGGAGAGGCCATGGAGGAAGACTATCGGTCAGCCTCGAAGAAATTCTGGCAAACCATTCGGCACCTCAGGAGGGGAAAGTGGTGCGCAGCCAACACTGTTTACAGTATAGGCGGAGAGCTGCTGACCTCGACTGAGGATATTGTCGGGCGGTGGAAAGAATTCTTCGAGAATTCTTCGAGGGAGTGTCATGATTGACACGTCTCTGTAACATTGCATGGCAGTCAGGGACAGTACCTCTGGATTGGCAGACCGGGGTGGTGGTCCCTCCTTTCAAAAAGGGGGACTGGAGGGTGTGTTCCAACTATAGGGGGATCACACTCCTCAGCCTGCCGGGGAAAGTCTATTTCAGGGTACTGGAGAGGAGGATTAGACTAATAGTCGAACCGCGGATTCAGGAGGAACAATGTGGTTTTCGTCCCGGTCGTGGAACACTGGACCAGCTCTACACTCTATCGAGTGCTCGAGGGTTCATGGGAGTTTGCCCAACCAGTCCACATGTGTTTTGTGGACCCGGAGAAGGCATTCAATCATGTCCCTCGTGGTATCTTGTGGGGAGTGCTTCGGGAGTATGGGGCCGGGGCCCTTTGCTGAGGGCTGTCTGGTCCCTGTATGACTGAAGCCAGAGCTTGGTTCGCATTGCCGGCAGTAAGTCAGACCTGTTCCAGGTGCATTTTGGACTCCGGCAGGGCTGCCCTCTATCACCGGTTCTGTTCATAATCTTTATGGACAGAATTTCTACGCGCAGCCAGGGTCCGGAGGGACTCCGGTTTGGGGATCAAAGGATTTAATCTCTGCTTTTTGCAGACGATGTTGTCCTGTTGGCCTCATCAAACCTGGACCTTCAGCGTGCACTGGGACGGTTTGCAGCCGAGTGTGACGCGAGTGGGATGAGGATCAGCATCTCTAAATCCGAGGCCATGGTTCTTGACCGGAAAAGGGTGGTGTGCCCTCTTCAGGTTGGTGGAGAGTCCTTGCCCCAAGTGGAGGAGTTTAAGTATCTTGGGGTCTTGTTCCCGAGTGAGGGAAGGATGGAATGTGAGATTGACAGACGGATCGGTGCAGCTTCTGCAGTGATGCAGTCGCTGTATAGGTCCGTTGCGAAGAAGGAGCTGAGTCGTAAGACGAAGCTCTCACTTATGGTCATGAGCTTTGGGTCATGACCGAAAAGACAAGATCCCGGATACAAGCGTCTGAAATGGGTTTCCTCCATAGAGTGGCTGGGCGCACCCTTAAAGGTAGGGTGAGGAGCTCAGTCACTAGGGAGGAGCTCGGAGTAGAGCCGCTGCTCCTCTGCCTCGAGCGGAGCCAACTGAGGTGGCTCGGGCATCTGTTCCGGATGCCTCGGGATGCGTCCTGGACGCCTCCCAGGGGGAGGCGTCCTACTCGGACGAGACCTCGAGGAAAACCTAGGATACGCTGGAGGGACTATGTCTCTCGGCTGGCCTGGGAACACCTCGGGCTCCCCCCGGAGGAGCTGGAGGGGGTGTCTGGGGAGAGGAAAGTATGGACATCCTTGCTGAGACCCCGCGACCTGTCCCCAGATAAGCGGTTGATGACGGATGGATGGATGGATGGATGGATGGATGAAGGTTTTTTCTGTTAGGTCTATTTAAGTTTATATCTACTTTCCTTTATTTTGAAAGACTCAAGTAGTCATCCAAGATACACAATCAAACTGGTATATAATTAACAATTGGAGGTATTACCAGATCAATATTCCAAGGTTAATATGTGGGCAGTGGGCAGCTCTGTTGCCTAAAAACAAGAAGATTCTGGGTTCAATTCTTTTCTGTGCAGAGTTTGTATGTATGTTCTCCCCCTATTTCTGAGTAAATTGCTCACTCAAAATTGTCCATATAGGCTTTTTGTGCGAGAGAGGTTATCTGTCTATGTGTGGCCCTGCAATGGCATGGCGACCTATCCAGGGTGTACCCCATCTCTTGCATGTAGCCAGGCGAGATAAGCTGCAGCAAACTTGTGAGTGGATAAACAGCTGTAGACTACATGATTACATTCATCTTGTCTTCAAAAAGATGGCTGGATGGAAGTTCAATGTGTTAAAATGAACAAATTAATGCAATCAGTCCTTTTATTATTATTTTTTCTGGGCAATGGATCCTACCAGGTGCTGCAGGCAGATTGAAAGGGTTTTAGTTCTACTAAAATCCAAGCGTTTGTATCTTGTATGAAACATATTGAGTTTGTCTGTTTCTACCAGTATTCATAAATTCTTCCTGTGCTATCCAGTCATTTGTATCTCTAGTGGTTGGAGTGTATTATTATCAACTATTTGGGAGAAGGGGATGCAACCAGCCATAAAGAGTCTAAATATATCTATGAATAGATATACAAATAACTTTGAAAATGATACTGATCTGGTGACTACTTGTGGCTGCTTTCCTTATCCCAGTTTGAAAGTGTTTAAAGTAAAAAAAAAGGCAATTACAGTATGACTTTTTGTATTAATCTTAATACAAATCTAAAAAAGAGGAAACACCAATATCACTCTCAAAGTGATATTAGTTGTTTTTGTCACAGGATAGGGATGTTAATAGTACCTGTATGAGCATCAGCAGTGTTTCTAACTTTGTCAGTCTGTCATATTCAGCTGAGGTTAACATGGCTAAGTTGTGTCTCTGCTGTGTCAGTGTTGCCTTTAGTGGATCAAGAATTGAATTACAATGTGTGTGTACGTCCTGGATGACAGTCCATTTCTTGACCCTGACCCTCTTAGTGAACCTGCAGCTCTGCTGCATTTGGGTTTATAACGTCTGATTATTTTACTGCACTTTGCACCATTAAAGTTACTGTCATGGACAGTCAATGTTAACGACTAACTGATGTACGCAACACCAGGGGTCTATTCTTACAGTGGAATCCTTGCTGCCATGATCATATTTGGCAAACTATTGAAGATGACATTTCAGCTGTTACCGAAATATTCAGAATTTCTGGAAAATTCAGGAAAATTCAAGTAGGAATTAAATACATTAAGGTCTGTTTGTTTGTTTTTTGCACTGAAAATGTAGTTATTCTTCAGAAAAATGATGCATCAATGTTATGTAAATTAATTCCATGAATTCTTTAGTCTTGACAGACAACTTCCATGACATTTACATTTGCAGAAGATGGATCACAAAACTGGGCTGACAGACAAGACCCCAATTAAACTTAGTTAACATGCAGATGATCCAATTGGCCAGCTGTAGGCTCATAATTATTGTCTTACCAATCATGGATATTTGTGAATAGATGAATTTAGACATCATAACCCAGAGGGGAGAGTGAGAAGAAATAGAATTCTCCTTTGTTACAAGGAATTTTCTCCCCTGTTAACAAGAGACTTGGCAGGAAAAGGAATATAGAACAAAAACAATTTACTTAATCATCATTAATAACATTCTGCTCATTAAATCTTTGCATGCTGCACAGCCCAATGGTTTCTACCTCCACCTTTCTGCTGCAAAAATACAAAACAGGAAATAAAATATCTGAGCATGGGGTTTTCATCCTAATAGAATTAGACTTCATGTTAGCTTTTGCCTACCTTGTCAGCGCTTTCACTCAACTGGAGGTAAGGCTGCAGAGACGCAGTGAATGGGCTGTTGATATCCCTGCAGCCGTTAACGTAGATTTGTGTGAATGTGTGCTTTTTGAAGTCCACAGGTATTTGTCAGAGATATGATTATACAGAATGGCACAGCATTTAATCTCAAAGCACTGCATAGCAACCAAAGTGATTTATTTGGTTTCACTGATGATAGATTATAAATAGTGTGACTTTGAGGTAAAGGGTGAGGGGTAAGAAAGAAGTTGCAAAAAGATTGTCAAAGCTTGCTTTACAAGGAGATGATAAGACGATCCTATGGAAGCATTGTCTTTGTGGAGAAATTTCCAAAGCATCACAATCCTCTCTGTTGTTAAAAAGCCATAATTCTAATACAAGTATGGACATAAAATTCTGCAGCAATGTGTCAAACGAAAGAGAAAAATCTCTAAATCTGCAGTTTCATGCAGCTCTTCCCCGCCTCTGATTTCTGCCACGTGGCTTGCCAGATAATGTTCTGAACTTCCAACATGCAGTCAATGCTTATCCTGTTAAGTAGAGATAGGGGTTGAGGCTCTCAGACTATGGAGATGCGACAATATTGTACACATGTCTGTTGTGGCGGTTGTGATGACATTACACCAAGCATCCACAATAACAAACAACGAAAGTCAAATAAACCTATGAATTTCCAGAATAGTGAGAAAGTGTGTACATATTGTACATTGGAAATATGAACTGTTCCTTATCTATCATCAGCCCCAAAGCAGCAATTTATTCTCAGCCAAACATCTGCAGAAATAGGTTAGATTTTCATCCACGGTATTTCTGATCTCTGCTCAAACCGGTTCCTTAATCCTAATTTTTCTATTTCTCTGTGTGTCTCATACTAATTTTTGTCTTGTCTTTAACCCTTAAGAACTTAGTAGGTGGTCGATCCTGGTTTTCCAAAAGCTGTAGTCAGGCCTGGATCTTCTTCATTAATACGTTTTGGTAATATCTCTTTAAAGTGGTAATTTTTCTGTATCTCTCTGAATAAAGTAAATATTGTATGTTCTCTAAACTTATGTTACTTTGTATTGAACATGTTGAATGGAATCATTATTTAAATCTTTCATTTTTGTTCTATAAGCTTTCCTTTATTTTGTATGTATTGCAGAGAAAAGCCCCCTCACGTGATTCTTCTTTAAACCAATACATTCAAAATTAAGGAAAGCTTAGTGAACAAAAATGAAAGTTTTAAATAATGATTTCATTCAACATGTTCAATACAAAGTAACATAAGTTTAGAGAACATACAATATTTACTTTATTCAGAGATATACAGAAAAATTACCACTTTAAAGAGATATTACCAAAACGTATTAATGAAGAAGATCCAGGCCTGACTACAGCTTTTGGAAAACCAGGATCGACCATCTACTAAGTTCCTATATTAACTCATTGACTGCCAGAGCTTTTTAGCAATTGATCTCTTTAGGTGGACTTTCTCCAACATTCCACACATTTTTCTGTGTTTTCTTTCTGTTTGCAAGACGCTTCGCTCAGAGTCACACTGTGTTCACTTGTGGGTTAGTTCTGACACACGTAAACTTTACTGCATCGTAAGGTGACACAACTTCTTGGCCTTCCGAGAAGCCTGACTTTCACTGACAAACTTGGCCAAACTATCCCCCTGCACTCTTCGCTGAAAAACGTGATTGACATCTATAGATGTCGGTGGCAGCCAGTGAGTTAAACAGAAAATGTGTGCCTCTGAGCACTTTCCGAGTCAACTGGACTTACTTAAGTTTGGTTGAAGACATTTCACCTTTCATCATTCAAGAGACTTCTTCAGTTCTGACTGAAGAAGTCTCTTTCTAATGACCAGAAAGAGACTTTAGTTCTGAACTAAAGAAGTCTCTTGGATGAGAGACGAAACATCTTCAAGAACACATTTGGATATCATACAGAAGGGGGTCGTTGTCCCCCTTCTGTACTGCATTGTGGGTGGCTTTTAGATGGTGCCGTAGTACTCCTCTGTTCTGAGATGGCTTCTCCAATTTAACATTGAGATAACAGAGCAGTGTGGTCTATGCTGTCCAGTGCAGTGAGGAATGAAGTGACCTGTACATTGGGGCGACTAAACAACCGCTCAGGACATCCAACTCCTCAGGACTAGAGTCCGTGTGAGTGGAGGAAAAAGAAGAAGGGAAGCAGCAGCACGTAACCCATGGGAGGGTTTAATGTCCCACACAGGCGATGTGATTACAATGCAAGAGCAGTGATGGTACTCGCATCTCCCCATGTCTCTAAATGTATGTGTGCATAGATACATGTGTGTTCGTAAAAAGAGGAGAACGAGAGAACACACACAGAGAGAGAGAGAGAGAGAGAGAGAGAGAGAGAGAGAGAGAGAGAGAGAGAGAGAGAGAGGGAGAGAGAGAGAGAGAGAGAGACAGACAGACAGACAGACAGACAGACAGACAGACAGACAGACAGACAGACAGACAGACAGAGAGAAAGAGATCTCAGGAGTAAATCACAGTTGGGTATTAAACTATAACACTTAAAAAGAGACAAGTCAAAACAACAAGAGACTAAAAAAGTATTCCGCCCAGACTTAAGCCTCTGGAGTAGGAGATCCTGACATCCTCTTGCCCTCTTGGTGGGTTAAGATGGCAGCTAATCCTAGACAGGATGGCATAGAAAGCAGCACACTTGGCTGACTTTCGGCAGTGCGGCAGAAAGAAGCAGCAGATTTGATTTGATTGTTGAAACAATGTGGGACTACTGGGTCACACAGTGGTCCTCTGTTGGATTAGGCGGGATTCTAGACTGAACACAAAAATAGAATCTGTGCTTGTCCAGTGAGATTCTTAGATATGGTTTGGTCAAGCAAGAAGTTGACTAGTTGATCTCATCGGTAGCAGATTTTGTCAAAGTCAAAATGAGGTCCAGAGGAGATAAGGGAGGATTTTATGGAAATATAGTAATCCCTCGTTACTTGTGGGTAGTATGTTCCAGGACCACCCATGAAAAACAAAATTCCATGATATAGCGACAATTTCATTACATGACTATTTCATTCATGACAGTTGGACCAAGAAAGAAGACAAAAATGTAACATTTTCATATGGAATGGGCTTACGACATTTTTATCCACTGACATTTATGAAGTGTAATTGACTCATCTGCCAATCTATCATCTCAATACCAAAGAAGGTAAACGTAGAACGGCATTTTAAGACTGTTCATAGGAAGTACGACACTGACTCTGCTGAAAAGAGAGCTGAGAAAGAGAAAGGTGAAGTGAACTTTTTAAAAGGCCAGTTGTCTGGAGAGTGCTAATTTTTCTCACAGTCAACTTCAAAATTGAAACCTGTAGATTGCGAGTGATTCACACTGCAGTTGGGTGAATCTACGGAATTGATGACACAGCCCATTTTGTTTCGTATGGTACTTACTGATATCACTGCAAAGGAGGCAGTATTCACAGTACTGTCCATGAAAGAACAGACGTGAGGAGAGGACAAATTTCTGTCATTCAAAAACTTTATTGAGAAAACCCAGCTCTGAGTGTACAAATTGGTGTCCACCACAGATGGAGCACCCGCAATGGTTGGCCGCCTATATAGATTTATTGCTGAGTGCAGGCAGGACAATGCTTTTCCTGAATTACCAACATCAACAAGCGTTACACGATAAAATGCTCAATATGAAAGATCATGGATGTGACAACGTAGATCGCGTGTTCTATTCACAACAGATCTCTTCAAAGCGACTATTCAGTGAACATTTGAAGAAGGCTGACTGCGGCCACTCTGAGTTGATGCTACATACTGACATACTTAGCATAGTTTTTGAGGGCTCACTCTGGAGATTAAGGAGTTTTTCCATGTAACTGGACATGCATAATACAAGGAGCTAAATGACGGTCAGACTGCCCAAATACCGTTCCAAATACTGAATATACAAGTGCAAAGAGCGGGACTTGAAACCAGAACTGTCTTTCTGTGAGGCAACAGTGCTACCCACTGCGCCACCATGCTGCCCCTATTCTAAATATATTTATAAATAAATGCTTTTCTTTTTTGTTATTGGTAGATCTTTTTGACTTTGTCATTTCATAAGTAACTCTCATGCTTAAAAAGTGTGAGCACCTCTGCTCTAGGCTATTATCTACTTCTGTTATTGATTCATAATGCTTATCTTTATTTTTGCCTTCATTGCTTTCTGCTTGTCTACTTTTTCAACAACCTTAAAATGCAGCTGAATCTGAATGTTATACATAATGCATTTACATGTCATCAGCAACAGAAACCCCACAGAACATACTTATTCTTTATGGCACTAAGGAACAATGTACAATATGCGCACTGTATTTCAAACTATTATTAGCAACCGTGCCTCCTATTGTTTTGTCTAACCTCTGACATCTGGAAACAATTTGAAACTGACAAATAATTTCCCATGGGAATTGAAAATCAGTACTGTAGTCTATCACAATGGATTTCATTGCATGCATTGCTCTTTTGTCAGTGAGAGTTGCAAATGGGAGTTCTTCATGTTTTTGTATCTTAAGTTGCCAGAATAAATGTTTAACATTGCATGAGAGTCTGTGTCAGTAATTCACTGCAGGCAGATGCAACACAACACTGACAGAATCTGAGATCAGTGTCTCATGTCAGCAACTCGGTTATGCCATTTAAAATTGTCAGTTCAGCATGTGCTTTATGTAAACATTTCCCAGAGAGCATCACTGCTAAATGTTACAAGATGTTTTTGGATAAGCACAAAATACTTCAGTGGCTCGAATTCCTCTCTATACCTATTTGGAAACCTTCAAGGACCTGAAGATCCAATCGGTGATCTGAGACAAATGTTGTGGAGGATATAGATCTCTTGACAGTGAGGTTGGGAAGTTGTGTTCAAGTCCAATATTGCTATTAGATGATTGTACAAAGATTTATGAGTGGTGTAGACTAAAGGTATCAGCAAGTGGTGTTTGTTAAACTGAGAGTAGATTAACTTTATGGTTATAATTTCATGGTTGTATGTTAGATAGTTGTACATTCAGATGCATTCAGATAGAGCGCTGTGCTATCTACTGTTTACCGTCTTTCTCAGTCTTTACATTTTAAAGCTTAATGACCTGTGTTTCTGCGGTGGCAAAATTGGTGAAGTCTCACTTGTGCTGAGGAGGCTATATAGATGATGTAAAAGTAAGTGTAAAGGGTTTTGAAAGAAAGAACGAAAGAAAAGAAAAAGAAAGAAATAAAGAATTTCTAAAGGCGACACTAGTAAAGGAGTAATCTAAGTGGATCTGCTACCCAGTCTAGTCTAAGAGCGCTATAAGTGAATGGATGCCTTAAAGGTTAGGCATAAAATTATTTCTCATTTTGCTGCAATATCCCCCCAGGTAGACATTAATGCTTTAGTTATGGACTTGACTGTAAAAGCTCCCGAGGTAACGTGCTGCTTGTCTGCTATAAATATTGCTGGCTATGTATGTGCACATTGTAATTTTAATGAGGCCGCTTTTATGGTGAGCAGCATATTTTTCTACAAATAGTCAGTAAAGCTGATGTGATGCTATGTGTCATTTCTATAGCCAGATAGTCACCCTGTCTGTGGAGCCGAATCGAATCCCCAGGTGCTGCACATCACAGCTGAGACTGTTCAGCTGTGATCATCCTGACCCATTTCAGTACACAAACACACACACACACGCACGCACGCACGCACGCACACACACACACACACACACACACACACACACACACACACACACATATTCACACATTCGGTGAAGTACAAGAAAAGACAGGAATTGATACAGAGTATGAATGCACACAAAACATTTACTTTACATATGTGCCAAACTCCTTTTCTGCTCTGTTGAGTCTGCTCATGTCACAATTTTGCAGATGTTTTAGCCATGGGGACACGAGCAATAAATTTGCAGAAAAACCTCTTGCTAGTCGCTTGGTTGGAACAGTGGGTTTTGAAATGATAATGAATCTGTGGGCCAGGATCTCCCACGTGGCACCATGTCTAGTGTGGAAACAGAAGAAATAGAATAAGACAGCCCTGGAAAGCAGCAGAATTAGTTTTTCTTTCTATAAAATGAGAAAGTCAAATTCTGGCTGAACAAGATGCTGCATTTAAAGCAGGCTGTGTCATTAAGAAGTGATAAAATCTAAAAAAAAAAAAAAAAAAGTGAATCAGAGGTTACATCCACAGAGCACAGATGGTTCCCCATTCAAGTGATTTACTCAAAATTCTTTCTGTATCAATCAAATCTGAGAAACATAAGCTGTGATAACAGGAAGATAAGGTCATCAATATGCCCCTGATGTTCTTCTCCGATTTGCATATTTTTGAAGAAAGAGGACAAAATGTATGGAAATATGGCCACAGTTAGTGTGAACATAAATTTTCATAGTAGCTTGTGTTAAAGACAAGTGGTACTACACTAAGCAACCACACACATTTTGCCAGAGTGGATAGAAAGATATGAAAACCCAATTTAAAATCTTTTTCCTCTCCCCTGTAATACTGTTTATGAAGCTCCATTGTTTTAGATTGTTTAAGTTTTCTTTGATATCCCTCTCTTGGGTCTGTTCTTGGCTTGGCAAGGGGGCTTGAACGTTCCAATGACCCTGGAGAGCGATACCGTTGGGAGCTTGCTCCTGGTAGGGTCACCCATGGCGGGCCGGTCTCCAGGGTAGGTTCCGGACAAACAAAGACCCCAGTGTGTCGACATGCTGTGAGGTCACAGCCCCACCAACTGACTATCCTGCAGAGGGCTAACAATACCCAGGAGAAACCCCTTTGTTACAAAACTGACCAGAAAATGAGGCCAGACTGCTCAACAAGATAACGGACCACAGCCTGTCCCCGACCAATGGATACGGATCAACCTTCATCGTATTACACGTATCGCCACATGGAACATTCAGACACTTCTTCGCCCTGTAGCTGCCACTCTGCTGTCCCGAGAGCTCTGCCGCTATAACATCACCCTGGTTGGGCTTTGTGAAGTACGATAGCAAGGCAATGGCAAAAAAACAGAGGGGCAGAGCTTGGCAACACTGACCACTGCCTGCCGGTGGCCCAGCTTAAGTTAAAGCTGCTAGCCAACCAGCAGACCATGACTCAACCTTGACTGGACTCCTCCCTAGTCAGTGATACAAACATCACCACTGAGTTCAGTTGCTCCATCTGCCGCACCTTCGATGCCCTGGCCACTGACAAAGTGATGGACTGGCAGACCCTCAAGGATAGTGTCATCCAGTCAGCTCATGATGTCCTTGGATGCTCCTGATCCTCCCCCCAAAAGCCTTGTATATTGGAGAAGACACTCCATATCATCAACTGGCGGCGCCAGGCCAGGCTCCAAGGCGACCTGACCAAATACCAGTGACTGAACGACCAGCGCAATGTGGCCATAGCAATGTGGCCATTTCAGCCTCCTTTTGCAGCACAGCTCCACCCCAGCTGATCTACCCATTCTCATGGCTGAAAACACCACAGTCCCGGGCAAGCCTGCAGTACAGATCCGATCACACCCGAGGAAGTCAAAGCCATTCTGAAAAAACTTAACAACAGGAAAGCCCCCAGCATCTGTTCAGTAATGGCTGAGATGCTAAAACTTGGCTGTGACAGTATTGTTGAGTGACTCACCCACACCTGTATTGTAAGTAAACGACTTTTTGCTTGTGGTACTCAAAAGACTGCCGTGACTCAAATACCGGTACTTGTAATCCACAAACATTCAAAATTGAGTGTCCCACACTGCTACATTTTAAAAAAGCAAAGAAGACACTTTATCCTTAATTTTGAGCTTGTCTGTCAATTTGATGACTCAAAGTAATGAATAAAAAAAAAAAATCACATGGCAAGAAGCACTCGTGAACCCATGATGACAGGAGTTGATTAAAGGTCCAATAAACACACACACACACACACACACACACACACACACACACACACACACACACACACACACACACACACACACACACACACACACACACACACACACACACACACACACGCTCAGAAGTGGGTTAAAATTCATGCTCAAGGAGGGAGAGGCAGTATACAGGTCATATTCCACAGCAATATAACTACACATCAGGGAACTCTAACCAACCGCAAGCAGTATGACAGTGGTGAACGAGGTGAAGCCAGAGGGTATGTCGCTGAATCCTCAGGGCGCAGCAGCTCAACCAGAGATGCTGTGTATCTTCGGAACGGGAGACCTTGGGCGCTCTCTGGGCCAGCGTCTGCTCCAGTCTGGCTACAGGGTGATCTACGGTAGCCGCAGACCCCACAGCTGTGGCCCCCTGCCTGAAGGAGCTGAGGTACATCACATGGCTCAAAATAATGCTTAGCTGGTCAAAATGTACCTAAAGACTCAAGTGTTTTCATGGGATCCTGTGCCTTTGTTTGTTGAATGTTTCATCTAGGTGATGAGCTATGCAGCAGCAGCCCGGTCAGCCAGTCTGATTTTTATTTGTGTTCACAGAGAACACTATGAATTCCTGGAGACTCTTGCTCCTCATCTGAAAGGAAAGGTGAACATGAATCTATATATATAGGAATCACAAAGAAGTTATTACAAATTCAAATGGCTCACCTCCTAAAGCTTCATCGAGGAACATAAGAGCACAAAACTAAAAAATATATAGCTTTTATTTCCACCCAATTTGTGAATTTACAAGTGTATCATTTGCTTAAATTGATTAATAGATGCAATGTGTCTTAACAATGTTGAACTACTACTGAACTCTAATGTATTCATGCCGGTATTGTAATACATGCTATTTGTAACCTAAATGTAAGCTGATCATGGCATAATATTCGTCACAGTGATACAGTATTTAATTCTGGGTGTACAACATTAGCATATAATACGAACACAGGATAATAAAGAAATAACATTATGCCTCTGTGGCGTACTTGGACAGATTTAGCAGTTTCACTCAGCTAGAATTTTTTTGATTAATTTTCACCATGAGTCTAAGAAGTATACAGAACTACACAGCATGTGTTTGATTGAATGACTAACATGTAAGAAATGTTAGTGATTCAATCAAACAATGAAACTTCTCAAGTTGTAAACTTTGATTAGATTTTAAAGGCTAAAAATATCTAGATTTACAAGATTAAAAAGCAGTTAAAAATACAAGATATTGTGAGAAGTATGCTTGTTTTGAATCATTGTGAGATTCCTTATTTTCCTGTGATTCTTTAGAGGGGTTCAGGGTGAGAAAGTTACCAGTAGTGTACAGATGTCCAGGTAGGATAACAAATGCTATTTCATAATTTGTTCTCAAGTAATTTAATATTAACCACAATTTAATCCATGACTCAGTAATTCTTACTAGATAATGAATGCCTATCTCATGCCACAGTAATTTTCCACGTACTGACATCGGTGGATTTTATGCATCCTGTTATAACATGTGGTGTTAGACCAGAATCGTACTATAGCCGGTGTCAGACCTAAATGAAAGCTATGAATTACCCGGAGCTGATTTTCTTGTAGCACAAGAATGGCATGCTTTGTCACTTCAGCTTTGTATTGTATCCCACGCAACAACAACAACAACAACAACAACAAAGAAAATATTTTTCAATGCCAACTTCAAGTCAGATAATTTCAGAAAAAAAAAAAGAAGAAAAAACCAATGCAAACAAATCAGTTCAGACTTTTATCATAACTACAAAAACAAAAACAACAATCCTAATAATTATGAGTTAATAGTTCAGATAATTTATCCACTTTCTTTGATCAAAGGTGCTGGTGGACCTCAGTAACAACCTGAAGAAGGACATGTACCCTGAAGCCAATGCTGTCTACTTACAGAGGTAACAGACTCCTGTCAAAGATTAGAGAAAATAATAAAGGTGTCTTATTGATAAATTAAATTACACACTTTTATTCTCATACATATACAGTATGTAAGTTTTATTTTTATCACAAACTCAAAAGGCGAGCTTACTTTTCTCCTGATGAATTTTGGTTAAATGTTAGCAGATGTTTTGGAACAATTCGCACCATTGTTTCTCTGAAAGCTGGATGTCCGTACTTCTAAATAACACATCCAAGGAACATCAAAACTCTCAGCGGAATCCAAAAGAAATGAAACAATTTGTGGGGTTGCAGCTCCTCTGGTAGAATGCTCTGCTGTGCATTTATTCTGTTAGAGTGGCAAAAAAGATTCTGACCAGTTTTTGACTCTACCCTATCCATCTGTGTATTCGAAGACTAAAAAAAAAAGCAACTGAAATTCTTGTGTGTTCTTCAGACTGGTCCCAGGAGCTGCTGTGGTGAAAGGCCTTAACACACTGTCTGCCTGGGCCCTACAGAACGGACTTCTAGCAGGAAAACAGGTGAGAATGGAAGCAGAAATGAGGATTCTGCTAAAAGACGTCAGTGGGATCAAGGTGAAACACCCAGGAAGTTTCCAAGCTTTAAAGAAAGTCCTTTGTCTACACCAGGGAAAAAAACACAGAGCAAGATCAGCAGGGTTGATTGCTAATATGATTGTTTTATAATAAAGGATATTTGAGTCAAACCAAAACAACAATAACTGCTGCCATCATTACCTGGACAGCGGGAAAAATTATTATTGAGTAATGGAAGGTAAATGCTCAACCAAATGGCATGCAAAATTTAAGAATTGATTTTATTTTGCGTTGCTACAGCTGACTGATTTGGTTGTCTTTGCAAATAAAAATGAGGGCAGCTCTTGTATAAACACACAAACAAACAAATACACTTTATGATGTTACAAAGTAGAAATACCAGTGTTTATTGCAGCTTCTTTTTCACAGCTACAAAGAGCAACACAAACATGCTGAACCTCTTGAGACCAAACCTGAATCTGCCTCGAATCCTCTTCACACAAACAATCCCCATATATACACACAGATACCCCTGCAGTGATCTATTTCCTTTGAAAACAGGTAGCTACGAGAAAAAAACGAGCAGTGCGCTTAAATGCGTGTCTTTATCAGTGTATATGTAGGCACGGTATACACACACGCACGCACACACACACACACACACACACACACGCTTGTTAAGTGTGTGTTATTCCCAAACCAGCAATTTGATTAGATCCACAGCGGGGCAATGTCTCTGTCACATTTACATTCAGATGGAGATTTAGTCTGTCGGCTGTACCCTGCTGTTCCTGGTGCAATAATGTAGGGAGACATGGCTGGCTGCCCGGTCCACTTATACCAACACCTGGGGGGAAAACTGCTCAATCCTACAGACTCCACTGAATGCCTGTCAAACCTCTCTCTCCCCCTCCTTTCTCTCGTTCTCTCTGTGTAACCATTTTTCTTTTGTATGATGCAATGTTTTTCCCTTTCAAATAACTCAATCATCTTATAACAAAGCCATGAGTGTGGCAATAACCATCATGGTGAGAGAGGCACATACATGTGAAGTGCACATGTCTCTTTAGATAATCAAATCCTTCCAGAAGTTTCATCTTCAAGCCAGTGAAACAGTAGCGAGGAGATCAACAAACAGCATGGGTAATTGTGTAGACAGATACTGTGGGTGCACAATGTGCAGTCATGCACTAGAGACTCTAAACAGAGCTGGGGAGTCATCCAACTATAACATGAGAGCAATTGTTTGACGCTGAAATACAAAAAGATGATCTGAATACAGCAAGAGGATAACACATTTTTTTCTCTTCTGAGGCCATTTTAAAGACAATGAGCCTTTTTGAATTACTGAGCGAGGCACTATTTAATCACAGATATAATGATGGCAAATGGCAAATATAATGATAGGAAATTTAGTAAGATGCACTCATGCATGCTGAAGCTTTTTTGCTTTCTCAGAAGTGCTTTCAAAATAAAACCGTGTCTGCTTGCATTGTACTGTTTAAGAGTAAGATACTAAGTCAAAAGATAAAGTAATAAACAAACATATACTAATGAGCTGACAACTAGGATACCAACAGAAAAGTGTATAACCAGGTCAATTACGTGTGTAGCTCTAAAAATAGAAAAATAAAAGGATGAAGATCAAATCTCAAAAGAACATGTTCTAATCAAACAAGTCAAGAATATCTGGCTCTGCACCCGACTGCACACACCCGTAGATGTTAACAACATTTGTGTAATTTATTTCTTTCAAGTGATTTATGGGCTTTTTACCTTTGAGAAAATAAGCTGATATCTTAAAATGCTAACGAAAATTTCATGGGTCACTGTCGCTAAAGCATTTAAGTACATTTAAGTATGAAAATTGCAGTTGATTTTCAAATCATTGCCATGTGTTCTGATTGTCTGCCATGTTTACTGATACACAAAATCTCAAGCTGAAAAAAATTTTGAACAAAAAACTTATTTACTTTTTTATTATTTAAAAATGTTTACAAAAAAAAAACAGGGCCGTTTTTTTAAAAATAGATATATAGTGCATAGTTTTGAATACCATTTGAAATTTAATTCTGGATCTAATGAAAGACGGACTCTTACCTTTGTTTGGTATTGGTCCTGTCAGATTTTAAAACAGTCTACAACTACAGCCTGTTTTATAAAGGCGTCTGTGTGTTCCAGGTGCACCTATGTGGGAACAGCTCAGAGGCAAAGCAGCTGGTAGCAGAGATGGCTACCAAGATGGGTCTAACTGTCCTGGACAAAGGGACTTTGTCAGCAGCCAGAGAGCTGGAGGACTTCCCACTGCGTCTATTCCCGGAGTGGAGGCTACCCCTATGTGTGGCCATTATTCTCATGGCCTTCTTCTTTTTCTATCTTCTCATCAGAGATGTCATCTATGCATATGTTGAAGAGGGAGAAGACATCTCCTTCAGAATCATGATATCCCTGGCCAACAAGGTAAAAATGTTTCCTTGTATTGTTTATGTCTCTTGGTGGTATTTTGTCTTAACACTTGAAGTGTTTCATATGTAACTTTTATCTTTCAGGTGTTTCCAATTGTGTCTCTTATTATGTTGTCTCTGTGTTACTTGCCTGGTGCTATTGCTGCCTTCTTTCAGCTCTATAGAGGGACCAAATACAGGTGAGGTATCTCACTGGAGCTAAAACTTTCACTACTGATGTGGTTATGGAACCCAGGAAGAGACATGGCGAGAAAAAATGTTACAATCTGCAAAAGTCTATTTTTCTGTTCCAGAGAAAGATTTAAACTACTACAACAGCTTCCAACACCCATGGCTGAAGTTAATCGATTTTTTTTTAAACTCTTCAATTATAAAGACAATAATTTAGTGCACGGGTTTCTCGTGAGTAAAGACAATACTCTGGAGGAGTGCAACTGGAGGAGGTTGTGGCTTCAGAATCAGCTGTCTACCAAGCAGAATACAGCAACACTTCTTTCTAATGCATTTCATGTTTACGCATGTTCTTTTGATTTTAGCCTTTATATCAGCATTTGTATCTTAAAATGTAACCAAACTGACCCATACATACATTGATCAAACGTTTTTTTTTTAATTAACCTATAATTTTTTTCACTCCACACTTCTTCCTGAGCTCTGTAAATGTATTACCTTGAGATATGAGCTACTCAACATGTTTTTTTAGGTATGAGCTTTTGCTTTGTCTGTATTATTGTTTGACATAGAAGCTAAATTTAGGGGGCTTTGGTTGTTATTTTTTTGCAAAGCTGGAATGGATTAAAATGATTTTAGTTATTTTAAATCGGGAAAATTGTTTGAGTTACGAGTTGTTCGACTTATGAGCTCAGTCATGGAACAAATTTAACTTGCATCTCAAGGAACTACTGTTTTATTTCGGTGGGTAAAATAGTCTATTTTGAATATATCCCAGGCGCTTCCCGGATTGGCTGGACCGGTGGATGCTGTGCAGGAAGCAGATGGGCCTGGTTGCATTAGGCATTGCTTTCCTCCATGCCATCTACACATTCGTCATTCCTATTCGCTATGCTGTTCGACACAAATTCATCTCACGTGTAATGGATGAGGTACAGCAGGCTTTTCCAAATTGGGCATTTTTATGATCTTGTTCAAAGAGGAATATGATTTAAAGCTAACATTATGCAAAGTACCACCATGCTTCATCTATCTCACTGTCTCTGTTTCTCCTAGATGAAGAACAATAAAACCACCCCTTTCTACTTTGATAAAACAGAAGCATGGGCCACAGACTCATTCTACGTACTGGGAATCCTGGGCTTATTTCTTTATGTCCTGCTAGGACTAACATCCCTGCCCTCTGTGGGAGGCTCTCTCAGCTGGAGAGAGTTCAACTTCATTCAGGTCAGAGCAAAGTTTGAATGCACAGTTTAGGCAGTGCATATTTCAATGTAGGCATGTTTCTGTTCACCTTTAAGCCCATAGAAGCTATCAGTCATGTGTTAACTATCAGCACAAAGCACCATTTTATGATCAGCTATATTTGGGTGTCCGAGTTTTCATCAGAGTTATTAAAGTGTTGTAAAAACTATATATCACTGGCAGCCTTCTCCCTAGGGCCTGGTTAACTATCTGTCTTACAGAGCCACATAGACTGAAAATGACTATGACTGTGGATTTTAAATGTTAAGTTATTCATTAAATAGAGTTATGATACGTGGTATAATCCCCTAGGAGATGATTGTTAATACAGGTCCTGGAACTATATGTGTAAAGGTCGGGTCCATAGGTATCATCCCAGATAGAGAATTAGACTGCAAGATAGAGGTCTAGGTCAAGATAACCCTTATGATCTGGTAATAAGAGTAGTCAACAATATGCAATAAAAAACATCAATCTAAATGCCATTAAATACACGGGCCATCAACAGGAGAATGTAAGTTTTTTATTACACAGACACATCCAAGTACGATGTATTCCTTTACTAAATGGATTAAATGAGATCCTTGGTTGTAATTTCAGGGGTATAGTCCATTACTACACTACATTAATATAGGTGTTTCCCCATTGTGCTGTTTGCACGTATTATAAGTCACCATGGATCAACAACCAAATGGTAAATATGTAGAGTAATTTAAAACACATTGTCCAAGTAATTAATAATAGAAAATCCCCGGAGGACGCTGCTGTTACAACGCTCATCATACTGAAATGAATATGAGGCTGTTTGATTTGATTTTACAGTAACACTATAAGAACATATTTATCTTCATATCTATGTGAAATATCCCCAGAGAGTAAACAACAGTGTACAATGAGGCAGCATGTCAGTCGCACAGATGGTAATGAACAGTCTCAAAGAGACAGATGTTTGTTATGTAATTTCTGTTGTTCTGTTGTTGTCTTTCTATGTCAGTGAATCTTCCTTCTTAGAGTAAAATGCATTATGCATCATATTTGCTTATACTTAACATATTATGTCTGAGTTGTAAAGTGTGTTAAAAAATGATTACAGCCAATTGTTATTTAAGTGCTGTTGCAGTGGGAGCTGATCATTTATCTGAATGCGGTAGTCTGAGACATAACATGTTAATGAGTTTGCGTGATGCTAGTTGGGTTCCTGGCTCCATTTACCTACACAATACCAGACACAAAGTCAGTCTTTTTTATCTAACTCCCAGCAGAAGAATGAATAAACTTCAGTGATAATAAACTTGGTTCCAATGTCACAAACCTGTTTCAACACTTACTTTTGATATGTTTGTTTTCACAGTCTAAGTTGGGCCACCTGACCTTGCTCGTATGCACCGCACATGGCTATATTTATGGCTGGAACAAATTTCTTCGACCCTCCACGTATAAATGGTACACTCCTCCAGGCTACATGCTCTGTCTGATTGTGCCTTCTGTGGTGCTGGTGTTAAAGGTGTTGCTCCTTCTGCCCTGCGTGGACAGAACCTTGATCCGCATTCGTCAAGGCTGGGAAAGGACCCAGCCAAGGGAAGAAATGGACATCACTAAGGTTATCAACCTGTGAACTAAGTATATATTTAAAAAAATAACAGATCATCTTAATCTTAAAAATTGTTTTTTTAACATGTGGACTACATATTACAGTATTCCATGTTTTGATGTTGCAGGATAACAGATTTTAAAAGAGCTATAAGAGTCACACGACTTGACAAATTACAGTGCTACGAATTAATTCTAGCTATTTAGGTTGGTATTTTGACTGAGTAATTGCTCAGGTAAAATGCATCCAAACATTGGCTTTTGTCATTCTGTGCTGTTTACCCTCAACTGTGCAAAAAACAAAATTATTGATGATTGCAGCCAAATAGACAGGCCTCGATGGATCCAGATGTTTTTAATGTCTATTTCCTCTGAGGTCTCAAAAACAGGATTATATGTTTGTGTTTTAGTTTTTCACAGAATGTGATGAAAAATATATCAGTATCCCTTGTTGAAATCTATTGTTTTCACAAACATAGTAAACCATTTCAATTTTCTTGCTCAACTCTCTTCAAGTAGTGTGATTGAACCCCAGAGGTTGCAGACCTTCTTTTAGGATGTTATTGATCTCCCTTTTTAAGCAAAAATACCTTTGTGCCCAAACCTATCAGCGTCGCATGGGCATGCAATATTCACACTCATACACCTTGACTAAGCCCTTGTATGCACATGCAGACAGAAAAGGTGAGTAGTCAATGGACTGCACACTATGTACACACAACCACAATCCCAAACCCTCCAAAGTGGCTTCACTAAACCATTTCTGCAGACTGGGACAAAATTCCACTACAGTGATGTCAGGGACTGATTTCCAGTTATTGGATGTATTCCCCTGTAGTTGTTGGTACTGGAACAATCAGCTATTAAGTTTAGAGGAATAATCCCTTTTCACACTGGTCATTTAAATAAAAAAACCCGTTTTTGTCACATTGAAGAAAGATGTTTTTTAAAACTTTATCCTTGTACTTTGTGTTTACTCAGGTCACTTTTTTTAATGCCACGTAAATCAAATGTGATGCAAATATCAAGCACTTGTCAACTTGATTGGATGATGAATAGGGGTGAGTAAGTCAATAGTGAATTGCTTGTGGCAGTGCACAATGGTAGGAGGATGTAATGGAGGATACATTACCATGTACAACACTAATCAGACCAGATCGAAATACAGAGGAAGGAAGAGAAGAGGCTAGAGCAGCTGTCCCCATGACAGAGTCTGGTGCTACATGAGGAATATGCAGCATCTCTTCTGCCCCAAGCAGAACATTTATTTAGAGACATCCGTTATCTTCCATCTAACAATATTATCTGTACACAGAATCTGCAAGCCCTTACACCTTCTCACATTGTACTATTCCCCCATTACAGGAGAACTGCTGTTGTTTTTTAGCCAATTTCCTGCTGTTGGGGTGTGTTGGGCTCTATGTGTGTGTGTGTGTGTGTGTGTGTGTGTGTGCGTGCGTGTGTGTGTGTGTGCGTGTGTGCGTGTGCTGATGTATAAATGAGATAGAGTATTTCAATATGGCCCTGGGAAAGAATTAAGATGTACCAACTCACACAAAATCTGTGAACCAAGCTATCTTAGATTCATCAATTTCACTCATGTTTAATTTCATGCACCCAAGCTATCCTGATACCTATGACAACATTATGTGTGTCCAATCATGAAAGCTCACTTCCATAAAGCATAAACAGCTGAATGTGTGGGTAAAGATATAAATCATTACATTAAATGAAGACTCATCCATGAAATGTGAACTTAATTATAAATGCAGTGTACACAGTATAAAACAAGGTTTTCCATGTAATGGTACTAATAGTTGTCTGAACGGTTGTCATCAACAAAGCTCTAGTATAAGTTTAGTCAGGAAAACTAAACTTTTAGACAATAAATTCATATTCAGTTTCACAATACGTTCCAAAAGTTGTCCCTCCTGCCTTAACAGTACTGCAATTCCTCGTTACTTGCGGTTATTGCGTTCCAGGACCACCCGTGAAAAACAAAATTCTGCGATATAGCGTCGAACTATTAATTTTTTTATTTATGGTAATTTAAACGTTTATGAACCCTCCCCATACTGATATTAAACCACCTTATATCAGTTATACATTTTCCCACACTCTTATCTTCTCTTTTCGGCTTTTCCCTTCAGGGAAGGAGGCAACTGATTCAGCGAATCAGTTGCCTCCATCTAACCCTGTCTTCTGCATCCTCTTCTCTCACACCAACTACCTTCATGTCCTCTTTCACTACATCCATAAACCTCTTTTTAAAACATTTTTATATTAAAGAAAAGTGTTTCTTTAATACACAGAAGTGCGCTGCGTTCTGTGAGTCTCGGAATGCAACGCACTTCCGGATGCTGTCAGCCAAGAGCATGCGCGTACTGTATTCGCTTGACTAACTACTAAAAATCTGTGATGTAGTGAAGCCGTGCATCTTGAAGCTCGAATAAGCGAGGGATCACTGTATAGTGTTTATGCTTCCTATATTGCATAAAAGGAACCCAAAGTCCTGAGGCATTGCTATTTCTCCAACTTCTGCTGCCATGCGAGGCCCGGCATTAGACTCTCTTCAACAACTCTCTAAAACAACAATCTCCTCATATCTCTGCAATTGTTGAAACTCAAAGATCTCCATTGGCCACTGTAGCATATTTAGTTTGCTGCATTTGTTACCCTGATTTTATTGCATCTCTCCAAGCCATCTATGGCTAGTCAGTGTGATTGTGCTGACCACTTGAGAGAAAAGCCTTTGCAAGTTTTCTCTCTTGTCCATAACATTGCATCTCTCAACTTGGTGGCACCCTCACCAGATTGCATTTGCATTAAGCCACTGCTGGCTCATCCAACAGGAGAGTTCTCAAGACTGTGTTTCTGGGGAATAGCCCATCTGACCCGCTGCTCTTGAATCAGTTGTCATCTACTCTTGCTGGCTTTTAGTTTTCATAGAAGTTGATACTTCATTGCTAGGTTAAGTGCTACCTTGGAGACCACTAGGCTGTTGTGAAATGTAAGCCTATTTGCTTCATTTTATGAGTATATATTTATTGCATTGCTCAGTGCAAAAAATTTCTACTCCTACTTACGTTAATCGCTAGCCTCTCCTGAGTGAAACCTTCTTTGGTGTTATGCCAAATGTTAGACATAATTGAAATCTTTGTCCATTTTGTCTTGAAAAGTGATCTTGACAATATAAACCCCTTTCTTTTGCAGCAAAGTTTTAATGATTATGTTTGTATATTAATCAACTATAAAATTTCATCCAAATGTGTTTTTTTGTTAAAACATAACATATTAATTCAATTTAAGATGATCTCAATCTGAGTGCACTATGTTTTTCGTAAACTCTTTTTCAATTTCTCCAACTTCAAAGAAAAAATGATTGTTAACTCATGTAGATAGAATATAAGAGTTATATACAGTATAACTTATATATCTTGTAATATAAGAGTATAAGAGAATATAAGAGTTAATGCATATTGTTAATTTTGACAGGCTGTTTTTTACAGCTCAGAGAGTTCAAGTCTGAAATGAGTCTGAAATGAGGCATGAATACTCTTGAGTTCTGGACACACACACACACACACACTGTTATGATCCTATGGGTCATGTATTGTTATGTATGTGTTGTGTTGCAGTGTCTCCTCTCTCCTTGGTTTGTGTGTGTGTTTTTTTTTCAATGAGTGAATTAGGAGCAGGTGGTGTCCGCTCATTGGCTGGCTCGCCGGATTGCTGCCGCGCGATTGGTCAAGGGGGCGGGTTCCCTGACCTATTTGAACAGCCCGCCGACTGCACTGCCTTCTCTCCAGCCTTCCCACCGCCAGAAAACGCCAGCCTGTTGAAACTGTTGTAGCGATCAGTTAGTTTGTGTCCTGTCGTGATTTCTGTGTATGTAAGTTGTGTAAGCTAAAGCTGACCTTGTAAATATTTGTAAATAGCTGATGGACAATTTGAGCAGTTGGTAGGAGGGAGAAGCCGTTTTCTTTTAACCCCTTTTCTCCTGTTTTGAGTTAGTAGGCAGATTAGTAAAATTGTTATTTATTTCCCTTTTCTTTTGTTAGGAAGGCAGGGTTAATTTAGAATATCTTCTGTTTGTTATGTTGGCACCTGTTCTCCCTCTGAGAAAAATAAAAACTGCTCCTTACTGATATCGCTGGCCTTTTCTTGTGGTGAGAAGACGGGGGGAGCTCACAAGCATGTTGTGTCCACGGTTCACCTAGACCGGGGGCATAACAACACGCACATGCGCACGCACACACACACACATGCGCGCGCGCGCAAAAGGTATGTGTTAAGAAACCCTTTTTATTAGTCTGATAGGCTATCAGTCCAGTAGGTTAGACCTTTACGATATGACCAAACTCACAGTGAGTTTGGTCCCTGCTGAGGTAAAAGTTGCCCCCTATTACATCAGAAAGCAACTACTGAACCACTAGAGGCTTTCTAAATTTTCACACAGCACATGACGCTTAATTGATTCAGCAGAAATGTCGGAAAAGTGGAGGTTAAGGTGAGCAGTGTTACTGCTGCAGTTCTTATCATAGAGCCCCATTTGTTGTTGAAGTATACAGAGATTTACAAAAATACAGGATGTAAAAATTTATTCCACAGAGGAAAACCTGGTCCAGACACTGGTTGACTCACTAGTTAAACTTACAGAATTTGAATTAATGCTTTTTTAAATTTTTTACACGTGGTAGTAAAACAGAAAACAGAAAAACAAACAAGGCCATTTTAAGTAGACAAAATGACAGTAACAATAGTCAAAGAATAAAAAGAATAAATCAAGAATAAAAACAAAGGGATAAAAATATGGTTTTGAAATGTGAGATGGACTCCGGGGTAAACCACATTATTACTAATGATTGTGACGTTCCACTGTGGTCCGTAATGATTCCACAGTGGAACCATTATTCTTGTTATTGTTACTGGGCCAAAAAAAAAAAAAACAACTTGATTGTTGCTGTAGCCATAATGTCCACTTGAATATCTGCTGTGACAAAAAATTCACTCAAGAAATGTCGGTTTACTTACTTACTGTTTACATCAACAAAATATGATCATTTCATACTCAAATGAACTTCTATTCCTATAAGTTTTGGGTTACTTCAGACAGCTCTGTTGTTTGTTTCCTGGTCTAGAAGATCAGTCTCCTCCAAATGACCACATTACCTGGTTATGGTTTAAGTCATCTGAATGGTGTTAATTCTACTTATTCTTCTTAAACATCATTCATCATTTTTTCCACGATCAACAACTGCTCAAACCAGTCCTCACTGCCTTCAAACCTGGACTGGATCATGAAAACCTGGACATCTACAACCTCCCATTCATCACCAAAATTTTTGTAAAAAATCTGTTCTTTGTTGGACATTCTGAGAAGGCTCATCTTTCCTGCTGGGCACCTAATCGGCCATTATCTCTTGCCAGTTTCCTGCCTGGACACCAAACCATCTTTTTTAGAGCTTAGCTTTTGTTTGATTAAAGGTCTGGTAGAGATCAGTAATTTCAGACAAGCAGATTTTCATGACACTGAATCCAGCTGACCTCCAGAACTATATGAAAAATGTAAGAATATTGTGAGCATACAAAAAATGTAATACTGTACCACCAAAAACAAAAGCAGACAGTGAGATCGGCAGAAAAAATGTTATTTCATTACATAAATGTAACGGGCTATGTCATAGTTTTGAAATAGCTCAAAGTTATTATGTTAGTTTGATGTACTAAACAAAGTAGGTTCAAATCTAACCTGAAGCGCTTTATTACATGTCTCTGAACAGACTTTAGTATGAACTGTTGGTTAAGTAATTTCAACGATGCAAATTAATTCCACTGTATCTACTTTTCACTGGGCCCTTAAGCCTGGAGTCTACCATTTGGAAAAAAATAATTATACATCAGCTCAGTATTTTTTGCAGTTATACCATTAACTATTAATGAAGCTATTATCACATTACTATACTGTATTTAACTTGTCTGAAACTTGACAAATTCCCACAGTTTATGTCCCACAGGCTTAAATATTCAATATCAGATGCAATAAATACCCATTTAGGTCTGCTTGTTTTAATTTATCACTATATAATTGATTTGATGGTTTATTCTAAATTATTTTCTATCAACTCTTATTCTCAGATTAATTGTTGTTACTGAAGTCAATGTGATGGTACCAGACAGTCATTAGTAAAAGCATCTCTTTTCTCTCAGGTCATTGTTTTTATTTGCAATTTAAAAACCTCTCACCTCCATTCTTCTGTCCAGTGGTTCGAGACACAAGGACCAATGAAAACATAAAAATAAAATATGCACCATATCTTCCCCAGTCTTAAAGAATGTTAATGACTGGAGTGAAGAATGATTTATTCTTTGTATTTAAAGGGCTTTTTGGTTTATATAATGAATCATAGACCACAGGGACTTTGTAACTTTGAAAAACCTTGGTGCAACCTAGACATAGTGATGGCCCCATGGTCATCAGGATTTTTGGGTTATATAATCTAACACCCTAACTGGACAATGTCTGTCTGTCTGTCTTCCTGTCTGTCTACCTGTCTGTTTATCTGTTCAAACTGTTCGCTTAGTTATTTTGAGATGACGTAAAAACTTAATCTATGGGGTGTTAATGTTACGCTACTCTGCGGAGGTTGCAGCAGAAAGGGTAACTACAGTAATTAGACATGGGGGTGCGGTTGTTCATACCCATGAATGTTTGTACCCTCAGGAGTATTTGTATAGTTAGTTTTTAAAATGGTGCATTTTTTAATTGGATGTGTTCAGACATCCATTTGCAATATTCTAACTTGTATAAGCTCTATGGCTATGTTCTATCTTGACTAATAATTTCATACTGATAATTTCTGATTATTTAAGTGCAGCTACAATTTATTAATACGCATGCACACATGACATTCTCATTTCATGATGTATCCATATAGTCCATATAAGATGCCACAATTCCCCATCTCTCCCTCTGCCTATCAGTACAATGCTCCTACATGCATTAGCTCCCATACCTTCAGCATCATCCACCTGCTCAAGAATGTTTTCTCGTCATTCCTCAACATAATCATTTAAATGTGTCTGGGAGGAGTGATCTTGTCAGAATACAGAGACCAATCTCAGAATATTTTATGGTGCTGCGGTAATAAAAATAAATGTTTAAAATGTCAGTTGAATGTCTGAACTCTAATAATCAACAGAAAATGAACTTATAGCGGAAGACCATTCACTACTGAATTTTTTGTTTGTTACTTTAGCAACAGCTCAGATTTTTTGATTGTTTTTTACAATTGCTTTGTCCTGCAGTCTGGAGCATCAGTGCTTTAAAATGGAGCACATTCAATGTAGTGTACGTTAAGTGATTACAATAACATTTAATTTTAAAGGCTGATAGGACGTAGTCCCAAATGTAGACATAACCCTTTAACCCTTTCATAACCATTTAACAGAACGCGTTTTTGGCATTCCCATTTAATCTGCCGATGAGTTCTTCAAAGTCAGAAAGACATTTTCATCATGTGGTGTGGACACGGAGAAAAGGATGCAGCTCCTGCTGAGATCAGTCACAAACCTGACCGAGATACAGAATCCAACAGGATACTTTTAGAGATACACTGACTGCTCTCACACATTTTGCAACAGACCGCAGGGATAGTCACAACATCTAAATTCTGTGTTGACAGCATGTCACATGAGCTGCTGAGGCGTCCTTTGAGAAGGTAAAGATTTTACCAGACAAATCTAAAAAACACACAAACAGACAATACTTAAGTTAATGAATAAATCCATTAGATAGCACACTTATTTTTAGGGATACAACTGTCCCCACTCTTCACACATAGAGACACTCATACTCTGTTACATAATTACCCTTTTTTTAAAATACAAATTTATTGTCATGATTAAAATGATACTAAAAAGTAATAAGAGTAGTTAGACATTTGCCACAGTTGCAATCTTACAATTGTTTCATGATCCTACTAATTAAAGAGAAGAGAACAAACTGGATATATTTACATGGAACTGTAGCTTTATTGCAGCACATGCTGTCAGCATCATGAAGAGAAGCACAAGATCTTCTGAAGCATAGACTAATAAACAACCAAGTTGCCATTGATTTGCATGATAGCACCTGACACAACATACAGTACTGTACTATACTAGTAGAAAAAAGTGCAGCATGTTAGGATCCTATTTTTATGTCAATCGGAAGAGGCTGTATGCCATGGACGGAGTCATTGCTGGAGGCACCATGATCATTACTTCATAGTTTAAATTTCTTTCTTGAGAATGTCTCCCATTTAGCAAACTTAATATGAATACAAAATGTTTGTGTTAAGACTCTGAGTTATGATTTCTGAAAATCTCTTCATGGGGAAATGTTATTGCATTTAATGACTCTTAGTGCTGTTTTATCTGTGACATTACATAAACACAGTCAGCGAGAGCTGTTTAGTAATGATGATAAAGGAGGTTGAAGGACATTTACCAAACATAAATAATTAAGATAAATAAGGAAATATTAAAAAAAAAATCACTGCATATAAAAAAGGATGTATTTTTAAAAAATCACTGCAATGGAAATTGCGCATACACATTCATACAAAACTTTTGGCTGATGTCAGACAACATTCCATGCCTTTTGTTCACACCTGCACTCTGAAAAATAAAGTCATTTAAAATGTATTTTGCTGAGATCCTAAAAGTAATAATGGCAACAGTTGATAAAATCATCTTTTTCGACATACAACACGTACAACAAATGACATAGCCCATATGAAGGGGATCCAGTAGTGCAGATTCAGATTCAGAGTTAAAAAAAAGATAATCAGAGTGAGGCAGAGGAATGCGCAAAGGTTGCTAAAGTGACCAGTGTTGTAAATTGCTCCTATTATCAACATCAATGCACCAAAACTGACGTACAGTATGTGAGATGACTTGAAATAGCTGCAGCCACAGCTACCATACTGCAGCCATAGCTGCCAAAGGCATTTTATCAGAACAGTGGTGTAACAGTTAGAGAAGCATACACGCAATAGACATTATAATGCTAAAAATAATGCAAAACAGACCCAGGGCCAACAGACCATGATTTTGAACAGTGACCTACATGAAGACCAATTAGGGCAATTTTTCTAAATGTTGAACCAAAACAGTTAGGCACTGGACTGAAATATGCCAAAAAACAATCACATGAAAACAAAAAACATCAAAATAACCTTTTAATGAATTGAAACTTTTTGTAATATGTTATGATTAACAAAATATTCAAAGAAAATTTTTGCAAAATTATACTCACTGAAATGTTCTAAACTTGAAGGTTATTGGTTTTATTTTTTTAACCCTGTATTGTAGATAGACAGACAGACAGACAGACAGACAGACAGACAGACAGACAGATATGCCGCATCACAGTTTGGACAACTTGTGCATTGGCAGCAAAGGCAGGTGTGGAATTACAGGGAAGTTAATATGTATAACCCGGAGCAAAAAATTAATCAGGTGATCGAGAAGAAAGGAGGAGAGGCGGATGTAGCAGCTGTTGCAGTGACATTCTGATGCCATAAAAAGAATATGTAGCAGATTTTCTGCCACAAGCAGAACAGCCAGTCAAAGAAGTGCTGTTATCTAGTATAGAACAGTGGCCCCGTTTCACAAATGCGGGGTTAACATACGCTGAGGAGAAACCTGTGGTTCTGGGTTGATTTACCCTGAGTTTGGAAAACCCAGGGATTCCAGTTTCACAAAGGCTGTTCAGGGGTAGTTTAAGTAACCCAGGGTAGATTGACCCGCAGTTTAGCAGGCGCAACAACACTATAAAAAGCCATCATCAATGGAGCCCCGATTCGACGATTCACCATGACGACAGACCAGACGCGCACCGGAACGCTTTACGGCAGTTGGAGTACAGATTTTAATTTGTGAATATGAAGGCTCTGAGGACATTTTCAGAAGAAAGAGAACAGCGTTGCAGCTGCAAAGAAGAGCGAGATGTCGTGGGAGTGAATTGCTGCTCAAGTCGATGCGTAAGTTTAGACGTAGTCTGTTGCACTCACAGTAAAAATACGGAGGTAAACGGCTTCAATAACAGTTTATTAATTTATTTTATTTAGGTGCGATCCAGCGGGGGGAGAAGCGCATGTCAGAATGAAGTATAAAAACATTGTTCACACAGGTCAGACTTCTGCATTATCTCGTCAGGAATCCTCCTCATCCTCATTATGTGTGATATTGTACAGTAAATATTAAGTGGACGTTTGACTGTTCAGTTGTTTTATCGCCAACATAATGCTCTTTTCACATACATAATGCGCTCTCATCTGTATCAGGTTCTGTTCAATAAGGAAATATATTTAAAGGTTTTATTGTTGTGTAAATAAAACAGTAAATTGGCATATGCACGTTACAAAAACAGTTGAGAAGGATATTCACACCATTGCATATACCTATATTATCTAAGAACTGAAATCAAGAGTTGGCATGTAGCTCGTTTGCAGTGTTTTCTTGATACAGTAACAGCCAAAAGTACTTTAGTTCTTACATCAGTGGCTATGACATTGTACTGCTTATAACCACTCTAAGGTATTCCAAGTTTTATTTTCTGTCTGTTTTAGTCATATGATACACACAGGAGTTGTTAATTGATAAAAAGAAAAAGAAATTAACAAGAAATTGAAGAAAACAAAGGTGGTGTAATATTTGATGTCACTGATTGGTCTCTTCCCATTGCTTCATATTCTGGTGGAATACAGAGTGTGACATTTACCCTCTACTGAAGTATTAACAAAGTCTCATCCTTTTTTTAACAGAGCATGGATGGACAGTAGCAGAAGGGTCCCAAATGCACAGACTATCACAGTGAAATAGATGCTTAGTGACCACCAGCGGTTCATTCTGTGGAATTCATATGCAACTATGTTTTAATGTCCTCCTCATGTATTCCCATCTATCTGCTGAAGAAGTTTATAGAATTTACTTTCTAAAAAAGTACAGAAAATAGAAATGGTTTAGTAGGACCTCCAGATTAGGAGGACAGATCTGGACATAGAGATACTGGAGCACAAGTTAGAGGTGGGTCATGGTCACAGGTGAATCATGTTAACTATTAGAATGTTAAGTATTGTAAAGATACAAAAACTAACTCTGTATTTGTCAGAAATAAAGCTGACCACAGGAAATTTGTATTGTATGTTTTTATTGTCCACTGTGATGGTGGTGATGGTGACTCTGAAATGATTCTGGCAGATGGTGTCTTTCACTGCTCTGCCGTCCTGGATAGAAGGAATCACCCTTGAGGTGTTGTATAGGCTCTCTCCTGTAATGTATAGTGTATTCATTAGAGTGGATTACACAATGAAGGCAAGTGAATAATTGTGCAAATCTTTAGGTTACAGACCACATTACTGTCTGCTGCTCAGGTAAGACCATATATATCCAAGAGTCAGGAACAGACCCAGACTTCCACATCAGAAATGTAGTCTGCAGCATCACATGATCTGGACAGATGTGTGATTTTCTATAATGCAGATTTTAACATATTGAAACAATGTTCAGTCTACATGTACCTTGATGGGAATGTGGGTACCATCTGTGCAGCCAATTACATTGAGAAATTCGAAAAGAAATTAAAGTTAATAATCCAATTCTGAGGTTGTAGCACAATGTCATTAAGAGAATATCATTTGAAATTCATTTATCAGATTTCTACATCATTCACCTGCAATCCTGTGGAACTCCTCCTTGATGATTCTGACGGCTTTATCTTCAGGGAAATAGAAAAACTGGGGTAAAAGTTTCAACGTGAGGTGCACTGAGCATCTCTCACATTGTATAAACAAACTACCGTTTGCAAATAAAAAATAAAAACTGACCGGAGCACTACACACGACACTGCTGCAGATGTTAGGATGGATCAGGTCATGGGTGTGTGTGTGTGTGTGTGATGGCTCAGGACGTGACTCGGTACCGATCATAAAGAGAGCTGTCTGGATATGACTGGACATTTGACCACGATACAAAAGAAAAAAAAAATCTCTGTGAATTAATGCGGAAAGTGCATCAAGTGGCTCCATGTCAAACAGACATGCCTCTAAAATACCTCAAAGATACGGAGTTATTTATAGAACCTTACTTCGGTAAAACTGTCCGTCCGACAGAACCAGGAAATGAAGCCGCGCGAGCGGCCGTGAAAGGGGGCGGAGTCAGAAGAAACCTTGGGTTTGTGGAAAAAAACCTGCTACCGACCAGGTTATGTTCAGAGAGTCTGTTACTGCGGTAACAAACCCAAAGGTTCAGTTTACCTCACTACGTGAAACAGGCCATTGTTACAGCTCTAACCCTGGGTAAAGGTACCTCCCTTTGTGAAACAGAAAACTCTGGTTTTCCCTGATTTCAGGGTTAACTTACTCTGGGTTTCCACTGAACCTGCTTTGTGACACGGCCCCTCCTCCCGACCAGGCTAGCTTCAGAGTCTGTTACTGTGGTAACAAACCTAGAGGTTCACTTTACCTCGCCTTGTGACACAGGCTAGGATTACTCCTCTGACTCTGGATTAAGTTACCTCCCTGTGAGCAACCGGAAACCCTGGTTTTCCCTGATTTCAGGGTTAACTTACCCAGGTTTTCCACTAAATCGGCTTTGTGAAACGGGCTCAATATGAACCTTAACACGCTCACATTGTTTTACTGCTACTGTAGAAGGACTGCAGCTAGTTTTAGCTCATTTCCTGCACTCGATTGTGTGTGTGTGTGTGTGTGTGTGTGTGTGTGTGTGTGTGTGTGTGTGTGTGTGTGTGCGTGCATGTGTGTGTGACCTGAGTGATAACACTGAGTATGCCAATGTCACCCTGTGAAAGAATTAAAGAGAGAATTAAAATGTAGCAGCCCCTTTTGTTCATGTTTTAGTGTCACACATACAGACTACCCAGAAATGATATGCATCACTGAACCAAACAAAAACATACTGATATTGTTGTAATAACACCACTGGAGTGCTGTAATTATTTTTCTTTTAACTCAAAGCAACAGTATCTGAAGAACAAAATATTTTTATTTCTTTTATTTAGTATTGTCTTTGTTTTCTGAAACTACATGTTCCTGCTCATAACTGTTTTTACAATGATCAAACAAATGAATCAAATAAAATATAATTTTAAAGTATAAAACAACCTCCAGTTACGTCTTAAAATGTATCTTATAATATTTGGGGTTTTCTGGGGAGTTTTTAAGACTGTGATTATTTTTCTCAGTTGTGACTGCCATCGATTGACACTTCTGATTAACTAGAACTCCATTTTCCTCCAGTTCAGCACCTTTCCCAGACTAGTGTTTTCTGCATTGTCTTGGATCTCTCAGGGTAAAAGGACAACGTCCCACATGTGGACATAATACGGACATTAGAAATCATGCAAAAGACTGGATAAAGTCGAAGTTTCTTTATATGTGTCCTCTTCCTGCAAAGATCTATGGAGTTAACAACCACATTATACTTTTTTTTGTAATACTGTGTATCCTGTAATGTATAGAAAATCAAAAAGCAGCAACCAAAGCACTTCAAGAAAAACTAATAAAGGATCACTTTGACATTTGCAGTAATACAGTCACTGGTTCCCTTATCTAATCAAGGGTAGTATTATCTGCATTTTAAACCATTTGTATCCCAGGCTGACAGTCTGCCTTTTTGTCGAATTCCTCTTTTCACATTTCTATGTGACGCACAAAGTCTTGTGCTCCTTCCATTACATTACCCTGAACAGCTGTGTAATCCTCCACTCTTCCTTGACCTTAACCTCATTTGTAACTTTCTCACATTGAAAACTCTGGTGCATGGAGGTATTCTGACTGGTGCGAGTGGTAGCTCCGTTTAAAGCCTGGTGCCCCTCAGACAGAGAGTAGAATCAGAGGGATATGACAGAAATACATGATTAGATGCCCTGGGTACAATACTGGGTTTAGAATTACCCCCAAACAAAGAGCTGCCGTCTCACATCTTGACCACGCGACTCACAAATATCACCAAGTTCTAATACGCACCCACCACACTAAACTACTTTTGCTATTTATTTTTTGTTTGTTTGTTTTGTCAGTGGCTAATGTACCATGGTATGGCTTCACATCCATCTGTAACTACATGCCCTTTTAGTTAGACCCAGATTTCTTTCAGGCTGCTGAGGATTAAGTTATAGATCCATTTGTATTCATTTACATTTTATTTATATATTTATCTCGGCTTTTCTTTTTTTTCAATCAGATTTTCAAATTGTTTTCTAGTTGTGCTGATCAATAATGAAAAATATGGAAAATGACAGTAAGTTGGCTTTTGAATTTTAAAAATAACTGAGTAATGGAGAGATGCCAAACTCACAATATTAAGTTTGCTCTGACCCTAAAACAGAAAGTGTCACTTCGTACTTTTGGTGGCGCTTGACAGTCGTGTCTAAATATGTAGTTTGAGCATGTCAGAAATTCTTGGAGGATTGGGAAACACCCTGCTAGATGCTCAGCTAATGCCCGGAATAATATGGCTCCAGTTTCTCTCATTCATTTGCCAGATGCTATTGAAATCACAACAGAAAATCGATTTTTATCCTCGAACATTTTATGTGAGAGATCATAAAAAAGGAGAAAAATTCAAACTCATAATGTCATATATTATGAAAAAAATACAAGGTAGTCTATATTAAAAGCAATTATATTCAGCAAGATACAGAAGAAAGATGTTCAATGAAAAGATATGACATTTTTGAAAGGCAATATGTTGAAGTAGAAAATAGACCCATTGTATATTTGATTAATCATTGAAACAACCCTGAACCTGTTAAAAACATTAGTTCACACTATTAATAGTGTGAATTACAAGTCTACTATATGGTGATTATAAGTCACTTCAAATAAATACACACTATAAATAAATAAATGAAAACTATTGTCTAAGGTTAAATATCATAAATGAATCTAAATTATGTTATTAACATTGCCTCTAGATTACAGCTGGTGGTTGCCCCATCACTTATTTCCCAGAAATCTGAGAATCTGCTCCGTGCTCCAGCTCCACCCGGATCACTGCGATTTGTCTCTTGACTCTGAATTTTTACCTTTGTTTCCTAATTTGAACATTTAGGCACCTTTTTCCTCTTTGACACTGCTGTTTCACCTCAGAATAAATAACTGCAATGATAGATTTAATTTCTGCATTGTATTTATTAAATGAGCAAAATAATTACATATTTATCTATTGTATCTATCCGTCCGTCCATCCGTTCGTCCACCCGTCCATCCACCTATCTATCCATCTATCTATCTGTCTGTCTGTCTGTCTTTCCGTCTGTCTTTCTATCTGTCTGTTTGCCTGCCTGCCTGTCTGTGTGTTCGTCTGTCCGTCCAAAGTCTTAGAAGGACATTCATGTTAAAGATTGCTCTGTTACTCTCCTAGTCTTAATTAACAGTCTCTTGGTCCATCTTTATGTGAGGTCTAAGATGTCACACATCAAAAGAAAAGAAACCTGCTCATGAAAAAAAATACATAAAATTTGACTGCAAAACATATGCTCTGTTGACCTCCAATAAGCTTCATTTGATTTTTAAAGATGATTTGTGAACAATTGCATGAATATAGTATGCATCACTTTTAATCAGCTGAGATGGTCATGACTTGATAGCTGAAATCCAAAATTCACAGAACCAATGGTTGACTGCAAAGGCATATTGCTCTGCATTACATCATGTAACTGCTCAATATAAAGGGGTTCTCTCTTGCACAGATCCTAATGCTTAATTGATTTAAAATGAACATCGTAAGAACTGTGTTTAATGTGAGTAGCATATGCAGCCTAAATTACTGATGAAATTCCTCCAGGTTTCTAAGAGTCCACCAGGTTATTCAATGGCACAGTACTCACACATGGCACAAGTCTCCAGAGAAGAGTGGTACTACCACTTGTTTTTTGTTTGATATTTGCTCAGGATTTAAATGTAAAAGGAAATTCAGAGACTCTGTGTGAATGTTCATCCTACCAAAAAGCAATAGATTGAGCTGTTGTAGCTTCAGCTTCTTCAGTGGTAAAAAGAATTTAATAGGTCTACAAACAACCATAGCTTATTTAAACATCAGCCCAGTGGACCAGCCTACACTTTCACATTATGAAGTGTGGATCCGTGGGAACGACAAGTAGTTTTACAGATTGAGAGGCTGGTGGCATCTGTCAACCCGTAATGACTCGCATGAGCAATCAGAAGTCCATGAGGGGGCGGGAATGATTTATTCTCAAAGAAGTGGGAGAAGTGATGAAACATGGAGAAACTTAAGCACTCTGCCCCATTCACATAGAATGGAGCACCTACAGAGTAGTTCAATTAAATACAGAAGTTCGTTATTTCAATGTAGGAAAACAAAGAGTACAGTGACCTTGTGCCTCTGATTTTGGAGGGGATAAATTCTTTGCCGATGTCAATGTAATTAATTAAAATCAGTTAAAACAGCAGTTAACCATTTTAGGAAAAATGGGCCGAGGGGTGTCGACAGATCCCTGATACTGATATGATTACAGTGTGCCCTCACGCATTCGTGCATCAACGCTCGCAACTTCACCTCATCGCGGATTTTTGGTAGGTAGTCACAGGATACCGTATGCACATTCAATTGACTGAAGGCATCCGGAAGTGCACTCGGATCCGTGAGTCTCGGACTTACGTGAGACACAAAAGTGCTATAAACAGTCGATAAGAGTGTGTGAAAAGGTAACACAAATAGAAGGTGGTTTAATATCAGTATGTGGAGGGTCAAAAATGTTTAAATTACCATAAATAATAAGATTAATAGTTTGTCGCTCTATCGCGGAATTTGTTAATCATGTGTGGTTCCTGGAACGCATTAACCACAGACCGAGAGGGGGCACTGTACTCTGCTCATGTATTATACATTAAAAACAGATTATTTAACTACATGCATGTGTGGTCTAGTAGAAAGATTTTAATTTTCCCTCGTAAAAAATAATTTTACAAAACAAAGGTGATAAAGATATTTTTGTATTAAATTAAAACATAATGTGCATGACGGAGTTCCTCCTAAGGAACACTTACATTGATACCTCTGTGCAAAAGGGCAGAATCCCAAAGGTTCCAGGATGCATGGACCATACAGGAGTCGTCACCTAGTGAGGCACGTGAAGGCAATGGAGACCTGACAGTCCTTTGGCTTGATCTTGCCAATGCCTACGGGTCAATTCCACAAAAGCTGGTGGAGACCTTGCTTGATCGATACCGCATCCAGGAAAAATCAAGGACCTTTCACTGGACTACTACGGTTGTTTAAGTTGGAGAGTCACTTCCGGAACAAAAACATTTGCAATTCATCGGCTTGAGAAGAGCATTAAGATCCTGGTGTCAGAAAAACAAGGCAAGTGGTCCTGCTAGAGTTGACTGTCCCCTGGAAAGACCGGATAGATGAGGCATTTGAGAGGAAGAGGGCCAAGTATGAGGAATTGGCAGAGGAATGCTGAAGCAGGGGTCAGACGATCCGATGCAACCCTATTGAGATTGGATGCAGAGGACTTGTCAGCCAGTCACTCATCAGGGCACTCAAGATGTTGGGAGCGAGGGGACAGCAAAACAGAAAAGCCATCCAAAAACATTACTGACGCAACAGCGAAAGCGTCAAGATGGCTGTAGATCAAGCGGGGAGATTTGTGGACTACATAAGCAACTTGATCACCCCGGCTGGGTCGCCTGGGCGAGGGTGCTTGATGTTGAAAGACCCGAAACACCCAGTGAACCCAGGTTACATCATTGATGATGTGTCTAAGTTGCACCAAAAGTGTATGCTAGAACTGGTGGATCAAAATAAATCAATAAAATCCCATTCAGGAACAAAACTCTACGAAGTATCATCAAGCCTAAACTCACAATACTAAACAAGGAGTTCTTTGGAATATGAAGAAAAAAGCAACCAAAGCTTGAAGTAATAATTCAAAAATAGGCCTACAGAGATGGTTTCCAGGAATGTATGATCTTTGGAATGATAAATCAACCAAAAAGCAGCATCTTGCTAACCCCAATAAAGAGATATTAGGGTCACACGGGGGAAATCCTTTGGATAGATTTGGGGGTCTGAACCTGCTCTACAAGGAATGTTAAGAACAAACGGATAACAGAGTCTTCACACAGTATCAGATGAATATGGCACCATTGGCTGGGAAAGAGGGTTGATTTAAAAAATCAATAGATCAAGAGAGGGAAACTGAGAGGGTCAAGTTTAGGGTTTAGGGTGAGGGCATGCAAGCCTGGTCTACAGCCATAAGAATTGGTAAAGTAAAAAAAAGCTGATTTCTTTGCTCTGACCCTTTACCCAAGCATAGGAAATTTATGGACAGTGCTTAAAAATACTGAGTTAGAATAATTTTACATAGAGTATAGCCGTTTATTTCATTAGTTTAATTTCTTGAATTTCTGTATTTTGAAGCTGCATCACAGCCATAATATTTTCTCTTTCTATGCGTCGCTATCAAGCTTTCAGTCTACCTCATGTCATTTGAATAGACACTTTAGTTATCTCATGTGTGTCTCTAGGCCAACAGATCAATTAGCTATTATTCCCTGCTCTAGCAAACTCGTGCTGTTTTATTGTTGACTGCCCACTGATTGTTTAATATTTTTGTGTTCAAATAAAATAAAATTAGCCTTTTTACTTCATGCCCTTAGGGCATGTGGGTAAGTGCCTTTTGTATTTATATTGCAAGTGCTGTGGTGTTGTACATTCATCACTCCTCTGTGTAGAATATAAAAAAAGAAAACTCCTTCATAGAATTGAAAAAGATTTGAACCTAAATTAATTTGAGTAATATTAGATTACCAAAAGCTTATAATGTGAAAAAAATTTGAATTATTTTTTGCAGAAACAATAGATAAGGGTTTTTGTCCCCCTTTCACTAAAACACTCATCCTTTTTGTCAAACACTCAAACACTCATAGAAACAGACTTTTTTATGGGGTAGGTAAAGCACAAAAGTGCTATAAACAGTTGATAAGAGTGTGGGAAAAGGTATAAATAGTAAGATAAATAGTTCGTAGCTCGATCACGGAATTCGTTAATCGTGTGTGGTTCCTGGAACGCATTGACCGCAAAGTATGAGGACGCACTGTAAATGCACAGACAATTTGATTTTAATCTCACAAGATATTTGCTTCATAAAGTTACAGACTACAGACTGTTACTTTATCTTCAGTCAGCACTTTGCCATTAATCTGGAAATCCAATGACTTCCAGCTCAGCACATTCCCTGGAGTGAAATTTCGATCATCCACGTAGTTGTGGATCTCACAGGGTGAAAGTATGTAGTTCCACATGTGTACATCAGACATCATGCCAAGAAAACACTGCTTTGAGTCGAAACCTCCCCCATGGGAATCTTGTTCCTGTGAAAATTAGAGAATTTTAATATGTAGCAAAGAAGAGCTCAGCACAATATTGGTATAACAATCTTTAAATTGAGACACACATTAAATACAACATTGTTCTATAAATCAGTTGTTGAAAGACCGTCAAAGTTCGTATTTATTTGTACCTGTCCCAAGATAATTATGGATGACCCTCTGATGGTTGATCCAGCGTTCATATATTTCCTTATCAGAAATTGTCCATTAAACCACATCTGCAGCAGACCAGTTGAAGAGTCCCATGTGGTGCAAATAGAGTGCCACATGTTCGGTTTGTAGTCCAGTCCTCGGTACTCTGCCCTTATATCTTTGATATGAGCCTCCATCTCCTTATTTGCTTCATCCCAGAATATCAGTATGGTATTGGCACTAGAGGATGTGGACATTGAGAAAAGGATGTGGTCCCTCCGGAGGTCTGTGAAAGACCTGTGGTATGAGATAATATTATCATGCTTGATACGTTTCAATTAGACATTCAACAGTTTGTGTTATGCATTTTACAAATTCATTTCTACCTGTGACAAACAGTAAAAGTGGTGAATGCTTGTATATTTGTAGTCAGCCTCACATGAGCTGTGTTGGATTGCTGAGGGAAGGTAAACATTTTACCTGACAGATCTGAAAATCAGATATTATGACAAAGTGAAATATGAATAATTACATTTTAGCAAAAGTAAATATTCAGCTGTTATTCCTGGACTACAACTTTTTATTCGTATATCTCTATTTCCTTTTTTAAAGTACAATGTGTGAGTAATTTAACTAAGACATTTTACATTACATTATTTAAGTTTGAAATGCTGTACTCGAACAAGTCTTTCGTCAAATGCACTTTTTTTTGACACAAATTCATATGTAGTAAATAATTGCTGTAAGAATAATTATCAGTGTGGAATCTTTGTGTGATACTAGTCATGAAAATGCAAAGTTACAGACAATCAAATTTGAAATGAACACATTTTTACTGTTTTTTTTTTTTAATTACTGTAATTTTGAATCCACTAAAAACAGCGAGCTGAAAATTGTCCAAAAAGAATGTAAAGACATTATCATTAGTTTGATATATTTGAAATATTCTGCTAAGATTTGTTTTATCATGAGAAATAGTGGAAAATATTTTCTTGCCACCATGAAGTATTAGTGGAAAACAAATATTCAGAAATAGTACGATAAAAAGTTAACATTATTGTACAAAGACATATAAATCTTTGGTTCAGTAAATTTTTACCTTGGATAACTGCTGAACATGTTGTCACCAAACAGAGCAGAGCTAAAACCTTCATCTAATACAAAATAAAGAGACAATCAGAATATGATTATGAATTTGTTCCAATTGTATAAATGTTAACATTAACATGAATTAATCAGTAAATAAATATGGATAAAAAAGTATAGAATATATTACTAAGTGTAGGTCTTACCTTAAAATCTGGGGGTTGCATTTGTACACAGACATGGGTGGGACCATCAGTTTTGCACCATTAGTGCTTCCCCATTTCTGTCCGTATGTTTCCTTCCTTTATGCAATTCAGCATTTCAAGCCATCAAATTCTTGAAATGAAAAAAATGTTTCCTCTGTTAAGTGTTTTCAATTGAATCAGCATAATTTATGCTGAAATGACATTAAATATACTATAGGTTCACATCAGTTGCTGGGGAACCAGGGCAATCTGATGAGAAATGGGTTACTGGAACAAGACACACATGAATGAATGAATGAAATTTATTTTGGTTATACATATTTTTCACATTTAAAAAAACAAAAAAACCCAAAATATATTTCAGTTGATAATAATTGATAATAATTAACACAACTTAATCACAACAACAACATCATCATTCATATAAATTGAATTATTCACCACTATCCAATGACTTCACCTCAGCAAATTTACAAACATTTATAACCATCAATTAACTGATATTTAATTTTTTTTCTTGAATTTAGACAGAATTTGTATCAACTTAAATTCATCTTCCAAATCATTCCAGAGTTTCACTCCTAGTACAGACACACATCTTTGCCTGACATTTGTTCTTGCTTTAACAGACTCAAATTGTAATAGACTTCGGAGGTTATATGTCCTTTTTCTTAGTTTGTAAAAGGATTGAATGGTTAAAAGAATGTCCTTATTTACAATTCGAAATACAATTTTTAACATATTTAACTTTACAATATCTACAAATTTCAATAGATTTGATTTTATGAAAGGTTCATCAGTACAATCATGAAACCCTACTTTATTAATTAGTCTTATTGCCCTTTTTTGCAATTTAATCAGAGGATCTATATATGTCTTATATGTGTTTCCCCAGATTTTACAGCAGTAGGAAAGATATGGAAGCACAAGTGGCAAATAAAAATTGTGCAGACATTTCTTATTCAATATGTATTTAGTTTTATACAATATATTTTATACAACAATACCAAATGTCTTTGATAATTTATTCCTGATATACTGTTTATGTTGCTTCCAGCAGATCTGATGATCTATGATCACTCCCAGAAACCTTGTTTCATAAACCCTTTCAATTTCAATCCCATTCCAAATCAATTTGACCTCTGTGCTTGACTTGTTGTATGCAAAAATCACGAATTTGATCTTTTTCTCGTTTAAAGATAACTTATTTAAATCAAACCATTTTTAAAATTTTATCAGCTCTGACTCCACCTGGCACATCAACTGAGAAATGTCCGGTCCTAAGCAACACATAGTAGTATCATCTGCAAAAATGACCAGTTTTAAAATTTCAGAAACTTTGCATATGTCATTTAGATACAAAATAAATAATTTAGGCCCCAAGACAGAGCCTTGGGGTATTCCACAGGTGATTTTTTTCTGTTGTGATGCTACTCCATTGATTTCCACATATTGATGTCTTTTTTAAATAACTTTTCAACCAACAATTTACAACTCCTCTGATCCCATAGCAGTCGCATTTCTGTAAAAGTACATCATGGTCAATAGTATTGTATTGGTTTAGGTATCTTTGTTCTTTGATACATTCTCAATAAAATCCCATTAATGCAAGGGATGTTGATCTATTGTTGTGGAATCCATAATGTTGATCACACAAAATGTTATATTTTTCCAAAAAACTGTCTAGTTGATTGATGAACATTTTTCTAATATTTTAGAAAATTGATCTAGTAAAGAAACCGGCCTAAAGTTGTTTACTTGTTGTTTGTCCTCATCTTTATAGATTGGTAGGACTTTAGCCAGCTTCATTTTATCAGGAAATATTCCATTTTTAAAAGAACTGTTACAAATGTAGGCAAGAGGCTTGACTATAGAGTGGATCACCTAATGCCAAGATTTTCATTTGCAACCTGTGATTGTGGTATTTGCCTTGCTAGACTTGGGCCTACATTAACAAAAAAATCATTAAATTCATTGGCAATTTCATTTGCATCACTGATTACTTTACCTTTATTTGTTATTTGTTTTTTAGGAATGTTTAGGGTTGTGTTGGTCAATCACTTCCTTAATGACTGACCAAGTTGCCCTAATATTTGTTTTAAACCTTTGGAGTTGCAGACTGTAGTAATTCTGTCTTTGTTCTCTTTTAATTGATGTCAGTTTGTTCCTATATTGTTTGTACTTTCTTTCATTTTCTGCTGTTGGAAAATGAATGAATGAATTTTTTTATATAGCATTTTTTTCTTTCTGCATGATTTTTCCAGTCCACTTGTCATCCATGGATTCTGTCTGCTTTTGTGTCTCACTTTAATTTTCTCAATTGGACAATAATAATAATAAATTGACAAAAATGTGTCAAGAAATAGGTTATATGAGTCATTAGTGTCTTCCACATAAACCTCACTCCAGTAATGGTCACTGAGTGCTGCTTTAAAAGCTTCCATTGCATTAGGATGTCTTATTCTCTGTAACTTATAAAGTTCTCCTTTCTTTATCTTTAAATTAAATTAAAATATGACAAAAACTGGCAAATGATCACTTGTATCTGTCAGCAATAATCCGCTCTTAAATTTTTGGTCAGTTAGATTAACAAAGATATTATCAATCAAAGTTGCACTGCTGCTAGTTATTCTACTTGGTTTAGATATTAAAGGGTACATTTCCATACTGAATATATTATTAACAAAATCTGTTGCTTTTACATGTTCAGAAGATTCAAGCAAATCAATATTAAAATCTCCACATACCAGCAGAGTTCTGTTTTTTATTTTAGAATATAATTCTAATATTTTTTTTGTTGAATTCATCAATGCATGATCCAGGAGTCCTATAAATACAAGTAATCAATATAAATTTCTTTACCTTTTCATCTCTTATTTCAACTGTCACACATTCCATTAGGTCATCAACCGAAAAAGTCATTATGTCCATGACTTTACACTGTATACCCTGTTTCACAAACAACTCCTCCCCCAATATTGTTATTCCTATTTTGCTTAAATAATTCATAATCTTCTAAGCTATAATTCAAACCTTTACTTTCACATAGCCAAGTCTCTCAAATGGAAGAGTGAGGTTACAGGGAGAAGAGATCAAGAAGGTGGAGGATTTTAAGTACTTAGGGTCAACAGGCCAGAGCAAAGGAGAGTGGGGAAAAGAGGTGAAGAAGTGTGTACAGGTAGGATGGAATGGGTGGAGAAAGTGTCAGGTGTGATGTGTGATAGAAGAGTTTCAGCTAAAATGAAAGGAAAGGTGTACAAAACTGTGGTGAGACCAGCGATGTTGTTTGGTCTAGAGACAGTGTCACTGAGGAAAAGACAGGAGACAGAGCTGGAGGTAGCAGAGATGAAGATGCTGAGGTTCTCTTTGGGAGTGACCAGGAAGGATAGGATCAGGAATGAGTACATCAGAGGGACAGCACATGTTAGAGGTTTTGAAGATAAAGTCAGAGGCCAGACTGAGATGGTTTGGACATGTCCAGAGGAGAGATAGTGAATATATTGGTAGAAGGATGCTGAGTTTTGAACTGCCAGACAGGAGGCCAGAGAAAGACCAAAGAGGAGGTTTATGGATGTAGTGAAAGAGGACATGAAAGCAGTTGGTGTGAGAGAAGAGGATGCAGAAGACAGGGTTAAATGGAGGCAATTGATTCGCTTTGGCGACCCCTGAAGGGAAAAACCAAAAAGAAAAGAAAAAAGAAGAAGTTAAAAGCCAACAAAAGCAAACGTCCTTGTATCAGTTCTTTAAAAAACGCTACGCAAAAACCACATCTGAGAGCGAACATGAACCAAAGAGGGCAAAAAATGATGAGAACAGCAGCTGAAAGGTAAATGACTGTCATATTTTTTCTTTACTCTATTCTTTGTTTTTTACATTATGCACAACTTATTTATTGTGCAATAATCTAATTGTAACATGTATTTGTTACATGTTTTGATGGATTTTTATGCTTTATAAACATTTACGTCTGAATTTTGGGGGGCTTGGAATGGATTAGGACACTGGCATGGATATATATATATACAGTATATACAGTACATATATACTGTGTATATATATATGCACAGTATATATATATATATATATATATATATATATATATATATATATATATATATATATATATATATATATATATATATATGCAAGTGTCCTAATCCGTTCCATGTCCCTCTCACCCTTGTAGGGTGGTATCTGTGTGTCATCCTCAAGCTCGGGTCCTCTACCAGAGGCCTGGGAGTTTGAGGGTTCTGCGCAGTATCTTAGCTATTCCTAGGACTGCGCTCTTCTGGACTGAGGCTTCAGATGTTCCAGGAATCTGCCCCAAGTGCTCCAACTACCACAGGGACCACATTAACCTTGATCTTCCACATACAGTATGTTCCAGCTGAGAGGGAGATATTGTCCAGCACTTTCATTGTAGCCCCATTGGGAAAATATTTTGTATTGTTGGTATTCTGATAATATTTAACAGGTAACTATTGAGGGCAGGAGAAAAGTATGAACTCTTCCAACACCAATTGCCTGAATTAATTCCACTGTAGCACACAAATCACATTAGCCACAGACAGGGACAGACAAACAGATAATCAAGGTACATTAAGTTAATCCTTAAGGAAGCATACAGTTGTTATTGGTGTTTATATTGGCTATGGTAATAATGTAGAAATGATCAACTCTCTTATTGGCACATATAGCATATTCAGCATAAAAATTCAAATGTACTGTATTCCTTGAATGCACAGTTGGAAAAGAGGTGAGGTAAACTCAGGGAAAGCAAAGTACCAAAATGAAAAACGTGAGGTACTCCAAAAATTAATATTGATGCATTATTATGAAAGGACACGCACAGTACAGGTATGTTAGGATCCTGGGTATGGTGCTTGCAATTATTTTCCATTTAATTTTGTAGCAATGTCCTTGTATCATTACTTCTGCTTTCCTTTTCCTATGTGTGTTTAATTTGTGTTTCCATCTAGATTTTCCCCCTACTGGGACTTTGTCTGATTGTTTTCTCCTGGCCCTAGTTGTCTGCATCTCTCCGTGCAGCCTGTCTCTCATTATCTTGTCTCTCTGTATGTATTTAGTCTCTGTGATTACTTGTGCCCACTGTCAGTTCATCTGTTTTGTAACCTGCTTTGTCACCTGTTTTTGCCACCTGCACAAACCCAATGTCTGCTTCTGGATTTTTCCGCCCAAGTTATTTTCCTTTTTATTTTTTGTAATTACCAAGTGTGACTTCCTTTTGCTTGCTCCATATACTGTCTGCTTTTGGGTCCTACTTTTGGGCTTTCCTTGACACAGTGTTTATTTAGATTGGTGGGAGTTGTATTATAAGAAACACAACAATCAATAATTTATGAATTTCGCATCTATGTGTTATCAATTCTGGTGTCTCCTAATTGTTAGGTCGATGCATCATCTTGTTCTGATAAGTGAAATCATGTCTGGTCATTCAGTCTCTCCCTAAATAAACTCTAAATTCCCAAACTAAAACATTTCATGCAACTGTACAATACTATGCAATGTTAGAAATCATTCATTCATTCATCCATTCATTCATTTTCTACACCCGCTTCATCTGCTGTAGCCTATCCCAGCCAACTGGGGGTGTGAGGCAGGGGACACTCCGGGTGCGACGCCAGTGCACCACGGGACCACATGTACACAAACAATCACATGCACACACACACTCACACCTACTGGCAATTTGAAGCTGTCCAATTCGCCTGAAGCACATGTTTTTGGGGGTAGGAGGAAGCTGTAGAACCCCAAGAGAACCCACGCAGACATGGAGAGAACATGTAAACTCCACACACAGCGGGAATGGAACCGCAGACTGCCGTGCTGTGCGGCGACAGAGCTACCCACTGTGCTACCATGCCGCCCGTCTTTTTTTTTTCTTGTGTTGTCCTATTACAGACTTGCTTGTGTTTGCATTTGTGTTCATGTATGCACTTTCTTTTGAATGCATTCATCTATGCGACATACTGCTTTGTGCGTGCTTGCATGTCCATATTTACAGATCAAGGCTTGATCCTTTTTGTCAAACAACTATCAGTTATCTTTGCTCCAGTTTCACTCCCTTCTGTGCTGTCACAACCAAATATAATATCCTCACTGCAAAGAACTTCAGTGAGGGAGCCTGTATGCTCCTTTTTCCACTGATTTGATGAGACCCACTTGTGACTGGGGAAAAGCCAGCATCTCAGAGAGAATATTAACTGGAGAGCAGCACAGATCAGCCAGAGGGATGAACCCTGGAGAAGGATCAGAGGAGACAACTAGACAGAGTACAATAAACTCAGCAGGGGCAAACTCTGAGCTTTCACTGAGCTTTCAGATAAGATTTTATATATATATATATATATATATATATATATATACACACACACACACACACACACACACACACTGTATATAGCAGTGGGAAAGAGAGGAAAGACAATGCTATTCAGTCACACTTAACCCTGTAAAGCCTGAACCGTAAAATAATTGTCCGAAAAATCTAATGTTATGATGATAAAGTCTTTATTGAAAATTTGATGAATTTGTAAAAAAAAACATGTACAGTATATATAAACACACACACACACACACACACACACACACACACACACACACACACACACACACACAATATTATAATATCAATATTTATCCCAGTTTGGGATAAATAAAGTATATCTATCTATCAATCATGATACATTTGGCTTTAAAGGGTTATGACTGATTCAGAGAACATGTCAGAGCATATAGCAGTTGGTTACAATAACGCAAAATACAATATACGATCACTAGTAAAGACAAAAAAAATCAAACAGCAGTGAGACTGAATCCAGAAATCAAGGTACAACGTCTATTGCTTAAACTCTTGTGATGTTGACCGAAACACAAACAAGACACCTGTGTCAGAAGTACAGCCTGTAACAATACTGGATCTCTGAGTATGGTTCATTCAACTTTCGTGGCAAAAATGCACAATCTTACAAAATTTAAGTTCACACAAAATGCAATATGTCTTCTTTATTATATATGATGTAGGTCTGAAGTAAAATGAAAACCTACAAAATGCAATACAAAGAAAGTGACTAAAGTAGACATTGAATCACATCAATACATGATGTAGAACTTTGCAAAGATGTTAAGTCGCTTTCACTAATCATAACAGTTCTATGTTAATAATGATAGCTTGCTATCATCCGCTGGATTAGTCCTCTCCCAGCCTCGTCGAATGCGGGTGAGGCTGCGATCCACACAGGGCAGGATGATCAGCTGCTTGAGTATAAGGACCAGGGTAGGCACCACCATACTGAGCATGTAGCCTGGGGGAGTGTACCATTTGTAGCTTGAGGGATTAAGAAACCTGCTCCAGCCATACAGGTAGGTGTGAAAGGTACAGAAGAACAATGTGAGGTATCCCAGCTTGGACTGGAAGAAAGAAAAAGAAGTTAAGTAGTACATATTTCAAATACTCAATAGGTACACATTCAGGCAATCACATTGTACTAATACACTCAGTAGATAGCAGACAGCAGTAGATCAAGATGGTGTATACACATACACACTTTTATTCATAGTAAATTAACAAAATCTAATGTGTGTGGAAAATATTACACCCATCAAATTATATTTGATAAATAACTTAACATTTTGAGCACTGTTCTAATTTGCGATGGAATAAAAAGGGGTGGGGGTGGAATATGAAAATGAGCTTGACATGACCCAGTTACATTTATGAATGAGGTTGTTCCCTGTGGTGAAGCTGATTTCATTTTCACACGGTCAAAGTGGAAAAAGGGTGGGGGCAAACTGTTTTTATTTTTTTAAATTTCTGAAGTAATTAGTGACGATGTGGTCTGTAGTCAGTTACGAATCATGTGATCACCTGTTCCAGCCAGACATCACCACACCTGTTGTTGCTTATAAGACTGGACCAATCAAATGCTGTCAAAATTGAAAGAAAATATGAGTGACCTTCCAGATTTGCTGGAATATGATTGGCTCAGTTACTTCCATCTGAAAGGGCTTCCAACTGCCTGACATTTGTGCATTGATTGTACCTGACAAAAAACAAAGACTAGAAGAGGTGACTGTTGTGGACCAGGATGTAGCAAAGATTAGCCAGGATGAAGTGAGGAGAGCACTGAAGAGGATGAAGAGTGGAAAGGCAGTCGGTCCTGATGATATACCTGTAGAGGTTTGGAAGTGTCTAGGAGAGGTGGCAGTAGAGTTTCTGACTGGGTTGTTCAACGGGATCTTAGATAGTGAGAAGATGCCTGAGGAGTGGAGGAGAAGTGTGCTGGTGCCCATTTTTAAGAACAAGGGAGATGTGCAGAGTTGTGGCAACTACAGAGGAATAAAGCTGATGAGCCATACAATGAAGTTATGGGAAAGAGTAGTGGAAGCTAGACTAAGGGCAGAAGTGAGCATTTGTGAGCAGCAGTATGGTTTCATGCCAAAAAAGAGTACTACAGATGCAGTATTTGCTTTGAGGATGTTGATAGAGAAGTACAGAGAAGGCCAGAGGGAGCTGCATTGTGTTTTTGTAGATCTGGAGAAAGCTTATGACAGGGTGCCCAGAGAGGAACTGTGGTATTGTATGAGGAAGTCTGGAGTGGCAGAGAAGTATGTTAGAGCGGTGCAGGACATGTATGAGGACTGTAAGACAGTGGTGAGGTGTGCTGTAGGTGTGACAGAGGAGTTCAAGGTGGAGGTGGGACTGCATCAGGGATCAGCTCTGAGCCCCTTCTTGTTCGCTATGGTGATGGACAGGCTGACAGACGAGGTTAGACAGGAATCTCCATGGACTATGATGTTTGCAGATGACATTGTGATCTGCAGTGAGAGTAGGGACGAAGTGGAGGAGAAGCTAGAGAGGTGGAGGTTTGTCCTGGAAAGGAGAGGGATGAAGGTTAGCCGCAGTAAGACAGAGTACATGTGTGTGAATGAGAGGGACCCAAGTGGAAGAGTGAGGTTACAGGGAGAAGAGATCAAGAAGGTGGAGGATTTTAAGTACTTGGGGTCAACAGTCCAGAGCAATGGAGAGTGGGGAAAAGAGGTGAAAAAGCGTGTCCAGGCAGGATGGAATGGGTGGAGAAAAGTGTCAGGTGTGATGTGTGATCGAAGAGTTTCAGCTAAAATGAAAGGAAAGGTGTACAAAACTGTGGTGAGACCAGCGATGTTGTTCGGTCTAGAGACAGTGTCACTGAGGAAAAGACAGGAGGCAGAGCTTGAGGTAGCAGAGATGAAGATGCTGAGGTTCTCTCTGGGAGTGACCAGGAAGGATAGGATCAGGAATGAGTACATCAGAGGGACAGCACATGTTAGAGGATTTGGAGATAAAGTCAGAGAGGCCAGACTGAGATGGTTTGGACATGTCCAGAGGAGAGATAGTGAATATATTGGTAGAAGGATGCTGAGTTTTGAACTGCCAGGCAGGAGGCCTAGAGGAAGACCAAAGAGGAGGTTTATGGATGTAGTGAAAGAGGACATGAAGGTAGTTGGTGTGAGAGAAGAGGATGCAAAGGACAGGGTTAGATGGAGGCGGTTGATTCGCTGTGGCGACCCCTGAAGGGAAAAGCCAAAAAGGAAAAGAAGAAGATTGAGCCAAACTGACAGAAACTTTCTGTGTTGGTTTGCTGTGACCACTGTTAGCCAGGCCCTTGACGAGGGATAACCCAGCAATAAAAACATGACAAATGTGCACTATTGCCTGGCATGGTGAAATAATGTAGTAAAATAATTCAGAGGAATAGCCACTTGTCATGATTATTATATTTCTTTTTTGTGTAGAATGGTGCAGCAGTTGCAGATCAAATGTGAAGCAAGTGAACTTCTATTTATTCCAGCTGCTTCTGATTTAATCATCATTGTTGTTTTTTATGATTCTACGATTTTTACTATTGTTTTGCCATTTGTCTTATTACTTTGTGCTACATTAAACACATTTATGTATTATCTGTAGGGTTTATGTTGACTTAGGGTTGTCTTTGTGTGACGGCCCACAAAGAGAAAACTAGATCAAGGTCAAATTTCAACTTTTGTACATTTTTTGCACATATCTCAGGAACCGGATAAGATAGAAAGATGAAACAAAAGGCGTTATATTCAGGGAGGCAAGGGGATGAAATTAAGATCACAACCTTGACCTTGGAAAACTAGGCCAATGTGAAATTTTCACTTTTGTATCTTTTTAGGTACACATCTCTGAAATCTGATGAGATATAATCACAAAACAAAATGCAACATTTTCAGGAAGCCAGAAGCATCCTGGGATGTTGCCTTGTTATTAACTGTTGTTGCCTGAACCTGAAACAGAGGACTGATGTGGATAAGGCAAGATTATTGATTACTTGTGTTCTCATGCAGACGAGGCATCAAAATAGTATGAAAAGGCAGCGTCTGGTTCAGCGTGAGGTGGGTTTGGAACACATGGAGATGAAGATGAGATGAGGGCTTTAATTTGAAAGCATGCTTGGTCTCTATTAATTTTGATTTTTTTTTCTCAATATCTTCAGCAACCCCCTAGAAAGGTATATGTAATATCTACATATAGTAGTAGTATAGTTAAGACATTATGAAAACACAGTAAGTCACATACTGTCAGTCATAAAAGAAAAAAATTGTGAAAACCATATTGAGCTATATAGCTCAATATGGTTACGTCACTATGGTTACCATGTACAATGTCTCTTGAAATTAATATATCCCTTAAGGAGAGTGACAGCCTGGAAGCATGTATATAATGTTGTAGGGGAACAGTGCAAGGACATAGTTTATGAAGGCCAGCCAAGCCATAGCGAAAGGCCAAGTCATGGCTCATGTCATAGAAGTGACAATGTCTTCTCAAAGTGTGGTGGTTGCTATGGAGGCACTAAATTTGATTGACCATGAAAGCATCTTGAAACTACTCCTGTTGAACTAATTTGCTTTCTGTCTGCAAGAATGTGTGAATGAATGTTTAAAAAAATAATGGTATATGATTGTAGTTCACGAAAAGCTCATTAATATGGTTGAATGTGCATGATCAGCTGGAGTGTATTGATTTTCTGAGATGAATAAGCAACTCGGACAGATTGAACCGTAAAGATGCAAGGTCAATGTAAAGGTCTCTCCACTATAGTAGAGAAAGTATTATATATATGATAGAGTATTTTTGCTGAAGCTCATATATGATGCTATGCACATATGCTTAATCTTGTTTAGAAATACACCATAAGCATTGTGATACACACAGCATCTCCCTTTTTCCCATGTGAACGATATTGGCATATTCATCAAGGGGTCACACAAACATATGTACAGTATATGTGGGAGAAAGTGAGATATGAGATGCAACACAGATACTATATACAATCCAGAAGACTAGATGATGGGCCAACAGCCCGCTGCAAGATATTTGGCTGTATTTGGGGAACCAGGCAATGTCTTGTTTGTTGATTTATTAATAAGACTGAAATGTTTAGCAAAACAGTCTCTGAAATGTCCAAGCATGAGTTTAGGGATGATTGAGTCCATACTGAAGAATGACATGTTGCTGATACTTTCTGATATATCCAGACTAGGGGCATGGTCATAATTGGTGCTCATATTCTTTTAGTGGGTTCAAAACAACCCAAAACCTTGAACCAGAGACAGAGGCCCAAGGTAGCAGGGAAGGAATACTTCTGCAATTTGATAACCAATACCTGGTCGTTTTTACTGCATCAGAAGTAACTTTTCAACAAATTGGTCAATTTGTAACCTGGTGTGATACTCACAAACTGAAATTGGAAATGTCTGGAGGTCTACAGCATTTTTTGACTCTCTTTGAAATACAACACTTTATCACTGCTAATGTTGCAACATTCCTTTTCTGGGATGGAGAATTCATCAAAGGTTCATTGCTGCCCATAAAGAAAATGATATACCCTTCATGTTGCTCACTTGCGATGATTGTGTCTATTACTACTCTGTTTGCCTAAAGAAGTAATGTTGGTGTTTTTATCTACTCTTGAAATTCAACCATGTTGAGTGCCAAGACTTGGGATTTTGGTAATTCTTCCACACTTTCTTAAAAACATGTTTATGCTCCTGTCTGACAAACTAAACAGATAACGTTCCAAGATGTAAACAACTATTTTCGATTTCAACTGAAATCATTCTCGTCAGTCCTAGCTCGAGTCTTTCCTATTGGACATTGAACGCCACAACAAATACCTTCACTAATATTTAGATTTCTGAAAGGTCCAGAAGCTTCTGTAAATCTCCATACAAACTGAACTTTAGCGACCTGGAGCATAAACAATGTGAAACTACTGGCAGTACACAGATTTTCATAATGCATTTTGATATGTCTGCTGGGGGTGCATTGTAAGTGGATTCCAACTGAGTCTCTTTAATATTGTGAGCATGTTCGTTAACTGAATCATCAATCTGGGTGTCATTTGCACAAGAACAATGTGTAGAGGTGAGATAATCAGTTGTCTCAGATTCCCAGTGAGCTTGTTTGGATTCATTTTTACCACAAGATGACTAGTGAAACATCAAGAAAAATGGGTGTACAAATAGATAATATGATTGCCTGCTACTTAGTCATCTTTCTTGGGACAAGTGCCAAAATGTGAGTGTAGAAGAGCATATACATAGAGGTATATTAAATTGAATAACAAAACTGTAACTCAGTTTGATATTTGATAAGTACATACTGTACTCTCATTCCTTCATGTAACCCTCAGGTATTCGATCAAATTGTCATGAGCTGCATCGCAACAATATTTTGCGTTCAATAAGGTGTCACTGTATGTATGACATGAATCATAAATGCACGGAAATACCCACCTGTATGAAGCTGAACTCTCTCCAGCTGAGAGCATTACTGACAGACGGTAGAGAGGTTATTCCCAACAGCAGAAACAGGCCAAATCCCAGAATCCCCGTGGCATAGAAAGAGTCTGAGCGCCAGGCCACAGTGGTATCTAACTCTGTTGTTTGGTTTTCCTTGAACTTAAGTGACAGAAAACACGACAGAACAATGTTTTAACTATTTTTGTCATGTAGGAAATAAAATTTGATCATCCCAAGATTACAAAACAAACTACAAAAAAAACAAAATTACAAAAAAAAAGTTGCTCATTGGAGGTGCACCATGAAGGAGCTGCCTGCCACTTTACCTCCTCCTCACCTGCATGCCCACAGGCCCCTTGTGTGTGTGTGTGTGTGTGTGTGTGTGTGTGTGTATGTGTGTGTGTGTGTGTGTGTGTGTGTGTGTGTGTGTGTGTGTGTGTGTGTGTGTGTGTGTGTGTGTGTGTGTGTGTGTGTGTGTGTGCTACAGGCCTGTACACACTATATAGATGCATGTAACTATTAAACTGTGTTTAGAGTGGAGTCTTAATTTCCCTTCAGGTATTAATACAGTTAAGAAAATAAAATAAAATTAAAATTAAATCAAATTTTAATACAAACACAGACATAACATAGCTTATGTTAAAGTTGGTGGTGAGCTTACCTTTAAAATTGTGCTGACTGCAATCCTGTGTCTCACATAAAATCTAGAGACAAAAAATGTAGAACATAAAATTCTAAATAACTAGTAATTGAATGAACATATGCACAGCATTTGGATTATATGAGAACCAAGTGGCTGAGAGAATCAACAACACAATGAAATTTTCAATGAAAGAGTACAAGCAATGCTGTTATTGAAAAGTGTTTAGTGTTGACAATCATACTAATACATAAAACACAATTAATTCAAACTTTTTATTTTGTACTATTCATAGCCTATGCCTGATGAATCAGGTGCCAGGTTCTTCGGTGCATATAGGATGGATATGAGTGATGCAATCTAATGCAACTGTGCTGCAACTGAATTTATGGATCTGCCAACCTGTAAGTAATTTGCGTGGCAGAAATGAATTTCTGACATGACATGAGCTTGAGCATGTGCAGCAGCAAGTGGCAGTCACATCTGTCCTGCCAAATACCCAAAAGAGGAAGATAAGCTTCACTGATCAGAGCACCCCATTGCCTTCACTCAAATATCAAATGTTGGGGTTAATGTTTGAAAACTACTTTAACATTGTACATTGGCACCTGGCCCCATGGAGACTCAGTCCTCTGGTCTCAAGAGACTCCATCCAGCCCTCTCCAGAGACTTGACCACACTAATCCCTAGAGACATCACTGTCCAGATCTCCAGGTATTCTTACAGCATATAAAATTTCCATTTTAAATAAATAAATACATGACTGTAAAGACAAATATCATACACCTAAATGTCAAATGTGAAAAAAATAAAACAGGACTACCCAACTTTTTAACTTAAACCTTATACTAGTGCAGTTGTAAACAAGCCATAATGCCCAATAGTAAGATGGAGAGCATCCAGCAGCAAAACGTACCAGCATCCTCTGCTTGCAAGAGCAGCAGCAACTCAGTTCACTAAGTTTTGAGCTGGGGACCAGAGGGTGGCCGGTTCAAGACCCGTGCCACTGGCTTAGTGGAAAGGTACCAGCTCATCTCCCGAGCACTGCCGAGGTGCCCTTGAACAAAGCACCATCCCCCTTATAAGTTACTCATTGGGGTGCACCATGACCGAGCTGCCGGCTGCTCTACCTCTACTCTGCATGCTTATAGGCCCCCTGTGTGTGTGTGTGTGTGTGTGTGTGTGTGTGTGTGTGTGTGTGTGTGTGTGTGTGTCATGGGTCTGTACACACATATACCCTGCATGTGATTAACATAGACTAACACTAGAGTGGAAAAATAATTTCCCTTTGGCGATTAATAAAGTTAATTTAAGCTTAATCAATGAGCTATTTCCACAACCAACATGTTTGTACTGTTTGCATTACTTTCCAGATATGCATCTCATGTCCCTGCTTGGTTCTGTGCCTCCCACATCAACAGTAACATTGGCTGAGGGTAAGGGATAAGAATACAGAAAATGCTATTATTTTACAAATTGTTTGAATTAATCAGCAACTCCAGTATCTACTCAGGAAGAATGGGAATGATTTTAATACTGAAAGGGTTTCAACAAATTCATTATAAAAAACAAAGAATTTTTCTAGATTATTATTTCAGGTACAATCTACCTTATCCATAGCTCCATCCATTTTCTTGTAGACGAGATGATCGTAGTCATCTACAGTCATCTACAGCTGCTTATCTACCTAGCTGGTCACAGGTCTGCCGGAATAATCTAAGATGGCTACGGGCAAAAGGTGGAGTACAACCGGGATGAGATGCAAGATCATCACAGGGCCACATGAAAGACAAACTACCACTCACGCTCCCAGTCACACCTATGGACAAATTGGTGTGACCAATTCACCTAAGATGCAGTTTCAGTTTCAATAGACTCATAAGCCGCCACCACCACCAGTGTTTGTCCTTTGAAGGGGGATTTATTATGCTTCCGCTCAGGGCAGATGTCCATCGATCATAATCTCACTGATGTGCATATATGTCTTCGTGCTAAATATGCCAATATTGTTCACATGGGAAAAGAGGAGATGCTTTGTCTATCAAAACACTTAAGGTGTATTTCTGAACAAAATTAAGCATATGTGCATAGCATTACATATAAGCCAATATTCTGACACCTTAATTATCTCATATTGTCTGCCGTTATGGATAATTATCTTGTTTTGTCTCTGACAGTCCTGAATAGACTACAAAGATGAAGAAATGCTCACATGGAAGCAGTTTGTAGGAAAATTCTCATGTTCAATGTATTTTAGAAATACTTCTCAGTATGATGGTTTTCAACACCTGAAATTACTGCAATCAAAAGGAACATATTGAAAACAACATCTCTTCACAAAAGAAAAGTGGGTTCAACTCTAACCATAGCTCTTATCTACCTAAAACTCTAACCCTAACCATGGTATTCAAGCCTTTATGAAGAATTTATTGTAGGATGATTTTATTCTACAAGTTCTTGATAAAGTGGCCAACACATGTACTGTATACTGTTTACAGTTTTGAGTACTTTGTTTTAGTTATACTGAAGAGTATAAATAATATATGGACATACCTTAAGGGGATGACTAAACTGTAGAGCACATGGAGAGAAGCAAATCCAAGGGCTAGCAGTCCTAGCTGTTTCCTGCACAGCATCCACCGATCCAGCCAGTCAGGGAAACGTCTTAAACAAAGAGATTTGGAATAGAACAATTCATTATGTAAAATTTTACTCCTGTGTTGTGCTGTTCTGTACATGGTAGCGCATATGACGTCTTGATGTCTTACTGATATTTGGTCCCTCTATAAAGTTGAACAAAGGCAGCTATAACACCAGGCAGGTAACACAGAGACAGCATAATGAGAGACACAATGGGACACACCTAAATACAAGGAATAAAGAAAAAACAGGGCACTGTCAGATCATAAGTGCTTTATGAAAATATAAAGATTTCCTTAGAACACACCTTACATTGAGGAACAAATAGTAATTTACACCTAACATTTCATACCTGGTTGGCCAAAGACAACATGATTCGGAAGGACCTGTCTTCCCCTCGTTCAACATAAGAGTAGACAATATCTCTAATGAGCAGATAGAAAAACAAAACAGTGGTGAGGCCAAAGGCCAGCCATAGTGGCAGCTTCCACTCTGGGAACAGCTGCAGGGGAAAGTCCTCCAGCTCTCTGGCTGCAGTCAGAACACCCCTGTCCAGAACAGCAAAGCCCAATTTGGTTGCCACTTCTGTAACTGCCTGCTTCGCTTCAGCACTGCTTCCACACAGATACACCTAGGGTATGAAAAAAGTCGTAGTCTTTAAATTACATGAAATCTTCTGTGTAATAAGTGCATTATTTTCTATTTAGGTATTAATTGTGAATCATTTGCACATTCAAGGATGAAGTAATGACTGAACATATAAGTTCCTTAACATTATGTGTCATCCTGAAAGTATAAAATTTTGTTTTAATGAAGCCAGTGAGCTCAACAATATGTAGCCATGACCTACTGTATGAGCTGTTACTGATTGCACTCCACATGCACCAATGCCTATACATGTGCCCAGGCTACTATGACAAACACGTACGCACGCACGCACACACACACACACACACACACACACACACACACACACACACACACACACACACACACACACACACACACACACACACACACACACACACACACAGAAACATACACTCCTGTGTAGTTTTCATCATCCTCTGGGATTGCACATCCAGATCAAAATGAAACAAAAAAACCCACATATGCTCTAGCTTTGCAGTACAGCATAAGCGAGCAAAGCGTATGATGGGAGCTCAGATCTAAGAGAGACTGGGGAGTTAATTGATTCAAGGATACATCAGAGATGGCATTCACACCAAAGACTTGAGGCTGAGCCCTTAGATTTGGCATATTTTACTTAGATTTGGTCTGTTGAAACCATTCAATTGAGTTGATATAATTTAGTGTGAAACATTTTTATTTCTAAAAGAGGTTATTATTTTGTAACTTGTTGGTCAATGCCTCATGGTGTGTACACATCAGAGAACATATTAGAGAACGTTGATGAATAGGGGGCAGGAGATGGACTCGAGCTACACTTGTGATGGAATGGGGGGGGGGGGGTAATTGGGACGACGTGGCTCCATGTGCAGTTCTGGTTTTTTATATTTTTGCTTGTTTAAGTATTGTATTTGTATGTAGGTTTAGTTGTGTATTACAAACAAACCAAGGTATAATTGAGAACGACGTAACTCAACATAGCCGAGGTATGCCTGTATATGTTTTCCTTGTTTTTTTAGTTCTTATAGTTTTTGTTTGGATAAGCATTTATAGGTTTATATGTGCTCTTATGTATTTGTCTAGTGGTGTACTTACAGTATATGTCCTCAGTTGTGTATCTGTGGTCTCTGTTGTTTATCTTGTCTCTTATGTGCAACTATTGTCTTTTGTATACTTATGTGTTTATCTGTATTTGCTTGTTTTTTCATTGTTGTGTTGTCCCTCTGTCCATCCGTCCGTCCGTCCGTCCGCCTATCTATCTATCTGTCCATCTGCCTGTCTGTCTGTTTAACTTATGACACTTGCAGTTTTGTGTTGGACGAAGACTTTGATGAGTGATGATGAATGGCTCTTTTCAAAACTGTCACATTTAAATTTTCCTAATTATCAGGAGAACCCAGTACTAATTTGCCTTTTTAAGACTGACAGATTTTTTTGACAAAAGATGAGACATACAGCACATCACATAGAACACAAACGGCACCTGTTTATTGGCATCTGAGGGTCCATTCTGCAGGCCCCAGGCAGACAAGGTGTTAAAGGCTTTCACCACCTGGGCTTCAGGGATCAGCCTGGACAAAGAACAACAATTTCTGTTTTGCTTCATAATCTGGCAGTGGCTGGTGACTCAAACCACATGGTCCATGACATCTGCCTATGTTTAAGCAAATACATAAAGGCATAATTTTCTCTTACTTTTGCAGATATTCAGCATTGGTTTCTGGATACATATTCTTCTTTAGGTTGTTGCTGACATCTATTAGCACCTTCAAATAATAAATAATAATAATAATAATAAATTAATAATAATAATAAATTACATCAGTAATGAAGATAAAAGGCAATGAACTCAGCACCCATGATATTACTGACAAACATTTGATCAAGCAGCCTGGTACCTTTCCCTTGAGTTGATTTTTAAGTGTCTCCAGAATGTCATAGTTTTCTCTGTGAATACAAAGAAAGATCACTCTGGCTGACTCGGCTGCTGCAGCATGGCTCCTCACCTGCACAATGCACACAAATACAGCACTATTGTCATAACCATTAAATGTTGTAACACAATCTGTAATGTTCTGTAACAGTTAAACTAATATTGTATGAAAAACAAAATGTTTCAGAGAGCTGAAATATCGACCACAACTTTTTGTTCAAATGCAAACACATTATGAGTGACCTTGTCTGGCTCAGTCAACTTTGAAACGACAAAACCATTATCATTATATTTTAGAAGATCGAGAGCCAGCATGTAACACAGGTTCAGAAGGATTGACTGTTAATTACAAAAATAAAAGAAGTAGCGGAAGCAATTTAATAGAGTAATTTAAAACAGTTTTACCTCAGCTCCTTCAGGCAGGGGGCCACAGCTGTGGGGTCTGCGGCTGCCATAGATCACCTTGTAGCCAGACTGGAGCAGCCGCTGGCCCAGAGAGCGTCCGAAGTCCCCCGTCCCAAAGATACACAGCAGCTCCTGCACCGGGACAGTGGCTGCGCCCAGAGGACCCATTGACACACACTCTGGCTTCACCTCATTTGACGTGCCACTCGGTCTGTCAGCCGACATGGTTTCAGTCTGACACAAACAGCAAAGATATCTACTGTGAACAAAACACTCCACCACGTTATCTGTCGGAGGTAGACAGCTGCACTGAAAGATGACTGACTACTGTGTCCAGACTCAAGGCAGATGTAGGAAAATAATAGGCTTCAGCTCTACCTGGAGACGTGTCGGCAAATCAGCTATCTGCCCCTTAGGCCAGAGCGTGTGTTCTTTTGAATCACTCGGTCTCTGGACAGACACATTTTTCAGTCAGTCAGTATTTGTATTGGCCCATCCCCCCTCCCTGGCTCAGAATGGGGTCTGTGTAAACTGGGAATCTCCACAGTTTAAGTTGGAAGGCAAGTGTTTGTGAGGGAGCAGCTATGTTCTCTCTGTTCAGAGTGTGTGTTTATGGCTGAGTGTGAACGTACTGTCCTAGGAAATGTGGCAAAACATGAAATGTGCTCTTCCTCTGACGAATCAAGTGATGCAACGTTGGAAAAACAACACTAAAATTATTCAAACTCTGCCAAAACTTACTGCTATCGCTGTACTCATTAAGAAACACACAGAAAAGGAAGATAGAAAAATGAGACATGAACACATAAAGGAAATTCACATGTGGAAACCACAATCAGTTCTCCCTGAATGGAGCCGTGGGAGAATGATATTTTAATTGTAGCTCATCTAATCTGAGCTGCTCAAAATTTCTAGGCATTTACACAGTGCGAAACAAAAGCAATGAAAGTGATAACATCTTCAATCAGTGTCTTATATTAAGCACAGATTGTACAGCTGAAGTTTTAGCTGTGAAGCAATATCCAAAAGTCCAGGATACAAACACAGCACTGGAATTCCCCCAGTTCTCCCCCTTCCTCCCAACTTTCCCTGATTATTAAAATGACATGAGGGTAACATGTCCAAACGAGTGCATATTTACTTTGACATTGTGCCAAACAAATGGCATGTGTTATTTTCTCAGGGGGTCATTATCCATGCAGTGAATGAACCCAGTCAGTCATTGACATGATGGTCAGCAGAGGCACTTTTTCACACAAAGCCAAGAATTACAGTCTAATCTACACTCATCTGTTGCCCGTGTGAGTAATTTATGTTCTTAGCCTCATAAGTTGGCCTCTGACTTGAGCCCTTTTCATTTTCCCAGAGGACCAGAATAGCTCCAGTGTTCAGGGCTGAGGTCAACCACAGGCCTAGTGACCTGTCCTCCACTGTAATTACTTTCTGGTTGTATGTTACAACCGAGTTAGTTATCTCCTTGAACACCAAAGAAAAGACTCAGGGATGTCAAGGAGTAAACAAGATATCGTCAAGCACTTGTTTGCTTCATACAAAACAATCAAGCCTTGAGCAGTATGGGCGGTTTTCTAATGACAAAACTAAACTAAAAGGAAGCTGCAATAAGACATCAGATGTCAAATCTGGAAAAGCCCACTCTCAAGCAAGAGTAATGACTGAATCAAACAGCATTCCATCCTATGGTCTTTCCATGATTTGCTATACTCTGCAATAACTGATGGTCTAAGCAAAATGACTGGTGCATTAGAGCCACAAGTCTATGCTAATGGATTCTGGTGCTTGAAATGGGGTTTACTGATGTGGTGTCCCACTTTATAAATCATTGTACCATGGAATCAAAATTATTTTTATGTTTTTTTGGTTGTGGCATAGTTTCTCTTTTATGGCTGCCCAAGTAACTCTTAAAACTATGACTGCATTTTTGAAGATGGATTGAAGCAAAAGGAAGGTATGTATGAGTTATGCAGTGAAAGGGGTTATAAGAACAGATGCTCCCAAGTTGATGGATTACAGGACGCATGAATAACTATTATTCAGTGGAAAACTTATCAAGAAGTACATTATTAATAACCGACAGTGGAAATTTTGTGACAAAAAGATTTGTTTGTTGTGCACTACAAGTTGTACTGGTGTTTGAATAGTACCTTCAGGGTTTCTTCGGTATCGGTAGTTGGAATCTGAGAAACAGTGATGCTGCGGGCAAGAAAGGAGACCAAGAAACATGCTGGTCTGAGGCCGATGTTTGTGTTTGCCTCTTTTCACTTCACTGCCTCTAGATGACACATCTGATGTTTGTGTCTTCCTTGAGGCACAGGGTGTCCTCATAAAGCCCCCTCAGCTATCTTTTTGAGGTTATGTTTTGGGTTCGCAAGCCATGTCCTGACACATTCAAAAAGGCCACATATAAAAACAGCTTCTCTTAAGGCAGATATATGAAGAGGTCTGGCTGAAAAACAACACTCATATTGTATAGTCTAATGATCTGCCAAGACAATGGCTAAAGATTTCTCTGTAGAGATTTTAAATGAGTAAGAGAAGAAAATAAAAGTCCATCTGTCTGGTTGGCAGCAGATGATTTATTTTGTGAAACTTATCTTGGCTTTATGCCAGAATCCAGAGTAAGAGCTTACAACCTGTGCAATTCACTTTCTATCATTGTCGTTGTTCTTCAGATTTACAGTGAAATCTCCCTACTGACCCCTACTGCACTGGTCCTTGATGACCAGCCTGTAAAGTTAATGGGACAGATCCAATTCGTCTTGTAACACACTTCACCCACACACAAAAGTCATGCACTACCACACTTTCTCTCTTCCTCACACATCTTCCTGTTTCTTCCTGTCTCTTATAATGCAGAACAACATCATAGTCTCTAATATTTGGGGACTTACTGACTGACTGAGTGACTGAGCAGCAGTTCTTGGACATTATTTCCATTATTTCCATATTGGACATTATTTCCACTTAACAAAACAGATTTGACCACTTCTGCATTCTCATTTCCTTGTCTTCAAATTAATCATTTGCACATATCTAGCACACAAATAGTCACCATGTACACTTTGGACATAGTTTGCTACTCGTATGATTTTATAGGTCACAACCAGAAAACTTTGTTTTGGTTTGTCCCGTTAGCAGTTGCGACAGCATCTTGTTTTTTTTTCGCATTTTAGATGAACGCTCATATTTGTTTGGCAAAGTGTTTTATGCCAGATTCCCTTCCTGTTGCAACCCTCTGCATTCATCCAGGCTTGGTGCCGGCCTACACTGGCTTGTGTCCCCGTTGGGCTGCAGATATCTGGGATTGAACCTGGGCAGCATACATGCGAAGCATGGGCTCTACCACTGAGCTACGTCCCCAAATTCACAATGATGCATGTTCAGCCTTAATGTTCTGGGGTAATTGTCTGTGGCTGTGTTGTCTTTCAAATATGTACTGGCAAACCTCGGTTTCTGACCACAATTCGTTCCGGAAGGCTGGTCGAATACCGATTTGTTCGAATTCTAAATACATTTTTCCCATTACAAGTAATGTAAATGGTCTTAATCCATTCCAAGACGCTAGAAAACTACGTTTTTTCAACATCATATGTTATTTCAAAATATAATTTATATATCAAATTGTATAGTAATGAAACATATTAAAGAAATGTAAAAGAAAGAAGCAAACACGAGAAAGAAATAAAGAAAAAACACCATCAACGTAATCAGGTTAGCCTACTGTATGAGTTACCGTCGTCCTTTGGACAGAAGTTTACGGTACCGTAACTCGTACCATGGGCAATTAAGTGAAAAATTATTGAATACACTAAACTAAAATAAAAAGCACATTACCGTCACGTTTTCTCTCGACTTTTCTCGCATTTTCTCGAGCTTGGCGGCGAGAAATAATAAAAATAATAATAATAATGGATTCGATTTATATAGCGCTCTTCTGGACACTCAAAGACGCTTTACATTTGATCCATTATTCATTCACTCCTCATTCATACTTGGTGATGGTAGACTATGTGTGTAGCCACAGCTGCCCTGGGGCAGACTGACGGAGGCATGGCTGCCAATCTGTGCCTACAGCCCCTCCGACCACCACCGGAACAATCACACACATTCACAAAACAGGAAGTGCCCCAAGGACGGTAAAGTGTCTTGCCCAAGGACACAACGACAAATGACTCAAAGGGAGAGGGAATTGAATCGCCGATCTTAAATCATTGGACGACCCGCGATACCACTGAGCCACGGTCGCCCCATAAAAGGCGTTTGTTTCGATTTCAACTTCCAAATTTTGTTCGACTTCTAAGACAAAAAATTTTTTTGGTCGAATTCCAATTTGTTCGATGTCTAAAGCGTTCAAGAACCAAGGTTTGCTTGTAATTTTCTCTGTCCTAGTTTTTTATGGGGCTCATTTATATGCCATTCATCTTTCCATCACTGCCCAGCCTGTGCAGAATCACAAACTTCATCATTCATCAGCCTCCTCAGATTCCCCCTAATCTGCAGGACCATCAGTCTCCACCACCAAAGTCTGGAGTGCATTAGGGATTTATCTTGCTAAGGGCAAAAGCTGACAAAAATCTTTCTGTTCATGTTAGCATTATTTCCATTGTAAACAGAGATGCAGATATTTTTGAGGTATGCAAAAGCCAGAGTGTACCAGAGATAGAACTGGAACTGTTGAAATAACAGTTATGTACATGATTATCATTGACATTGCGTAGTTCCCTGTTTGGCAAAATAGAAACTGCTGTTTTTGACAGTTTAAGGTGTCATAACCTTTCAGTGTAACATGACATGTAGTGGTACTTGTACAGAGTTGCCTGGCCTAAACCTCTTCTGCTCCTATCATCAGCACAAATATGAACAACTGTTTACAGATTATGTAAATCTAATACATAGAGGCAAAACAAGTTTGAGAACAGCCTCTGATCAGGTGAAGACCAGCAGTAACATGAAGCTTCTATCTAAAATAAGCTACCTGGTGAGCTATTTCAAGTTCTACTTTCAAAAGCATGACAAGTTGCTTCAGGAAATCAGTCCTCAGATTCGATTATGCACTTAATTATACCAAAGTCCAGACAGAAAACAAGCAGGGATGCAAGGACGTCTGCTGGGTCCATAATTGGTAAGTTTGTTCTGTCACATTTTAGCATAAATCAGGTGAGGACCCAAATTCAAAATGAAGCCATAGACATCAAAGAAACAGTTCAAAAATGTATTAACACATACACTGTAAGGTACAAACATAACAGGCAGCTATGTCTATAGAGAGATGACTGATACAAATCAAGAAAAAATCACTACCAAATGAAAAAAATAAATCAAAAACGTTATCATTGAGCAAGACACTTGATGTGAGAAAAGCTGTAATGCATGAGAAAATTCACACCAAAAAAGGAAACAACAAACTGACAAGTGAAGAGGGGAAAACACACTGACTAAATACACAGA